>VWZX01000495.1:1996896-2407935 GCA_013399015.1 Galbula dea
CGCAGAGAGGGAAGGGAAAAGGGGAGAGGGGAGGAAAGGACCGGGGAATGGGGGAAAGGGGAGGGTGAAGGAAGGGAGGCGCGGCGGCGGCTCCTCCGGCGCAAGCAGCCGCGGCGGCGACGGTAACAGCAGCCCGAGTCTGCCTTGCGGCGCCCTAGGGCCGCGGCGCCCCGCCCCCTCCGCCCTCCTCCACCAACCGGCGTCACCGCGCGCGTCAGCGGGGGCGGAGCGTCGCCATGGCAACCGCAGCCACCGCGGCGGGGCGCCCGCCAGGGCTTTCCCCCACCACCACCTCCACCTCCCCCCAAACTCTTCCCGGTGCTCCCCCGGGGCCTCTTCCTCCGGTGGTGGTGGTGGTGCTGGGTCCGCCCGGGGCCTCCTCTTCCTCCTCCGGTGCTCCGGGGTACCGCTGTCCTCTGCCCACCCTCTGTGGTGTTGTGGGGTTCCTGTCCCCAGCTCCTGCCTGCTTGCTGCGGTCAGGGGAAAGCTCCCCGCCGTGCTCTCAGCTCGCTCGCTCTTCGCCCCCCGTGAGGAAGCCACCCGGAGCTTCTTGTTAGCAGCAGGAGTAGAACCGACGAGTCTGGCCCGGGCATCTGTTCAGCCCTGAATCAGGGTCTCCAAGGGTGCAGCACCCACAGCAGAGACTCTGTGGGAACTCTACATGGAGGTTCCTGGCAGGAATGGCCTCTCCCAGCCACTGAGCAGCATTTCCAGTGGGTCAAGTTATTCCAGATCAGAAAGATGTCTTGTCTTAGTCCATCAGCCTCCCAGAATCCTTACTGGCCTTACACAATACACAAGGCTCACCTTGGGTCCTGTGGGCAGTGCTGGGCCCCACTGTTTTAAAAGGGTGGGAAGGATCTTCAGTGCATCCAGAGCAGAGTAATAAAGCTGGTGTCAGGGCTGCAAGGAATGGCCTGTGAGGAGCAGCTGAGGACCTTGGATTTATCTTGGTTTGCCCCAAGTCTATCAGTGTTTAAGAGCCAATTGTTGCAGATCCCTTCCAACTGAACTATTCTATCCCATCCCATTCCATTTATTTCCTACACAGCTGGAAAAAAAACAGATGTGGAAGCTTTGTTAGGGGCCTGACAATGTAATTGTGAAAAGAAGTTAATTTCCTTTCCACTACTAGCCCACCTAGTCTGCTCTATGTTTGCACTTACACATCAGTTTACTTCCACTTTAACAATGCCATCCTCATTTCAACTCCGAAACAACCTCCCCTTGCCTAGTTCATGCCTCTCCCTCTCTGATGGCTCCCTCTCCCCTGAACCATCTCATGCTGGAGGACTGGTCCCTTCTGACCTTTGGATGCCAGGAGGCTTTGCTCAGTTCCCCTGACTAACCCAGGCATGTCCAAAAGTTGATGATACAAGAGCACACATATCTGTTGAATCAGCTGCACGTTCAGCAGCAGCCACAGACCTTTCATGAACATAGAGCACATTGGACAGAAACACAGCTCAAAACAGAGTGTGGCCACAAAAACTAGTGGAAGAACTCAAGAAAAAGACTTCTGCCTTCTGCTTTCCCTTTGTACACAAATCTGACGTGAGAAGCTGCCTCATACTTGGGGAAAGCTGGTTAAAATTGTGATGTGTCAAGCAGCAATCACTGCTCTGCAAAGGGAACTGAAGACCTCTCTGAAAGGTTGGTGCTTGTCCTTCCCTGCATTTGCAGTTCATGAGATTCCTCTAAGGAATGGCATTTGGAGATGTGCTGCTGACTGAGATGGCTGTGGCTAATGACCATGCTGTTACTGTTCTATTTATCCTCTTCAGAAGTTCTGGCAATGACTAACTGATGACTTGAGTTAGTCAGACATCACCCTTTTAAATGATTGATAGGTGCATGAGCAAGCTTACCATAATCCTACTTGAATAGAACATGGTGTCATCCCAAGCTGCTACCTGTCAAATCTCACTCCTATAGGATGCTGCATGTTTTTCAGAAGCCTGAAACACTGATGAAACAATAACTCTTAGCTAGTTTGGGGTGTTACAAGTTACAAAATTTGGCCTAATACTCATTCTCAGTCATTTATTATAAATAAAATGATTCCTAATAAAATAACTTGTTCCTTCCTGCCCACTTACATTGACATCAAACCTCACCAAACTGCTGCAAAATCAGTTTTTAAGCTAGGTTTTGTGTTTGTGATGGAAAACTGCTGCAGAAACATTCTTGTACTGCATCTAGACCACAAGGCAAGTTTTGGCCTGAAAGTACAGTTCTTAGTAACGCTGCCAGAGGAACTGCAGCCACAGAAATAGCCCATTCTTTGCACAGCAGCCCTTAGCAGCCATTGAGGGCTTTTCCTAGGCTTCCAGGAAGGTGATTTAAGTGCTGCTCACAACCACTGGTGCAGAAGGAGCTCCTCCGGGGCATTTCCAAGGAGCCCTGAGCGACACAGGCTGTGGAGCACACATGCCATCTTGTGGTCCATGTTCCTCTCATCACACTCCAGCTCTGCTGCTCTACTAAACGAAGTCACAGGAAAGAAGTTACAAAAGGACCTCGCCTTCTAATAACTTCCAGAGATGCTGAGCACATGCTGCTGACTCTCCCTGAGCTCAGTAAGCCAGCAACTCAACAGACCGTGGCACAGACTTTGTTGCCAAAATAGGGGTTTATATGTTTACACACCTAAGCCAACATCTGGCTTGAACTTTTTCCTCTCATTTCCTGATTTTCAATGCCAAAAAGATCCTTAGTGCCTGCCAAAAACAAGGAAAAAGAGAAGAGACCAAGAGGACAAGAGTCCAAGTGGATGGAGACACAAGTGCTTAATAAAAGATCACTGATTACTGCATTGGAAACCATGGACATTGCAATGCCTAGTCTCCTCTACCAGGATTTTGGTTTGCAGGAGAAAGAGTTGCTACCTGGGTGTCATTTTCAAAACAGAAAAAGAGGGTTTTTAAGTTTTATTTATATTTTGTTTAAGAGACTACTGCTTTCAGGGCTTCATCTTTCACCACTGTCTGGTGGAGGAGCAGAGGGAGACTGGCAGACAGACACTCTGTGATACTGAGCCATTGTGCACATCAGCCTCACCTCCAACACTGAGGAAATGAGAGCAGCAGCTGTGGTCACTGCCTGAAATGTTGTCATGTTTGAACAGACAGCAGGAGGACACAGACCCAGAACTGTCTTCCTGCATCTTTCCCTTGTCAGAGTGCACTCACAGCCCCATCCTGCACTCACTTCTCTTCTTGTTTCCCTCCCACATGAAACAGCTTCTGCCAAAGCCTTTAGCATATCTTTGTTTGCTGGTGGCTCATGCAAATTGGGTTCGCTTCCTTTTCCTTTTGCTTTCTTTCCATGCAATGGAGAAGAGTACAGACTTCTAGGGAACTCTGTCAAGAGCTAAATCCATTTCAGAACCTTCACAGACAGACTTTTTGGGCAGCAAAATCTTCTTCTTCTGGAGCTGGAAATACTCACCTGCAGAGCAAGAGGTAACAGTCATGTTCCTGCTTGTCATTCTTGGTTTGCTTGGCCATCCCCCTCCATTACCTGCTCTCTGATCAAAGAAGAAACCCCCCCCAAAATAAGACCAAAACCCAGGTGGATCCAAACCCTGGAGTTTAGCAAATCCTGCTGTGAAGCCAAACAAAGCAGGTCTAATTCTTTGTGATTTTCACAATGTATTCTGAAGAGTTCTGGCTTCAGTAGGCATCTCACAGTGTCAAGACTGCCTCAGCCTGCACCCTTCTTTTAGCTCTGCTTTACACTTTATATGACTTCAGGCAAAAGTCATCCAGCAGAAGACTGGCACTTCACTACCACATCACATTTCTGTCCATCACAGTGTACACAAGGCATCCTAAACAAAAACATCCCAACAGGGAAAGGAGATGAACAGAAATCTTTCCTTGTCCCAATCCTCCAGGCTATTAAATAAGGGCATTTGGCTGAGAAATGACTGAAGAGTTTTACATGGCAATCTTCCAGGTTGCTTAACACTAAATAAATCTGAAGTAGGGACTGGAGAAGTGCAGAAAGGGCTCTAAAGCTTAAACATTTCCTTAAACAAGTCCTAACACTGAAGACTAACTTGAGTGACCAGCAGTTCTTGTCTTGTCACAGTCAGTACTCCTGTCCTGTGCTTGACCAAGATCCATGGACAAAAGCTTTGCTGAAAAGTCAACAGAACTGCAACCACTCTAGAATTTTACAACTTAAGGTGTTGTGCATATTTTTGTTCACAGATAGATCAACAGGCATTTACTGCTTTTATTTGGCTTGTGAAATGGCCAAACGTGATCCAACACAGTAAACAAAAAAGGTTACTTGCTATATACAGGACCAGGTACCAGAACTGCTCAACCAAACCACATCTTTAATCAAATACATATTTTTATACATAATAACTTAGATCTGACATGCTTCAAAACTGCTGCATGGATCTGCTGGACAATGACATTAACATTTTGTCAATGACAAGGCCTCCTCATGGGAGCCTCAGACCCACTCCTTTTTAGACTCCAGGCAGGCATTCCTGGAAGCCTGTGAAAGGCTCCTATTTCTGTTTTCACATGGAACTGAGAAACTCAACAGTTAAGATCTGCCTGAGTACAGAAGTGAATCCAGATGGCCCCAGACACATGCTTCTGTCCTAAGTGCTTTCTTTTCTTCAGTCCAGATGTCCAGCTTCCCAATCTTCAAGCTACTTTGTTCTTTCTGTGGCACTCCCACTTCTCTCTCATTTCAGTGGGATCCAATCAAATCAAACTCCATTTGGAAGGCACTGCTCCATTGCAGCACTATTGGCAAATGCCATTCATTTATACCCCTTCCAAGAGCAGGGAAATGGGAGGTATCTAATACTGGCTTCAAAATGAGATCTTAAAAGTGATGGTAAAATAAGGCACCATTCCCTCATACTGTCAGAAAGGAAAGTCCATAAAACTATCCTCAATATCAAACATTTGGAGATTAAATAAAATCATATTAAATACATAAAATAATATTAAATAATATTAGGAGAGGAAATAAAATTTGCCCCCTGGCATATGTGACATCCCTTTAAACAGACAACAGGTCATTTATTACAACTGACTAGCATGGCATGTGAGTTTACCTGTCACAATGCTGGGCTTCACCCAACTCTGTACATTCATCTACCTTTCCATAAATTCCATCTGGATGCTCTAAACAAATTCTATCTCTATGGAGATGAACATCAAGATGTCAGTCTTCCTGGAACACATTACACATCCCAGGCCCAAGAAAGAAAGAGATCTGGAAGAAAACTGCAACCAGCTATTCCTTCTACAAGAAAGGAACTGGTACTCAGTTTGTCCCTGAGGCTAAATCAGCATCTCTCTGGACAGACAACCAGGCTGCTGTCATTTCTGAGCCCAACCAGAATCCTATGGAGTAGCCCATATCCCACTGCAGAGAAGTCCTTTCTCCCCTGCTTTGCAATTCCCTTTGCCAGAGGGGAAGTGAGGGAACACAGTTAGCCTCATGACATCAAAGCACCTCTTGGGCTTCTTAAAATCCCAGCCTGATGGTGTCAGTGACACAGCTCTGTGTGGTGAATCACATCCACTGCCTTGGCAGGAAGAACTGGGAGGATGGAAAGCAGCAGGAACCACACTAGTCTCCTTCTTGTGAAGTGTCTGGCAGTGTCTCAGGCAGAGGGGGAGGGAGGGCAGCACAGCTGGGATATGGGCTGAGATGGAAACAACAACCAACCTGCAGCCACAACAGCCTTCCTGGAGGCAGATATCAGAATCCAAGTGTGACCAGTGACTGACTTTTGACTTTCAACACCTCTGAAGAGAAGTAGGTCAGTTAAATAAAGAAGGATTTGGGATTGTCCTTTGGTTTCACAGGCATATCTTTGGAGTACAAAAAAGAGTCAGGAGTATTAACAAGCCAACCCTGGGCCAGGAGGGGGCTGGCTGCAAAGCAAAATGTACACATTCCTTGTAGTTTGGATCTTTAAAAACCCATATTCTTTCCAAAAAAACCCCCAAGAATATAGGGACAGTGCCAAACCAGGACAAACACCCCTTCTACTGTTAGCAAAACAAGTGCACAGGGAAGGCAGGTTAACTTGTAGTGCTCTTCACTTGGCCATCCATCATCCAGGCTGCCTTTGTCCATTCCCTTAGTATCCATAAATCTCATTCTCCACCCAGGCTGATTCCTTGCTCCTCCCCACACGATCTCCACACAGCTCATAGATGTCATTAGTCACAAAGCCACTTTCAGTGCTGGCCAGAGTCACAAAGCCACTGGTGGATGCATTCATTGCTGCATCATCATAATCCCTGGAGAAGCTGTCGAGCACTTTATCTTCCTGAGCACGGAAGGAAGAATTCTTAGTGTCAGGCCTGGTTCCAGCCAGATCTGCTTCTGATTGTTTCTTGATTACTTTGTAAATTTCCAGATTTGGACTGTTCCTCCTGAGGGCAGACAGCCAGGCATCTTCCTCCTTTGGGCTTGCATCTATTTGCTCCTGTCTCCTTAGGGATGGAGGAGAGAGGGCGAGTCACAAGAGGCAAAGACAAACCAATACCCCACCTCTCTTCCAGTAATGTAATGATAGCTCTGCAGGAGAGCTGCCACTCAGAGCCTGGATGCAGGATGACTTCTGTAATTACTTGCAGGCTGCACACCTCAGGTAGTCCCATGGCAGGACCTGCTGAGGCAGCCCTTGTACCCTGCTGCTGGCTGAAAGGTTGAGGCAGCAAAACTTGACAGTGACACTCCCCAAACGACAGCCAGCATCCCCACCAGGGGTACTGTGCACACCAGGAAAGGAAACTGCTCCAAAGGGGTATCCTGTTATTTCTATTCCTATGCTTTTCTCTTTTGAAGGGGATCTTCTGATCATTCAGATCTTTTATTCAGTAAGGAAACTTAAGTGCTAACACTTCAAAGTCATCATCTTGTTTTGCACTATTCCCCAAGTACAACATCTCTGTGAACATGAGAACATGGCATGATGTGATTTACTTCAAATTTTACTTCACAAGTAACTCAGCCTAGGGCATCCCTGCCACTTCCTAAACATTTACCTGGCTGAAAGCAGTCTTCTTCAGAGCATCTTACAGGATCCTGAAGCTAGGTGTAACATGATTGCCAGAACAAGGTATCACAGCTCACACAAAAAATGCCACTTACCTTCTTGCAAACAGCCAGAAAGAGAAGATGGCTGCAATGACCACCAGGAGAATCAGCACAGGGATGCTAGGAATAAGGATGTAGGCAAGACTCTGAACAGGTTCTAGGGGTAAAAATGAGACTGCAGCTTTTATTCACTTCCAGTTGCTGTTGACATGCACAGAAAAAAATACCAGTTGCAAAAAGCAGCATGATCACATCTCAGTGGGCTTCTAGTCTTGCTCATAATCTAGCAGTATCTATTTCTTCTCAAAGGCAGCAATCAGAACAGAGATCAATCACCTCGTGAAGCAGGTTAAAGTGAATTTGTAATGGGGAAGCCAATGTGCTAAGAAGAAATGGGAAGTTTTCCACAATAACAGACTTACAAACAAAACATTAACCATTTAGAGACACTCAAAAGGGATTCAATAAATTAAAAGTACTTTTCTCAGACCCAAAATACTTTGCATAGCTTTAGATTTAGATTTTGAAAGCCAAGCAATCAGTTTGGGTTTGTATTGGGAAAGATTTGAGGGAAGTCTTTCTGTTTGTTTGCTTTTATTTAAATTCAGGCTTCAAGAGCTAGGGGCAAACTCTTCAGACTGAAATGCTGCCTGCTTGCAGCCACCTGGGAGGAATGTGGTCCTGCACAGTTACAGAGCAGGCCAGCTGCTGAATGCACAACATACCTTTGGCTTCTACAACTGTGCCATTAGCATCTTTCTTCTGACCTTCTTCTGGGAACACTGGGGTCAAGAGCTCAGTTGCAGCCTCTGGAATGAAACAACTTAATTAATATTGCAGATGGCATTTGAAAGACTTGAAGAATCATAAACAGTGAGGGTGAGAGGAGATTGAAGAGGCTGCCAGCTGCAAAGACATGTAAGGTGTACTGGCACTCTTTTGCTTAGCTTTCTGCAGCATGAGAGCAGCCCCAGACACTGCACCAACAGCAAGGCTGTGTTCCTGGAGAGTGGATTACAGAATGGCACCAGGAAAGTGCAACCTGCAGGGAAGCTTCTTGCTCACTAAGTTTCCAGGCTGTGAGTGTCCTTGACAATGCATGTTCCAGACAGCATATTCAACTGAAAGTTAGGGTATCACTAGAAAAAGCCCCAAACAACCACAAATAATCTGTAGCTTACCTCTTTGAGAGTTCTCTGTTGGAGCATTTGTTGGCTTCTCTAAAAGGAAAAAAAAAAACAAGATATGCACAACTTCTTCCTAAGGTTGAGCAGGGAAACCAAGTGCACTGAACACAGTCCAGTAACATCAGCAGCCTCCTTTAGTGTTCTCTCTCCCCCAGGTCCCATTTGAGATCTCAAATGCTACAAAACTCCTCTGAGGATTCATGTAAGTCAGGAGGCAAGTAGCTACAGATATCAGACACTGAGATTGTTTTCCCAGGACTTGCCTAAATTTAAAGGTCTCTGTCTACAACCAGATCTTTCCACTGAAGCTAAGAAAGGGGTTCCCTATCTCTTCCTGCAACCTCTTCATGCCTCCTCCTGGGGCCTGGGAGCAGGGTGGGGTTTAGATCTCCAGAAGGGCTCATTACCCAGAGAATATTTGCAAATGAAGTTATTTTTCATGTTGCATCTGTCATCATTCCACTGAAACAGGTAAGGACCTCCGACACCTGGCGGGGCAGATGGCTGGTGGTACATCACAACACAGACCTCACTCCCACAGGAGGGCTCATCCACATACCAGTTCCTAAGAAAAGACAACAAACATCTCAAGGAAGACTTGGTGCCACTTTCTGTGGTGCAGCAGAAGCTCAGATGGGATACAGGGCACTCCAGAGAGCAGAAGCAAAGAGGATTACAGCTCAGCACACCCCACCTCACTGTTTTAGTAACACTAAAAACCCTGTCTTGCAGATATGTATTTTTGGTTTATAAATAATAAACTGCACCACTGTTAAACTGTGCAGGCCTTGCCAAGTAGCCAAGTAGTACACAGGCATCACAGAATCATCTAGGGTGGAAAAGACCTCTAAGATCATCAAGTCCAACCATGCTTAATTGGAGATTTTTAAGACCAGACTGCTTGTTCTTCCACCTCCTTTTAGCAATCAAAAAGCATCAATCCAGCCCATGCTAAATACTCTAGGTGCCTTACACAGAGCCACCAAGAGAGATCAGGATCTCTAGAAGGTATTTTGTCTACCCCTTACATCTGGAAGGGATGAATCACTCTCTGGAGATGCTCCCACTCTTGAGTGGCTGCAGAAGGAACCCAGATGAGAGCTGAGACAGTACTGCTTTGAAAGGATCCTGATTGCTTAAGGGAGGTGACAGATCCTGACCAGGCTGCTCCCCAGTCTCACTCACAGGTACCTACCTGAACTTGGATGAGCTGCCATCTGCCCAGAAGTAGAGGTTCTGACACTCTGTGCTATTGTCTACCTCCTCTTCCCTCCTCCTGAGCCCTATCCAGAAGTCTCCATCAGAGGCCAAGAGACTCTCAATAAATTTTTCAATCAGTCTTTGCTCTGCTTCTGTTTCAATGCTGACTAGGTGTCCACCATCAGCTCTGCAGGCAACCTGGGCTTCTTCATAGCTGATCCTGCGTGAAGCATCATGAAAATAAACGATTTTGTAGCATGGCTGCTGTGTCCCACCTCGGCAAACTCTCTGTCCTGCAGAAATGGAGAGAAACCACTCACAGAAACCATGCCTCTTAGTGCCAAAAGCAGCCACTACTGCTGCTGTCTGGCTGAGTTTTACACTGTGGGATAGCTGCCATGGAAAACACAAGAAAACACAAAAGCTTCCTGCACTACTGGGCTGGCAAAGGGCATCTCCAAACTTCTCTTACTGCATGCAACAGTTTCAGTTGATCTGCACAACGCTGCTCTTTCATGTCCTGCACTTCTCAGCTCCCTCAGGAATCTTCTGCCCTTTGAAGACTCTTGCAAAGCAGCAGTGCTGTGCAGAGAGCAAGCTGACATGTGCAACCCTTTAGAAAGAGAGATCCTTTAGAAGGGTTCAAGGAGGCTTTTAAAAATTGTTAGGCAATTTAATGGCTACTATTAGAGTTCTCCTGACACAAACAGAGATGATGATTTATCTTCTGGGGTACATGTAATAGTTTCACAGAGTGCACAGCATCAAGATGTGTTCCCACAACCCAAGGCTAAGCACTGCTCTGCACTCATGTTACTATCTGCCCAGGAAGTAAACAATATCTCCTTTCAGACTGTCACAAGCCAAGGACTTCCTCATGCATGAAGCAGCATGGCTTATTTTGATTGAGAGGAAAGTAAAGATCCAAGGGAAAAGATGCATCATCTAAAATGATGCCCTTGTATGTTTCTCAGCAGAAGAGTCCCAATACTATGGAAATACTATGGAAATAGTTTTGTTTCACTCAGTTGTTTCTTTCTAAACACACTGCAGACACAGTCTGCTAACTTACATGTTTTTACAGACAAAAACCATTTACCAACATCTGCAATGCACTCATAACAAATAGGATGAGGACAGGTCATTATAAACCCCTCCATGGGACAGATGCTGGCTTGTCTTTATTCTTACATGCTCCTGCATGGCCACTCTAAGAGTGGGAGTTTAAAGACTTTTCCTACTGGAATCTTTGAACAGGTAAGTATTCAGAATGACAGAGTCTGCTAACATTTTACACAGAAATGAAAAGTGGCTGTAGTGCAAAATCAGTATTTAAAACCATATCTCTAGGCACAGTGTGGGTTTCTCTTGGTAACTTAATACTCATGCAGGCTGGGTGAAAAAGGCAAAACCCCTTACCTCTTCTGAGGGACATGTCCACTGCTATTGTGAAAGATGGAAGAAAACACAGATGGCATATTGTTACTGAAGAACTGCAGCAACTGTCTAGAAATAGTGTCACAAACTGCACTGGGCTTCTTCCATGACACACAAACACATTTTCTCTCCCATTAGCTGGCAGAAAATCTCTGTCCCATTAGCCAAATTTGTCATCCCTTTCAGCTCAGGAAAAAATGACTGTAGTTGCTCTCTGTCTAGACTTCACTTCTAGTTAGGTTCCCAAATCCAGTTTAGGTAGCAGAGGAAAATTGATGCTTTGCTCTAACCACTGCTGAGAGGGTTTCCTCCTGTTTTCCCCTTATCTCCTCACTGCCTACAGGGGATCTGCCTCGGAGCCTGTTGAGATCAGTGAGCCCTGGCAATGCAAGGCTAGGGATGAACCAATGACACTGAGAAAGCAAAAAATTCATGAAAGAAGAAACACATCTCCCTCCAAGCCCCCAGCTGTAACTCACTCCCACATAAGTTCTAATGCAGATAAGAGCATGGCAGAATTAAAAGTGTATTAATAGATATAATAAACCTATTTGCCTTTTGCTGAAATAACATCAGCAGTTCACAGCTGGCAGTGTTCAGGCTTCCTGTTGAATACAGCAACCCAGGAAGCCAGGCAGGAACTTCCCCCTGAGTGTCTATTCTGTGCCCTAAAACCAAACTAGCTGACCTAGTTTGTCTGCTACATCCCAAAATACTGCTGTCTAAAGATCTAAATAAGTGACGTTCCTTTGTGCAAAAGCAGGAGGACAGAGCGATCCTCAAGAGAGACTTTAGTTAAGCCAAGGAGTCAGGCTGCTAATTCCCACCGAGGGTGGGATGTCAGAGTAATTCTGCTCTCCAGGGCAGCGTTTAAAATTCCTAGAAGTGAGTCAGAAAGGTAACAGAGAGAGCAGAAAGGTTTTTTTTCACGGGAAAAGGCACTATGGGTCTGTCCCCGTCAACACCCCCCACTCGCAGGGGTGCTCCCACCCAAGGCGGAGGGCGCGGAGGTTTCCCACGGGCAGAGCTAGCTCCCGCTGGGGAGTCCGAAAGGCGAAATCACTGCACGCTGGAACTCACACACATCCTGACAGCCAAACACTCCCAAGCCAAGAGCCTCGGGCCCGAGGACGAGCCCTGCCCGGGGCTCTGCGAGCCCCGATCCCCGCGGAGCCTAGCGAGCAGCCTTACCGCTCAGCAGCCATGTCCCCGCAGCCCAGCCCAGCGCGGCCGCCCACAGAGCCGCGGCCACCAGCATCGTCCTCGCTTCCCTCTTCGTGCGCTGCGCTTCCTGCTGCTCTTACCGCCTGGACCCATCCAAGTGTCCCCGACCCCGCTGTGCCTGGCAAGAAGGGAGGTAGCGAGCGGGGAGGAGCCATGGCCTCGTCCCTCCCCCGGGCTCAGCCTCTCCGAAGAGCTCCAGGCAAAGCCCGCGGTTAGGGAGCCGCCTCCATCGCTGAGCATCTCTGCTCCGTAGGGAGATGCTGCTCCCGCAGAGTCGTCGCAGAATGTTAGGGGTTGGAAGGGACCTCTGGAGATCATCTAGTCCAACCCCTCTGTCAGAGCAGGTTTGCCTGGAATTGGGCAGGTTGCACGGAATCACGGAGAGTCACAGAATCATGCAGGTTGGAAGAGACCTCTAAGATCATCGAGTCTAACCAGCAACCTGTCACCTCCATGCCACCAAACCATGGCCCTAAGGACCACCTCTCTATGGGTTTTGAACCCCTCCCAGGGATTGTGACTCGACTACTGCCCTGGGCAGCCTGGGCCAATGCCTAACAACTCTGGCAGGGAAGAAATTGTTCGTGATATCCAAAATCTAACCCTCTCCTGGTGCAACTTGAGGCCATTTCCTCTTGTCCTCTCACTGGCAACCTGGGAGAAGAGACCAACTCCTATCTCACTCCAACCTCCTTTCAGGTAGTTGTAGAGTTTCCTCTTCCTCAGACTAAACACGGTGGTGTCCAGGTGGGTTTTGAATGTCTCCAGAGACCAAGACTCCACCACCTCTCTGGGCAGTCTGTTCCAGTGCTCTACCACCCTCAAAGTAAGGAAGATCTTCCTTGTGTTTAGATAAGACTTCAGGGCACATGCCAAGCCCTCACCTCTTCCTGCTGCCCTCCTTCTCAGCTGTTCCCTGTGCTATGCTTCAGACACCTCATCACTGCCGTGTGTTTCCCACTGTTCCAGCTTGGTAACTTCCCTCTCCCACCTGTAAATGACAAGGCACGGACACGGGAGATATCTGCATCCATCCACAGCAATGCATGAGTGATAGCAACCACACCTGCAGTCCCCAAAACCAAAGGCTGACCCTCCCAGTACTGCTGTGCAGCTGCCTTGAAGAAATTGCTTCAGGACTGAACACCAAGCATGGGAGCTTAGCTTCAAATATCAGTAAATCCTGATCCTGCTTCCTGGTGCCTAGGGAGCTGCTGTGCATCTGTTTCCAGGAACACTGTCTCTCCAGCTAAGATTTTTGATGGCTCAGCTTCTAAAAGAGTTTGTTGCAGGCTGCAGAAAGGGGCAGAGCAGTAAAATGAGTGAACACAGGAGCTTTGAGAGCTACAGTGTCTGCCCAGACAGATACTAGCTGGGGTCCATGCTTTAAAATAGAATACAATTTTATGCAAGACTGAAATCCTAGACCAGATCTTGGGATTAGCAATCACTAGTTGATTCTGAAGTTACTGTTTATCTTGGAAGATGGCTTTATACAAACACTGAAACAGAAGACAAGACTAGAAATAGGAAAGAGTTTGGGGGTTTTTTAATGTGCTGATGTGGTGCTTGAGTAGCCCAGAGTATGAAACTCATAGGAGTTATTGGGTCAGAAGGAAGGACTTCTTCTCTCAGAAGAAGGCTGGTTTATATCAGGCTTGGCTTTAATGCATAGAATTTGGACAAAGCAAATATACTTAGTCAAGCATTTTAATAAACTTTGAGAAGAGGAGATACTTAACATGAACCAACTTGAAAGCTTAAATAAGGAGGATGAATAAAAGGAGGTTTTTATGCCTAAAATGAATTTGTCATTTCTGGAAGTATCATTTGAAACCTTGTTTTCCAAGGTCCTTCTCAAATCACTTACCAGCTTTAGAATTTCAGTTCTACTCTCTACTAATGAGTAATGAAATTGCATTAATTAGGATATGTATTTCTTCAGAAGGGCAAATGTTTAACCTTATAAGGGGTAAGAAATCATCTGTCTCTGCTTTTTGTCATGTGAATTACAACTGAAGGAAAGAATTGCCTTGATATAATACAGAGCTCTTACTCCTGAATCTTACTCTCCTGATAAACATCCAGCCAGGCCAAGCAAAACCATTATAAATCAGGAAATCTAGAGTTTGCTACTGATAGGAATAAAAATCCCTAAATGGAGTTTTCCCCTTTATTGCTCAGATGCAGTTTATGAGAGCTTTTTAGTGAGCAGAGCATGTGAAAGCTGCAGCCAGTTTAATAAAAGGTAGCATCAAGAGACAGTTCTGCATTCAAACACTTCAGCCTATTTATAATATGCTGTATGATTGACCTACTCCTTGCAGTTTCAGGTTGGAAATGGTTCAATAGCCATATTTAGCTGGCTTAAACTTCGTTTAGCATCTATGCCTCCTGGAATTGTTTTGTTAGTCATAAACTATCCTGGAAAGCCTGTGGGAATTAATGACCCACAGAATTAGTCCAGTGAACTAAACAGCCAAAAGCCAGCAGCTTTTTTACTACTCTGTCCTATGAACTGAGCCATCTAATTAAAATAATCCTTTCTAACAAATGAATTCACTCTCTGTTGGTGAAGAACCCCTGGGTTAATGCAGCTCAGCTTTCTTCCTGCAAACCCCTGGCCCTGCACCACTGTCAAGACTGCTCTCAACTCCCAGACCTCCACAGCAGAGCTTCCAGGGTTTGCTCTCCCTAGGGACATGCTGCAGGAGCAGAATGTCTGAATCAAGTCTGCAACCTGGATTTGAGCAGCAAATGACACCTATGACTGATAAGCATGTGAACATTAGTCTTATTTCATTCAATGCATTGATTTTCATTTTCTTAGACTGCAGTGAGGCTTATTGCATCTCCTGGAGTTGTAGAGAGTCATTTACTCCTAGAAATTAATTAGTCCTCTTAAGGCTGCCAGATGCTGAAGGCTGCAAAATGTTGGTATCTATTGTTACTGAATTTTAACAACATGACCAGAAGATTCAGGGAACTGTTGCTGGCTTCAGAAAGAGAGCTAATTGATGGTAATGGATGAGATGCATTTTGGAATTATTAATTGGAGAAGAGGGATTGCTGACTTGCAGGAAAGACTTGCAGACCTCAGCACCTTTCTGTGCCTCTGGCAGATTGCTCTCAGCTGGCCTGCTTCCCAAACACAGGCCACAGACTTTTCAGTAAAAATGTGGAACCTTTTACTACAATGAGAAATAGCAAAGAAAAAAAGAGTATAATTACAGAGCCAGGCTGAAAATGCTACTGCAATATTTCATGCCAGTTGTCTTAGTTTCCATTACTTGTGTGAGTTGTGGCCACGGTATGCACATCTGCATGTGAAACACTAACTCACCAGCTGGCAGAAGTTTGTATCACTATCTCAACAGCAAGCACAACTGTTGGCTGCATCTTCTTTATTTGACAAACCCCAAGCTCTGGTTACTTGATCCAACCTCACTGTTTTGCAGGAGAGGAAGCTCAGTGATCTGGATACCATGTCCCTGACTTTGCTTCTGTTCATGGCCAGTTTAATGCTTGAGTCACTGCATAAATGTGGATATATACATATATATATATACCTCCCAGCAGGCTAAATTCTACTGACCCTGTCCACCACTTACAGACTACAGGAACCAGTAACTAAAGAGCTGAGTGAGTGGCTACCTGCTGGATTGATGCTGGATTTTGGAAATCTCTACTAAGTCAGAAGCCTCTGCAGTCCAGAAGGATCCAACCTAAGAGGCATCACAGGCTCCCAGTTACACCTTCCTTGGGAAAGACAGCACCATCTAAAAACTGCATTTTGATGTCATGTTCTCAAATCCACAGCTGCTTCTGCAGCTAAGTGGGCTTGGTCTAGCAGCTGTTGAATTATACCTCTCTAAAAATATCACCTAAACCTGTCCTTGGGTGAGAAGCTGGGGCAGAAGCTGATTTAATAACCACCCACTACCAAATTTCCCTCATCTCTCACTCAATAAACTCTTGGCACTAGCTGCTGCTGGGCACAGGCTAATGGAGACAATCAATTAATAACTAAGAAATAAACTTTTGCTTTAAGCTGTGCTTCAGTCTCTCTCTGTCAGGATTTTGTCTGTTCTTCTAGCACTGATGGGTTGAGGTTTTTCTTCCCCCAAATGGTTTTTCCACTTTTGAACCTGGACATTCTTGGCTTCTTTTAGGCACTAAATCAGAACAGACATGATGTGCTTACTAGGGAGAAAGTCAGTACACAGCTTTCTTCTTTCAGCCCTGCTCCAACCCAGCATGATCCAGCTGGGAATAAGTTTAAGGTAAAGATCAAGAGATGAGCAAACCACACAGTGGGCCAGGTCCAGGTGATTCTCATTCCTGTCCATCATGTCATCTCCAAAGATCCAGTATTCCACCAAGTGACACACAGCAAATGGAACTATTTCTGGATAAAGAACTAGGAGCAGTGGTTCTTACCTGCTGAAGAGATTTTTCTTCTACTTCACTTTTCTCCAAGCTTTCAGCTTCCAAGAGTCTCTCTCTCTGCTGTTTTCCTCCCTGACTAAATAAGATAAAGGAGAGGCAAGCACAGGAGTGCTTCTACTGCCACCATCCTCCACACAGGGCAGCTGAACCATGGTGTGCTCTGGGGCCACTCAGACAGTGATCCCAGTACCTGGATCCCAAGACAGGAGGTATCAGCTGCAATATCTCAGGTGTGCATGCTAGGGACTGTGGTTCTTCTGTTATCCAAAGCTGTTATTGTTCACTGCTGAGAATTAATCCCTCCCAGAAGCTTAGGCAATAAAAATACAGCCAGCTGGAGGTATGCAGTACTGGCCCTGGGAAGCAGTGCTTCTTTCTGGAAAGTAAAATAATATTAAAGGTGCCTGGGAAGACAGAGGCTGGTTGTGCAGAGAGAGCATGAGGCCTGGAGAGGGGAGGTGGGGGGGTCTGGAGAGGGGTCCCACGAGGATCAAGAGGTCTCAGGTAAGGTGCAGGACCCTGCAGAGTGGTGTATGGCCTCAGAGATGGTGTGGGGCTGCAGGCAGGGTCTCCTCATGGAGCAATGTCCTCTCCCAGGGCATGATCTTGCCACAGGGCAGGGTGTCCTCACGTCACAGGGTGGCAGAGCCTAGGCAGGGCTTGGGTCTATGAGATGCTTCTGCAAAGAGGTTAGTCTTTGTGCCTTCTGTTGCCCAAATTCCTGTGTGTCTGATTGCCACTGAGATGTCTTACAAACCTTTTTACCTGGCTGTGTGGCTAGTGATTGTTAGTTTTGGCAATCAACTAACTACACTGCCTAGTAACTAGGCTGGTGTAGGAGGTGGCTCCCTTTCAACTCCTACATTGATGAGGACTCTTTTTGTGTTTTGTTTGTTTGGTTTGGTTCTGATCTGGTTTTTTAAAGCAAACCTCTCAGAGCAGGTTCTAGCACTCTCAAGTATTTTCTCCTTTCTTGTTCAGCAAAGTGGTCAGAGTGAAAAAGAGCTGTAGCATACAGTGAGTTTAATACTAAATCATTGCTCAGAATCCCCTTCACTTACTAGCTTGTTAAATAAGACATGAAAGCCAAATGAAAATCATTTCCCCAGCACCTGTTAAACTGAAGTTTGCAACCAAAAAACCTCTTAGTCCATGAACAATTATGTATAAATCTTCACATGGCTAAGCAATTCAAAGCCAACATAAAACATTCTTGCTCCAGGAAAGTTCCTAAGGATTTTAGCACCTACTTTAAGAAATCCAAGATTTCCCTTGGTAACTGCCATATGCCAAGGGAATACAGATCTATTCCATAATCTACAGCATACACTCCTGTGGGACAGCTGTAATGCTGGAAATGCAGCTGTAAATGAAGCAACATGGTTAGTAACTTTGCACTAGGAACAAGGGTGTCCTAAAGAAGCTTTGTAGTGCAGTTTTCTGTCCTGAGGTTGTCTCAGGGAATCCTGTGCCTTGTTTTGATGGCAGTGAAGTTAGTGATTGCTTAGCAATGGATACAATCAGCTAACTACACTGCCTACAAACCAAGCACTACCCTTCTGATGGGGTAATGGCATTCAAACCTAGGAAACAAGAAAGCACTGCTAATGATGATATTAACATTCTCTAGCTCCTCAAATGCTTTGGTAACAACAAGCAATTGACAATAATGGAAAATATTGGTCTAATCACCCTTAGTGGTGTTCTACTTAACCCAGAGTCTTTATATCACCAATTAATTGTTCTTAATAATTAAACATTGCAGTGAGTGCATCACAAGGATCATTTGAGGAGTCCAAAGCCAAAGCAATGAATCACTAACATCTGAATCGATTCTAATGCACCACAATGGAACTGGGAAAGGAGAGAAGCCTTGGCATGCAATCCTTGTTGCATGGTGCCTGGTTTCAGAGCTGGAACTGCAGATACAGCTGCAAATTTGGGCCAAGACAAGATGTTCTACATGAGTAACATTCTACCTGGTTTACAGTGTGTCAGCTCTTAGTGCTTAAGCTACCGTGATCCTACTTATCCTTGTTCTTTAGCAGGGGCATTTTTCCCCCCCAAGAAAAATCTAGGAAGACAGACAGTGCTGGTAGGTAGATGTCAGGCTGCTGAAACCTTTTACATTGAGTTGTGGTAGCTAAAGAAGCCAGCAAATCTCTTCTGCAGAAAGCTGGATGCATGTAAGTAGCTGTAATCAATTCTGCCTTGTGTCTAATACACATGTATGCATGTGTGACACAACTACTTAATATAGATTTATCAGGCTACTCCTAAAGCAGGAATGAAAGAGAGTCTGTGAGGTTACAAGGATCAGTCTGTCTGCAAATCAAACACTTTTGCTAGCTTTCACCCTTAAATGCCTTATTGCTAAAATGCACTAAAAGGATTTAGGACTTACCCTCAAGAAGCTTACCTCAGAATAATCCTGACAAGGACTGCATGTGCAAGAAAATGCTTTAGAAGATTGAATGGGAAGGGAAAAACCTCTCTAGCTTCTTCACTTCTTCACTCTTTTCCATGGCTAGGACAGCAACTTATTCACTGAGCACCAAGCAGTCTTTTAGTGGCAGGTATACCTCTGGGGATGGTTTCTCTGATGGTCCCTGGGTGCTCCATCTCTTCCCCTGGGATTCCTGGCTTGGAGTGTCCCCAGGCTGGGCTGTGGGGCAGCTCCATGCCTGGAACCTTTGTATACACTCTGTCGTCATGGTCACTCAGCTGGGACTTGTGCATGGAGCCTGGACTGTTGCTTTGGAACCTGCAGATGGCTTTTGCCACAGGAAGCTTTGCTGCAGAGGAGGTTTCTAAGGGTAAAGGCAATACAGAGCATAAACAAAGTTCTCACCCTTCTCCTGTGGACAACTGGCTCCAGGTTGTGCCACAGACTCCAAAGGTGATCCAGGCTTTACTGTCACATGTGGCAGCCTGGGCACACACCTCGAGGTTGAGATCTGGATACTGGGACTTCAGCCTGGTTTTATTCACCCCAGAAGCCACAAATGACAAAAGTAGTCAACACTTGATTGCAGTATCAGGAAAGGTTACAAAGCTACAGCAATAGCTCTTAGATTGCCTGAAATCTGCAGCTGCATAACATAAACCCTTCCTACAAAGGAAGATGATAGTTCACAGGATGAGGGTAAAAGCAGGGCCTGATGGGTGTCATTAGCGTGGTCACACTGTCCTGTGTGCTTTGCATAATAAAATACAGTACTCATGGGAAAATCTCTAACCAGAAGAAGTTATCTGTGAGTACCTTTCACTTAGGATTTCACAGAACAGCCACTGAGTGACTGAGTAACCAGGTAAAGATGAAACCTTAACTGGAACAGGGTTCAGTTCTGAAATACTTATTCAGCTCTTTCATCAGGCCCAGAAAGTCTCTACTTATACAAACTGAAAGGGAAACAATCTGTGAGCATTCAATGTAATAAAGCTTTAGTTTGTGGCTTTGATTAGAATCTTGGTTTAGTAAAAAAAATACTTTTTTTGGCACAAAGACTGCATGAATTAAATAAAGGTGTAAGTTTTTAACAGCCAGAGAGGAGGTTTCTTCTGCTCTCTGACATAATAGCCAGTGGAATTGGTGCTGGCATAACCAAGGGAACTGGTGCTGGCATAGCCAAGGGAACTGGTGCTGGCAAAGCCAGGTGAAGTGGTGCTGGCACAGCCAGTGGAATCGGTGCTGTGCTCCTACAGCACTGTTTGTACATTACTGTTACATGAGGCTTCTGAATGCCATCAGGACAGCATGCCTACAGCCTGACAAACCAAAGGCAAAGTGCTTTTCTCTAAGCAGATTGTCACCCAGGATGTTTTCTCTCTACAGAAATAACTCAGACTTGCTGATTTTTGTCTCAATAGTTAGCTGCTTTCCTGGAGGAATTGTCTGCCATCCATCACCCACAACAAGACAAGTGGCTTGCAGGAGAGAGGTTGCTACAAGCAAGCTGCTCTTGGTTTTATTAGCTCCAGGTTCTTAAATCTCTAAAGCAAGAGAACTGCAAAAAATTCTGCAGGGGTGACTGAGCAGTGATGTGTTTAGGGAAACAGTGTTTGCTCTTGGTTTGACCTGCAGTTACTAGAGAAACTCTGCCTGCTTCTTTCCCTTTGCAGTTCATGCCCAGGCTTGCCTGGTGGCCCAGGAGACCTATAATTTAATCTGGCTAAGAATGCTGGTGCTGAGTTAGGAGCCTGATGTGAGTCTCACTGAAGCCTTTGGGCTGATTCTGGACCAACCCCCTAAACATCCCCACTCTGTAATGCAGTGAGGTTTAGTGATTTGGTTATTATTCTTTTGTTCCTTCTCCTCATAATGATTAAAATCCAACAGCATCATGTCACAAGAGGTGCAGATATCTGCTCCTTTGTCTCCTCCATCATCTCAGCCAGAACACTTGGCTTCTCGTCATGGCTTTTGCAGACATGGGATGCTGACAGCTTCTGTTTGGGTGCAGCTGGGTATGGGTGGAAGCACAATTTGCTGACAGGTCCTGGACAGATCTCACATGGGGATGGATTGTTCCAGTTCTGGTTCTGACATTTTCTTTCTTAGCTGCTTTTTAGCCAAATAGAGCCCCCAGTGCTGTCACCAGGCCAGCACTTACAGCACTACACCACTTACAGCACTAGGGAGGATTTGAGTTCAATGAATCTACCCAATTAAAAGGGGCAGCTTTTCTTGCCAATGAAATGAGAAACCAGAATTATTCTCTGCTGTTCTGCTCTCTGTGCTGTTATCAGAAATACTTTTGGAGACCTGCATGGCATTAAAAACAGCAGGTTAAGAAGTTCTCAGAACCATACTTGTGTGTCAGTGATAACTTCCCTGATTCAAGTCAACTGGCTGAACTGCCAAGAGTTCTGCTTGCACTTTCCTGTGTTTGTTGTCTTAAATGTGTGTCATTTGGGCTAGGCTTTGCCTCTTTACATCCTGATTTAATGACTGATTGCACTGCTGTAATCTGGTTTCTCAGGTGAAGGCTTTGTTTACTGCTGGTTTGCAGTTTACATGTTAACTATGAGAACAATTAACTCAACCAAAGGAGGTGGTGAGGAGATTCAGGCTTCTCTTTGATTGTCCTTTGTGGAATCTAGCCCCTTCACTTTTGTCACAGCATTTCCTAATTCACAGGGCCTGCCTGGACAAGTTGGAGAAAGAAGGAGGGCAGGAAACAGTTCACAGTCTCCCTAAGTGATGTATGCCACTGATCCAAGCTTGGCATTGACTGAGGAGACAGTAACTGGGTAATTCCTGAGACTGAACTGTGTCAGAGTCAGATCCTGCATGGAAACTATGATCCAGTTATGGACTCCAGGGCAGGGGATGGCCTCCCTATGATGCTAGCTGCTGTTTTTCAGTGGGAATGTTAATTTAGCTTTGATAGGTCAAGAATAAAAGGGAAACAAGGTTAATAGGAAGGAGTAATATAATTTATTAGATTATAATGTGATATTGTGAAAAAATAACATGGAGGCAAAGAAACCAGACTAAACAGCAACTTCCTAAGCTTTGGCAAGGAAGACAGCATCATCCCTAGAGGATGCTGCTGTATGTCTGTGATGGGGCATGAAGCTTTGAGAGAACTAAAATGTTGTTGAGAACTTCTTCAAGGACTAAAATTATGTGCAAAATGGTGGCAAATCTTACCCTCAGCTGATCTTTTCCTGGACACTGATTTTGCCAGTGAAGATGTGTCCTTCTGCAAACCTGTGCCTTTGTGCTTTATTTTCCTTATCCCCTGTCTTCTCTCAATCTATTCACAAGGCTGAAATGCATGCGCTTGAATTGCTGGGCTGCAAATATCTGCAGGCAAGTTAAGAGATGGTTTAAATACTCAGCTCTTTTAACCTTAACTTGTTGGTTTGTCTTGACAGTTCCTGATATCTAACACTGGAGGCACAACATCCTGCAAAGGGGGAAAAAAGAACACATCAGCTCTTCTCTGAATGGGCCCCAGCTCATCATTGCCTGAAGTTTTAAACACTGAAGCACTCCCATTTGAGAAGCTGCTTGTCTATCTACTCCTAAACAGCCATTCACACTGTGAAATGCCTCAAAAAGGAGATAAATGGACACTAACAATCTGAATGTTTATATAGCTGACTAGGAAGACTAATGTTATGATAAAGACAGAGTCAGGCACCTTTCAAAGTGAAGAAGACCCAAAGTGAGGGCTTCATAAGGAAAGGAACTGTGTTGTGTCAAGTCTGCTGGAAGCACCCCAGTGTGAGTTTACTAATTAACTAACCAGCTTGTCACTGGTTTTCTCATGGTGAGTATTCCCCTTCTGTATTTCACAGCTGTTCACAAGACAGACTGATGAACACAACAGAAGCCAGCACTGAATCAGTTAAATACACCTGAAAAGGAGTAGCTGAACTTGGAACAAACTCAAATAGATTGGAAATAGCTTTGAAACCAGCATGTTAGCTAACCTAATGGTGCACACCTGAATGCTGTTAATTCCTCAAGCCACATGGTTTCCTGTTGTATATAAACCCCAAGCAAGCCTTCCTGAAGGAAGAGTGAGGGATAAGTTGGCTGTTGATTTTTTTGGGGGGCATCCTTCTGTATGATTGATCTAGGTTCTTGTAGCCTTAGGTGTCTTTTCTTGGTGATTCTTCGGAGCTGTGTTCAAGGACTCTGCTCTGAGAAGGTAATGTTGTCTTTACTGTGTATAAAAGGCCTATGCAGCTGCAAAAGCTGCTGATTATTGGCTGCTATATAAGTTATCTCTATGAGTACTGTATTTTGCACATGTGTTTTTAATGCTCTGTTACCATACTCAGTGCCTTCTAGTAATGCATCCAATTGATTTCACTACTCAGAGCTCCATTTATCAGCTGTTTGGCAGCTGGGACCTCTAGGCTCTATCTGTTCATGGCTTATGCAGGCTTTGCAATATCTATCCTTGGAGTTTGCTAGTGCTTTAATGTTATTAAATCTCCTTGGTGTGGTGTCTCATCTCTAATGGTGATTCTCCCACAGCTGAAGCACCTTCTGCACTTCCATTTACAATGAAAGATGAAATTGCTGCCACCGTGTTTTTCATCACAAGGCTAGTGAAAAGGGAAGACAAGCTGAGCAAGCAGAAAATGGAGAAATTTGCAGCTAAGCTGACAGCAATACTGTTTGAAAAGTATAAGAATCACTGGTACTTGGACAACCCATCCAGAGGACAAGCCTTCAGGTAAGAGAAGGGGAGGGAGGAGGAAGGGTTTCTGTGATACTCGGGGTGCACCGAGTACCTCTTGGTGCCTGGGGCTCTTAACTTGGAAACAAGTGACAGAAAGTGGAGAGAGAACCACTTGGCCATCCTTTAATCTTGAGGGAAGAAGTGTCCCTAAGTGGTAGAGATGCACCTGCTTTGAAAGTGGCTTCCCATCATGTGCCTGTGCAAGTATGGCTGGAGAGCTGAGGTGGGAATCTCAAGGCAATATGCACAAAGTGTCTTGAGAAGCTTTCTGACTTCTTGACTTAAATGCAGGGTTCAAGTGGTCTTAAACTGGCCTCTGGAATTGTCACTGCTTTTAATTCTCTTTAAAACTACTGATGAAGTGAGTTGCTGCTTTATGTCTAAAACAAACCAAGCCTTGCCTGGCTTTATCAGTTAGCTTGCAAAGCTCACTTGCTGGTGGAGGCTGTAGGTGAGAACTTGCATCAGGATGCTGAACGTGGTGAGGAAATCAGTAGTGAACTGCAGGGCACTTCTGTATCAGCAGGACTTGCAAAGTGGCAGTGAAATCCTGAACCCACCTGCACTTTGTTCTTGCCTAGGTGTATAAGGATAAACAAATATCAGACAAGAGACCCACTGCTGGAGCAAGCTTGTGTGGAGAGTAATGTGGACTTTAACAAGCTTGGCTTGCCCAAAGAGATGACACTATGGGTTGATCCCTTTGAGGTCTGTTGCAGGTGAGTTGAGAGGCTAACACCTCAACTGCCCTGGGTAAACTTGATCAACTACAACCTGTTGCTAGAATTTTGGTGTCTGAGGGTGTGCTTAGCTGTGTCACCTCACTGCTAACGTGACCACAGTGCTGTGCAGAGCTGCACTACACACAGAGTCACTTCCAGGTATGGTGAGAAGAACCGGCCCTTCACCATCGCACACTTTGAGGGAGGGGAGAACCCAGAGCTCCCTCAGCAGATCAGCTATGCTGTTGACAGAGCAGCTCTAGACTATCACTCTGGTGTCTCTTCAGATGAGGAGAGCTTCCACAAGGAGCCAAAAGCTATCCCTACTGTCAGCAATCCTAACAGTGTCTACCAGGTAAGCGTGGGAATGGTTTGTGGCTTTCAGTAAGACCTAGGTTCCCTCCTGAAGGAATGCAGCAGACTGAACTCATGACCAAACTAACCTCCCATCTTTCCCAAACACATTTTAACCTTCTCTCATTCCTTGTTGTTTAGTTCAGTGACTACTGCAAGGCACCCATCCAGCCCTGGTCCCAGTATCTTCACAGGAAGACCTATCTGACTGATGGCTCTTACTATGCCCAGCACAGGGGTCACAAAGTCTACAGGCCAACAGCTGCTTTCACAGGACCCCGTGTGGATAGGTACCACTGGATCAATACCAAGAGGTAGATCTGTGGCTGCACCTGTTGAAACACTGACTTATGCTATGGGGTGAAGGCTTGGCACTACAAAGTCTCTAAAACCAGAAAACACTTACTGTCTAGTTCCTGTGTCCTGCTTGGTGCATCTGAAAATATGGGGGTTTTATTATATCCTTTTAAATGTTTTATTAATGCTAACATAAGACTGAAAATTAATGTGAGGCTGTATTTATAAGTCAAAAAGGAAATGCATATATCAATAAATCTGCTCCATGCTTTTTAAGAGGTCTGATCTGCTCTCAGTGCCCTGAAGGGAGTTAAAGAGCTTTTTGGTGAGAACACAAGCAAGCCAAGGAAGATACAAACAACCTCCAAGTTGCTTTGAAGGCTACTCTGCTTTCTTCTGGTAAAGGTAGCAAAGGGCAGCTGCACTGGGGGCAGAATACATGCACATCACAAGCAGATTCACCTCTGTGCTTTGGTCCAAGGAGCTGGGAAATGATGCCCTGTGGCTCCAGCTGGGTTTTTTTTGCCTCTAGACTATAGCTTACCCATCAGAACACAGCCTCCTGGGCAAGAGATGGAGGGGTACATGGTGGTGTAGCTTTCCACAGCTGTAAGCTAACACTTCACCCTGCAGAATGGTGGAGCTGCTGCCTCTAAGGATGCCCAGCCTGCCAGTGGCCCATGGGAAGCTTCTCTCGTAGCTCTGGACAGTTGCTGCGTCAAGCCATGGGTGCTCAAACTATCCTACAGAGGTGTGGTGCTGCAGAGCAGCTGAAATAGGGTGATCAGAACAAGGGAAGATTTGTCTGAGCTTGGCAAGTTGCTTTCAGTGGTGGTGGTAAGATTTCTTGCTCTTGGTTGTGGAATTGTGTGGATATTTACTTGGATTGATTGTAGCTTTCACTGTCTCAAAGGCAGGAGAAAAGGGTAACTGGGAGCTGATGTTTGGAGAGGTTTCAGAACACATACATGTGTGATACATGAGGCTGGGTTTTTAACACTGAGCAGAATTAAAGTGATTCTATTTTTGTTTTTGTTCCTGGAAGCTCCAAGTTTAAGCTTGTGCAACAAGGTTTGTCTCTATCATGTGGCTGTAGCCAGAAATGTCAGTCACTGAGGCTAGAGTCTTGTCATGGAGATTGCTACATTGCTTTAAACAGCCTTTAGCAGGAAGGGGGAAATACACTGCAGTTAAAATAAGAGATTTATTTTGGCCTAGGGCCTGAGGATCAATGCAGAGAACCAAGTTAGAACCAAACCACCCAGTCTTCTTTTGCAGTACCATTACAGCTTTTTGCCCAGGGCTATTTTCTCTTCTAATGCATTTATTTGTTTTGCCAAACAGTCTTTCTCTAAACTGGTTATTTCAAGGTAGGAAAGGAGCAAGTCTTCATTGCCTTTACTGCACAAAAACTGGTGTTCATCCTCTATGATGTGCACCAGCTCTTCAGTCAACGCATCCACTTTATCCTCAAGCTCTGAAGGGGACAAAGCAACACAAGATTCCTCTTCACAGCTGAAAAAGAATGCTTAAAATCAGATAATAGTCATGCCACTGGTCAAATAATATTCATAGACTCTTCCCAAGAGCAAACCAGAGACAAATTTCACTGGAACTTAACTTTTCTTACTGAGACAGAGATGGTAGCTTACAGAGAAGTCTTCCTCTGATGTACCCTGGCATCAGATCTGATGTCTTTTATGTGACATACCCAGATGTAGAAGGTGGTGGAGATCAGCTTTGCAGTGTAATGTGAGGGCATGATGAAGAGGTGTCATGACTGACTTGGTCTCACCACCCCCCCCACGTTGTTCACTTGTTGCTAATACAACAATTAAGAATCCTTCTTGTCCCATCACTCTTACCATGGCCTCCAGCCAAAGCTCCCCTTGCCACAGCTGCTCAAGGCAGGAAGGAAATGCTCTCTGTTCTTCACAGGGAGTTTGTCATTTAGTGATTCCTCACATTTCACATGGAGCAAGAGGTGGTTTATTATGCAGTGAGCATGGAAAGTGGAGAAAGCAGATCATGTTAATTTTAAAAGGCCTTTAATAGGTTCTTCAAATACATTTTTTTCCTGACACTGCTTATTATGCTGCCTTCATAATTTGCATGAAGCCAAATGATTTCTCCAAGTATCAGATTATTTCAGATGCAAGTAGCAGCTGCTTGTGTAGCTTCTATGTTTGGATGCAGTTATTTGCTCCTCTGTGGCTGAGGATATGGGAGCTTACTTTGACCCTTACTCACTTTTGTCTTCAGTGAATATCCTCTTAAATACTAAAGCAAGCAAAAGGTTTCTTGATACTGTACCTGAAAGAGTGGCTGTGGCTTACCAGAGTCACAGAGTGGCTGAGGATGCTTTTGGGCTGTGGCTTATGACACCTCTCTGCAGCAGGCCACTGCTATGCCTTTCCAATGCACCAAGAGTACCTCTAAGCTCAGGAGCTTAAATGATGCATGGAAGTTCTAGTGGCATCCTACTGATGATCCATCTGAGCTTACCAAGCAATGATTTTGAGAAGCAGGCATAAGCCACTATAAATTGACCTTTTTAAACTAAGAAAACAGGGATGGTGAGCTTCCAAGCAGACCTTCTGATCTTTTCTGTTACCTTCTCCAAGGCTTCCATGTCTGTGAGGCTCTTTACTTTCACTTCAAAGAGCTGGGAGAGGAGATTTGTTTCCTCCTTGGAGAATGGTTCTTCCTTTAGCAACATCTGACTTATCCTGTGCAATTTATCACCCTGGAGAACTGCTGATAGCTGGAGTCTGAGAGAGAATGTTTCACTGAGACAAGCCTTTAGTGCCTAGGAAAAACAACAAACCAGAAGCCCTTGGTTTGAAGAGCTGGAAGGAGTCAGCCAGTTCTTCACAGCTAACAACTGAAGAGTTATTCTGTAGCTGAGGATATGGAAGCTCACTTCAGCATCACTACTGAATAGAGTTACTAATAAGGGGAGGGAGAAGAAGATACCCTGCTCTTGGTTGAGTCTGGGACAGGTTTTGACTTCTGGAAGCCTTTCATCTGAAAAAATAACTTCTCCTAGGGAGATTAGATACCACAGATGCTGCATGAGGTGGTTAATGTGCAGCTGTTACAGACAGGGTCAGGATTAGAACATAGCACCCTGCAAGAGCTGGTTCCTCTTTGGGATGTTTGTTAGGTTGAATTGCTGCAGAGCTGCTAACCTTCTAACAAAATCACCATTTAACAAAGGGGAAACACTGCTCCAGTCTAACCAGGCTCAGAACACAGACTCACCTGGTAAAAAAGGCTCTGAAAGAGGGGGTGGGTGTCGTGGCTGAGGTCAGCTGCAGTGAGATGAGCCAAGCAGTGCACCAGCAGGAGGAGGAAACTTCCTACAGAAGCCAGGCAATCCCTTAGGATGAATAATTTCTTCTCTGAATTCTAAGCAAAAGAACAAATAGCCAGAGCTGCACTGAGGGCACAGCTGCTTCTCTAAAGCTGACTTGCAGGGAGGTAGGGAGAAATGGAAGTGGTAGAATTTGGATGTAAGAAAGGAGGTAATTAGAGCTGACTTAATAAATGTGATTTGGGTCTGACCCTTACATTAAATACATAATTCAAACTCAGTATCCTAGAGTGCTCTCAGCTGGTGTTCAGATCTAGCTGGAGCATGTTATTAACACTTAGTGATTTCTTATACCACTCTCTTTTCCTAGAAAGCATCAAGCATAGTATGAGCTGGAAAACATGAAACATCTTTGCACGTCAGGTAGTGATAGAACCAGGGGAATGGATGCAAACTAGAGCAGGGTAGATTTAGATTAGACATTAGGAGGAAGTTCTTCACTGTTAGGGTGGGGAGACACTGGAACAGGTTGCCCAGAGAGGTTGTGGAAGCCTCATCCATCCCTGGAAGTTTTTAAGGCTAGGCTGGATGGGGCTGTGGGCAACCTGATCTAGTGGGAGGTGTCCCTGGCAGGCAGGGGGGTTGGAACTAGATAATCTTTAAGGTCCCTTCCAACCCTCACAGTTCTAGGATTTTACTTCCCAGTCTGAGAACTCAGGGGATGTGAGACACTTGCATAAACTGGCTAGAAGTCAAGTTATTAAACCTGATAAAAGAAGTAGTTTCTGAAGGCGTTGTCTGTGGCATGACTAAGAGGTATGCTGGAGGCAACACAGAGCTGAACTTCTGGAGCCTGCAAAGAGAGGGAAGAAATGCTTTTGTAGAAAGTGTGTATGCACATCAGCTCTGCAGAGCCAGAGGGATTAATGGAATGTAAGTTGGCTGAAGTGTCAGCTTTGAACTGCAGGGAGCACACAGAGCCAGCAAATACCACAGGAAAATGGAGATTGTTTAAAAGGACCCTGGCAAATCATAGTAGCTGATCTTGCCAGTTTTCTCATTAAGTAAATGAAAGTGTATTCAGCCCTGGAGCTCTGGCTGTAGCCACCAAGATTTTTATTGTTATTTATTTGGAACTGTAATGAAAGACCCTGGAGAGTTTACCTAGACTAATGCTAAGAGCTGCACAAAGGAAAAGGTAAAATCCTTGCTCCAAACTATAAAAGAAATGTTTTATCACAGTATTAGGCACAATTCAGGCATTAAGTAATGCAAGAATTAAGTGACATGCTGTAGAAAGATGCCTCAACACATAAAAGGTCTGAGCATGGATCTGGGGGGAGAAAACAGAACTGGAATTTAATTCCTGCTCTTGCACACTGGTTATTCTCTGCTTGATCTTACTTTATCATTGGTAGAGCCTCTGTTGGCTGAAGAATTTAGCTTCTTGTGGAAGAACTGATGAAATATTGGTGTCCTGAACTTACCTGAAGGTGAAGTCTGAGGAACTGTAGCGTGGAGATGCCATACTGGTAGATGACAAACTCTCTGGGAGAAAGGCTTGCAGGATCAACTGCTGTTAGTTCTCCTTCTTGAGTCCTCAAGGCATTCTCTCTACCCTGAGAAGCAGATGCTGTTTCTGCAAGAACAGTGTCCTTTTGTTAGTCTAATTGGGTTCTGTTTCCATATGACCTGGCCCAGAGGCAACAGTGCAACCCAAGTGTACAATACCTTGCATCTCTCACCCCTGAACATCACTGCTCAATACAAACCAAAGCTCTTCTGATGCATTATGCATTCTTTGAAGAGTCATGAAGTGCTCAACACCCTCAGGCAGCAATGCCCAAAACTTCCTTCTTAGGTCTAGAAAAGTGACATTACTTCTCTGTGCCTCAGAGCTGCTCAGCAGCAAGCTTGGGAAGGGTTCTGTGTTGAGTCACTCCCAGGGTAGAACCTGCCCTAAGCATAAATGGGCAGATGGAAGAAACCCTCAGGGAGGTCACATCCACTAATGCTTTGCTGCTGACAGACAAATGAAGAGGTGCCTGCAGCTGATTTGGGAATGCTGCTGTTGCTCTAGGAACTCTACAGGAGATTCCTTGCAAGGAAAAGAGTTTGCAAGTGCACATCTCTTTACTCCTGTTCATTCAATCATCAGTGCTAGTCTCCTGGAGTTAAAATAAAACTAGTACCTCCATCTTCTTCTAGAGGGAATAGTTTAATGAGAAGCCTATCCTTAGTTATGCTGGAAATAGTCAAGTTACAGGAGTTAAAATACTGTTGCTGAAGTGAAAATCAGTACTGTTTCAAAAGCCTCCCCCAGGGGGAAGAAAACCCCAAACCTGTGTATGAACTATTTCAATGCAGCCCTGCTATTGAAATAGCCACTAGTCAGTTCTAAGTGCTGACACATCTGCAGGCTCCCCACTTTAGCTAAAGCCAGAAGTGACAGAAGAATGCAAAAGGCAGCAGCTGCACTGTGAAACTCTTGTTGCTTAATTCCTGACTCACTGAGACACCTGACAGCAACCCAGGGCTGCATGCTCCAAACCAAACACCCCAATTTCCTCTGTCCACATTTTCCCTGGAGCATGCCAGCTGTCAGGGGGAAGAATCTCTCCAGGTTTTCAAGCTGAAAGGTTCCCACAACATATCTTTGTGAAGGCCAGCACAGAGTAAGGTAAGTGACAGCACCTGTATCTCCTCTCCTCCCTGATGGCTCAGGTGAGATACTGCTGCTGCTGTTTTCCTTCAGGATCTGAACTGCAGATCTGAGCAGTGGGATGAGGGTCTGTTGGATGTCCTTGCAGGTCCTCTCTGAGACCCCACCAAGGCCATAAAATCTGCTGGTCTGGTAGTTTTCAAAACACTGGGGTGACCCAGAGAAAAGTACCTGGAAAAGCACAAAGTAGATAAAGGCCATTTCATGCCTCTCAGAAATATTATTGGGACAGAAAGCATCCTGGCCTTTTGTGCCTTCTCCTGATCCCATGATGTTTGTTTATACACCCTGTGCAAACTGCCCAGTGACTCAGGAAGATGCTGCAGCACTTTGCCTCAGGACCTTCAAAGCCTTTTGCAATGGTTATGGTTGCACAGCTCCCAACCCTCAGACCTTTTTCATGTCCCTCAAGCTGCTATAGAACTTGTAAGATGTAATTTGAACTGCATTACTTGTGTGTAATGTCCTCTGCTTCTCTGGAGTCCATTGGTAAGTGACATCCAGGTGATAAAATGCTTTCTGGTCAACACTCTGCTCTAATAATTCTATCTCATTTGGAAGGATCAGCTGAAATGTAGTTAGTAGTGATGGTCTCCTGGGAATGGATAAGCAGAAGAGGACAGAGACCTCCCAGGGAACTTGAAAGGAAAAAGGGGAAGAGCATGTATGTTAATATTTATATTGGAATGGTCCCCAGTGGAATGTGGAAAGCAGTTAGTGCAAGGAGTCAGGATCAGCTCCTGAGACACTGAGTGGATGGAAAGGTTCCCTGGCCCTCTTGTCAGAAGGATTTGGGTCTGCTTTTCTTGGGACATTAAAGCTTTATGGGATTTGAGTTTTGCTCCTTTGCAGGGCTCTGATTTCTTGCAGCAGTGTCCTTGGTTGGATGAATGTTCTGAGAATGAGGCAACTGCTCCTGCTTTTGTTAGCAGGGAAGTGCCATGACTGCTTTTGCTTTGCCTTAAGGTGCAGTCCTTACCTTTGCCTGCTGGCTGTGGATATCTGACAAGTCCCTCAAGTATTCCAGTTTGGTGTAGGCAGTCTCCACACTAGCTTGTTGTTTCAGCATACATTTCTGAGACTCAGAGGCTAGGGCAAGCATCACCTGGAAGAAGTGAGATCAAATATAAGCCTGCTTCGGATGAGTTGCAAATCCTGGCTTCAGTTTGCTGTTTTACACATCATCTGGCAAGTCACTGGCTGCAAAGCTGGTGTAACTCTAACAACTCTAGAGTATTTTTTGCCAGAGTGCACCTTCTTGATCTCCTAGATCTGACCCAGCTTCAACAGCTGTGGTTTTATATGCTAGGTTGCATCTATTCTCTGTCACTGGCTGCATGGCTCCTGGTATAAGAAGGATCTTCTCCACTCAGGAAAATACAGGGAAGAATAGCATATTTGTCAAGTCTTCTCTCTAATTCCAGAGCCCAGCCTGTGCCCAGTCCTAGCTCAGCCACTGCTGTTCTACAGTTCCCCTGGCTTCCTTTTCTTAGTGAAACCCAGCAGCAATTATACAACTGAATGAGATCTTGCTGTTGCCCAAAGTGTGTCATTAAATATCAGAGTGAGGGGTGGTGGTTGTCTGTCCTTCCACTTTTCTTCTTTCTGGGCTTGAGAGGACACAAGGTGAGAAGGAACAACTCTGGGACTATCACAGGACACTGGCTTCAGAGCTTTCATCTCAGTGTTCCCTGGGCAAGAGTGAGGATGCTCAGCCCAACCCAGCTGTGACCTCACCTTTCTCAGCTTCATGTCTCTAAGCCTCTTAGGACTTGAGCTGTGGCCCCTTTGCTTCTCTTGCTCTCTCAGCTGCATGTATATTCGTTCTTCTTCTAGCTGCATCTTCTCAATGAACTCCACCAGCTTCTCCAGTGCCTTTCTGATCTCCAGCAGAACCAGGAGTTCCTGTTCTTTTTCATCTCTGTCAGCTAGAAACAGCAAATATTAGCAGCAAACCCTGGAAATACAGAGAGTAAATCTGAACTAATATCCAATCTCACTGTGCTGCACCATTCTGTCTTGTAGAGCAGCCACATTTCCAGATCCTACCTCTGTATTATATCACTGCAGGAGGAACTAAGGAGTCTGTGGGGCTTAATGTAACCTGTCAGAGGGAGCCAACATCACAGACAATTCTGTCCATCCTTGCCCCCCTCTCCTCTGTTCCCTCTGTACCTTTGAATATCAAGGGCAAGATAGTGGTTAGCTGGCTACTAAAACATGTTGGGGTTCTTCTCTCAGCTTCCTGCAGAGAAGAGCCTTTCAGGAATTGACACAGCTCCTCAATGTCCTTCACCTTCTCCTTGTATTTTATCTGCAAGGAATGGAAGAGGAGAAGGAGGCTTAGCTAGGGACCTGTTGTGATCCTCTCTCTTCTGACAGGCTACAGCAGGAGGTTGTCTGAGCTGGTTGTTACTCTTTCCTAGCCTTTTAATTATTCTAATGGTGTAGCAGCTGACTGCAAATTGCCTGTTTCTGACCCACTAGGAGTGGTGTTGGTCTTGCTGTGTACAGGTACATGCTGAACTGGAACTGTTGGTTATTCTGGGAGGGCACCTCCCACCCTTTCCTTGTGCTGGCAATGGCTGTACTCAAGTGGCAACATCTCCATTTACACCTTTTGTTTGCACCACACTGGGGAAGGAAGTGACTTGGACCCAGGACACCACCAGTGATGACATTTGGATGGGATCCATGTGAACAAGGCTTCCTTAAGGAATGTTTAAAGCACCTCCCTGAAGCCAGCTGCAAAGAGAAGGCACCATACCTTCTGTGCCTTTCCCTCCTTGGAGGCATCAAGGACATGAAGAAACAGAGAGTTCAGCTCTCCAAGAAGCTCTTCTTCCTTCTCCCTTCTGCAATGCCAGTATCTGTGCCTTGAATTGATTTCCTTTTCCAGAAAGTCCAGCTGCAAAGCAGTGACAGACACCAGAACTCAGACTTGCAGGGAGCTGGAGGAAGATTGTAAACTTCACTGAAGCTAGAGATGAAATCTGCATTCAATGCTTTTGACAACATGTAGCCAACTTGGCTGCCACAGGGGATGAATGCTTTGCAGTCCTGGGTGTTTGTTATGACTCCTGCCCAAATGAAATGTGTGTTTTGAGGGAGGGGAAGGATGTGAAAGGTACAAAGGAGGTATAAGAAGGTAGAAAGATCAGCAGAAGAAGATATAGATAGAAAGGAGATAATGAAAAGAGGAGAGGGAAGTAAAATGCCATGCAGCTGGTTCAGTTCAGCCTGCACTATAAGAAAATACTACTTGTGGGGCAGAGAAAGAAGAGAAAATTCCTCTCAGGAGTGGAAAAGCATCTGCAAAGGATATCCCACAGATATCAAACCTGTAGCTAAAGAAAGAGCTTGCTGGAGCTATAGTTACCAGATCTGGATCTGCAGCTCTTCTTGGTAAAGCTCCAAGAGACTGAACAGTAGGAATCACATTGTGTGTCCAGGGGTTGGTCTGAGCACCTATGACAGGGCCACTTTCACCTGTGATTGGACTTATGGTTCTGGCACCAATGGTGATGGGGACAAGGCCTGTGGACAAAGAACAAGTAAGTTCAAGGCTTAGAATTTAGGTTATGAATTCCAGCTAGTGAAGAGAGCATCCCTTTATAGCCCCAACTCTGAGAAGAGCATCCAAACAGTTCTTCTGAAGAGTACAGTCATTTGTGAGGGGCTGAAAGCCACAGTGTGATTTGGTCTCAGTTCTAGCTCTCCCTCTGTGTTATTCTAGTGGTGTTTGGAATGGTCACACCATGAAAACTGATCTTTTCCACTCAGTGCTGAGGTAGAAACTGATCTGTTTTGGGAGGGTGACTTCCTGGCTCTAAAAATTACCATGTCCTCATTTCTTTATTGCTCACATCATCCACTTCAACTCCCTGTTTACCTTTTCCATTTCTATCTTCCATGGTTCCTGCAAGAGGAGAAGGCTGCCTAGTGTCCCAGTCACAGTCTAGTCCCAGAACTGGCACCATCAAACTGGATCCCCCAGGATCTTGGATTTTCATTCCAAACACTGCAGGGATCCACAGCTCTGTGCCAGGATATTTGATCATACCTAGTTTAAAAGACAAAGAAGAGAAACCTAAACATGAAGTAGTTTTGTGATGAAAAGGACTGCTTTCACTTGCAGAGACTTCCCATGCTGTTGTTTCTGCTAGAGCTTCCAATTCATACCTGGCTGAGCTCATCACAGGATTAGCTAGAGTGGCTATTTTGACCACAAACATCCTAGCAGTTGGAAGTGCTCATTTCTTGGCCAAACCCTGTGATGGGGATGGGTGCATTGCTGAAGCCTTCAGCCTGGTGACACTTGTTTCCTCCTTAAAGGAGGCTGGTTGCTTTATACCTACCCAGTTTACCACCATTACTCTTGAGACTTGAAGCTATTTCTTGTTTCTTCTCCAGGCTTTGCAAGCAGTGGGTTGCATGGTAAAGCCTGGTGCTGAAAGACTTCTTCATGTCTTCTACTGAAGCCTTTAGTTCTGTTAATCTGGCTGCTGCTGAGGAGGTATCTTCCAAAACTGCTGCCTGAAACTGCTTTACAGCATTCACCACATGGCTTTGGGAGAGCAGCCAGTCAGCTTCCAGCACTGCTTGGTAACTGCCACTGTGGGGTAGGACCTTGTCTTGCCAGAGGTGAGCTCCATGGACTCGGGTGGTTTTCCCACTCAGAGGTTCAGTGAAGGCATCTCCAAGAAGCATCAGGTTTCCAGAAGGATCCACCAGCCCACCTAGAGGTATAACTTCCCCTGCAGTCCAGGGACAGGAAAGGAGATTTAGAACATCACCAGAAAGCTCATCCTTGTGTTCCAGTCCTTCCCATGCAGAAGAAGGCACAAGGCTAACTGACTCCAGTGGAAGCAGAACTGGGTCTTGGGGGACACTTGGTGGGGAAGGGAAGTCTGAGGTTGGTTATAAAATAACTTGGCTCACAAAGTATTCTTAAATAAGTCTCCTAGCTTCTGTTGTAGAAGAAACTTAAGGTTCCCACTCCCTTTTTGGGGTCTAGTATATCTCCTCACAAGAGTCATAAAGAATATAGGGATGTGAAGATGTTCCAAAATCTAGAACTTCACCTCCCACCAGCCTTTAAATAATAGAACAATTGGCTCCTCTTTAACTCTCAAACCAACTGCAGGAGTCTGTCATCATAGATGATGACCTCATATGTCTGTCACAGTTTCACTGGATAGTTTCAGAGTGCTACACTGTAAAATCCAAGTGTGGAAAGGCAGGATACTGCCTGCCAAAGCTGAGCTGCACAACTGAGAAGGCAAAGATGTGAGGTGAACATGTTAGGCTCATTCTGGTCTGTGCCTTGAATCAACCACTTAGGGACAAGTTCCATGAGCAGCACACACCACACTCAGCATCATGAGGAGCATTCACCTACCAGTGCTACTGTCCAAACCAACTCCAAGTATTGGAACAATCTTGCCTCCCTCTGGGTCAATCATAGGAGCCCCAATCTCCAGAGGTGTCACCATGCCAGTAAGGGGGCTGAGGTGCGTCCCACCAACAGCCAGCCTTTGCCCAGTCTGAGGGTGGATTGTAACTGCAAGCACTGGCACTTCTATTTCTGTCACTGGATCTTGCATGAGGCCTCCCATCCCAAATATTTTTTCAGGACACAGGGCTGGAAGCTTTGTCTTCACAGGCAGACCAGTGCTGGGGCAAAGTGGGTAAGGGATGTAGGGAAATATGGGCACTTGAGGTGTGGGACGCTGACCTGCAGGGAGAACCAGGAGACATTGAACATGGTTATGGGAACTGGTGCACAGCCAAGCCCAGAGTGGGCACTATGGAGCTTGCAGATGATGTTGATGGTAATGGTTTATTGTCTTAAGGTCCAGAACTAAATGAATGAACAATTATATGGGGCTTATTTGAAATTTCCTTTTTTCCTTTGGCCATTCCCTGACAGGTGCAGGTTTCTCAGCATGTGGTGGCTTTTAGAGCCTGATGAGCAAGAGAGGCTGAAATCTGCCAGAAACAAGCAACAGCTAAACACTTCCTTGGATACAAACCTTGGAAAACCTCATACATGTTATCCACACTAAGCCTCTCACCCAGCTGAACACCACTATCTCCTAGTGCCAAGACAATGAGAAACTGTCCCAGGTTTGCTGTAGGTTTTGTTAAGGGACAAGAGTGTAGCAAGCTGGGGTTCTAGCTGTGCTTTGCTTTACCCAGGACCCCCATTGTAACTGTACTCCACAAACAGGCAGTGGATTCATTGGTTATTGCATTGTGGCACTTACCTGAAGCAGAATCAACAGTGCAGACCAGCTTAGCTCTGATGGGATCATAACCAACATTCCCAGCTACATGAAGAACCTTCCCAGTCTCAGGATGCAGGAAATGCTCCCTAGGTACTGGCCCAGGGCACTGACTGCTCAGCAGCATGGTGCTGTGGGGGTCAGGAGTTAACAAGCCAGTGACAGGATCCATGCAGACAACATCAGGGGCTTGGACAGTCCCAGTTGAGTCTAAAAGCGGTTTACAAGGGGGAGAAGAAATAGCCTGTGGGTCTTGTTAGTTTAGCAGAAATCCTCTGCAGGGGCAGAGATGGGGTGAAAACAAAGAAACTGATCTTTGTGGTGCCTTTTAGAGAAGAGGTCTGTGGGGGAAAGCCTCTAGGACATGGCAACTTGATTAGTTCTCTACCATATCTGCATGAGTTCCTTAAACTTCAGGAGACTGATGTTTCCTCAGTGTCCTGTCAGGGTTTTAGCTTTCATTGCCTCAGTCTGCAGCGTTCATTTAAACACCCAGGCTCAGTTTCATTCTCCTTTTAGAAGGGTGAAAGGCAGAAATGCCTTGGTGTCAGGGTAGTTTCTGTGTTTTGTCATACCAAAACTAGTGCCACAGTCTTAGAAAACAAAGACAGAGGAGCAAATGAATGGAGCATATGGAGACCTGCCTGCAGAAGGTTCCTTTCCCTTTCTGTGGTTAGGGGATGACATTGCAAGCACCCAGTCAAAGATCCTGATAAATGCAAGATATTCATATTCTTCCTATGAAATAGTGTAGATTTCTACCAGAGACTTTCCTTTACTAACAGCCTCTGTTTTGTCACCACTGCTACATTCATTCCTCACCCAATGAGGACACCACTCTCCAAATGCAGGCTTGACTTTGCTCTCAGTTCTTTTGTCACCTAGCTGGTTTTTGTGACCTACATCTGTTGACCTATGCTGCACCAGTCTCCCTCCACTTCCTCACACACTACCACAATTGTCCCAGGAATTTCTAGAGGCTGTAGTTACCCACTAGCTCCTCCTTGGTAAGTATCCTGGTGCCAGCCTTGTTGAGAAGGTGAGCTCCCAGTCCTTCACCCAGCACCCCCCAGGCTTTCAGCCGGTGACTCTCCTTGGTTATCAGGCTTGACATCCTGCTGCTTGCAGCCTCTATCTGGGCTAAGAGGCTAGAGGAGATAAAGAGAAGATAAAGCTTCTGCAGATAAGGCTAAACTACTTAAAGGGAGCAGTAAAGGAAGAATTTTGATGGACATGCAAACAGTCTCTGTGCTTTGGCCATTAGAGGGCTTGAGGAGGATTTCCTTTGGCTAATGCAGGAAAAGAAGATCACTTTCTGCTTCCTCTCTTTTCTGGTTTGTTAAACCAATCTAATTCTGACAGAGCATGGCTGGCACAGGGGCTAGAGCTGGTGAGATACCCCAGAGCCAAACCTGCTGGTATCACAAGGATGAAACCTCAAAATATTATTGTCCTAGAGATCACAGAATCGTGAAGGTTGGAAGAGATCTCTAAGGTCATCAAGTCCAACCAGCAACCTAGCACCCCCATGCCACTAAACCATGGCCCTAAGGACCACATCTCAACAGAAAGTGGCAGCAGAACTCTGCAGCGTGTTTCTTACCTTGTGTAGTCTGGCTGAGGCACTGGTGGCTGATTTCCTTTGCAAGCTGCCTTACTTGTCAGCTCCTCTGCCAGCCTCAGCACCTCTCTCAAGGCAGAATTGAACATGACACAATGCTCCTCCTGACATTTCAGATCATGCTGCAATAAGTGCATCTGCTTGGTCACACTTGCCTCATACTCAGCAGCCAACTGTTTCCTTTGCTCTATCTCTTCTTCTGCCTAGGTGGGATAGAAGATCAAAACATCTCCATTTTTAAATGAGTTTAATTTTAATCCAAATATAAACAGAGACTGCAGCTTTTCTGCCTTTTCTTATAATAACAAAGAGATTTCAAATGATTCTGATGTGTTCATTTGAATTTGAGCTACATAGGCTGACAGCTCTGATCTGCTGAATTACACTTCTCTTGCACATAATTGATCAGCATGGATCTAGAGCTAAGTAAACTAATCATGAGGGTATCCTTTTAACAAGGGGTGTAATAAATCCCTAAGAAAGAATTAGCTTTTGCATCTCCTTGTTGTGTGACCTTTCTCCAAGTCAGACAATCAGCAGATTTCTCTTCTCAGGACATTAAGTTGTTTCATTCTTCAGCCTTTTCTAACAGTGTTAACAAGTACATTCCTGATGTGGAAAAAAGAAGCTGCAACAGCTGCTCAAGGAGATGAATTCATGCTATTTGCAGAGCAGTGGCAGCAACTTTAAATGCCCATTGCATGCTGTTGTTCCCAGATATGAACAAGTTAATTGTCTTGCAGCCTATGAAATAATAACTGCCTGCAATCCCCAAAGGGAGGTTTTTACATGAGCAAACCTAAAAAAGAGTGTACTAAGAATTTCATTTGTTTTTCATGTTGTTAACCTTGCTGAACTGAGCTCTACCTGCTCTTTTGCTTTTAAGTAAGCCTCTGCCACTGAGCTCTCATAAGCCTCCATCTCTTCTGGGTTACTCAGTGTCTTTATCCAAAGGTTCTTCAGAGAAGATATTTCACTTGTTAGCTTGCCATAGATAGTTTTTACCTGAGGTCAAGAAAGACAAAAGAATATTGTATTACTACTGCAAGAGATTATTTGGACATGCTAGTATCTGAATCTTCAGTACAAAACAGATCGATGCCAGCTTGTCTGAGGTTAGGGTCCCAGCACTTCTCCACCCTGCTGTCTGCTCTCTGCATGCTGTAATGCCAGCTCCATCTAGTGTCCTTTCCCCCCCAGCTGAAGGTAGATGAGCATCACATTATCCTCTGATTTTGGTGCAGAGGTTCTTATAAAAGTCAGATAACAATGTGGCTCCATCTGTGTTGTGTTTTCATGTAGCTATTTCTAGTCCTCCTCAACTGAATCTGCATCTCTGAAGTGTTTGACTAGGAAATCCAGGTTCACTTCAGTTTACAGATGAAAAATGGAAGCTGAAAGATGAAGTCACTTCACCAAAATGATGTCAGTTCAGTGCAGAAATACAAGAAAACCAAAATGTTCTGCCTTAATGTCACTACTCTTCCCACTCTATTACATGTTAAAAACACCAGGGTTAACAATAGTGGGAGGCAGCTGTGGTTCATGGCCTAAAACAATGAAAGCTGCAATAAAACATGTAGCTAATAACCAAAGGCTAATGAACCAGTAGTAACAGACACAGTTCCAGATGCTAGGCTCTTTCTACATCAGTAGGAGTAACCTCAAAACACAATTTACCTCTTCTTTGAAGTGGCCCAGTTTGGTTGTGACAGACAGTGACTGGCTCAGCAGCAGGTCAAAGAAAACATTGGTATTAAATGATTCAAGGTCTATCTGTTCTTCAGGCTCCCAAGCATCATCCCTTTTCAGGAAGCAGGCTGAAACATGGATATTCATTTATTAGTAGGGTTTTTTTTCATTTAAGACTATTTGTTTGAACAAAGGATGCCTGTAAAGGACTGAACTTAGCAGCTGTTGCACATTGCTGGCTTCCCTATCTGCAAGTCACCAAGTAGACCCATTACTGCTTAGCCTTCTTGTATCTGGCCTGGCCCATCAGTGCTGCAGGAGCCATCATCCATACTACCTGGGTTCTGCAGTGAGGGATGATGTTTTTTCATGGAGGAGACTGTTGATATATGAGAGGAATAGGTGTCCAGATTGTACTTCAGCTGCTGCCTTCGAAAGGGAGGGCAGGGAGTGCCTTTCTGTGACCAGCTGAGTCTCTGACACAGCAGCTGCAAAAGAGAACAAAATGAAGCAGGTAAGTTCCTTTTCTCATTTGGACATGTTCATTAATGTGGTTCACACACTACTGGCTCCACAAGCAGGAGGCATCAGCACATCCTCACCTGTCAGGCCAAGAACCTGAGAGTCTAGGTACATCACCAACCTGCCCTAAGCCAGTGCCATTAGTAACCCCAGCAGATGAGGCTGAAAGCAAGGGCAAGGAGGTGCAGTTATCTGTTGTTTGGATCTGCTGGCTGAATAAATCACCTTTGCTGTCCTCACCTCAGTAGTCTGACTGCATCATGATTTTAGAATGTGCTAGAAACATAAAGGAGTGGCTGTTTGAGGGATGAAGAGTGTGAAGGGCCAGCTTGGTTTGGAATCATGGAACAGTGCATCTTATCTCAGGTGTGTTGTGGTCACTGGGACTTTGGTCTGACAAAGGAGTGCAAAACTGAATGTCAGAGGAGTGAGCACTGGAGAATCTTATTCATGACTGACAGTTCTTTATAATTGCTTTCCAGAACTTGTCTACATCATCTTTTGTTTCAAGGCAGGCTTGGTCAGATGTTAAAGAAGAAATAATCTCATTCCTTCTTGAAGACATGTGAGTTGTGAAGCATTTTATTATACTTTGATCTAAAGAGTTAGAAAATAGGAGGGGAACTCACCTACCCCTTGAGTGTCTCTAAGTGGCCTCTGTAACAGGTAAATACACTAGGGCCTTGGTGGTGCTGGATCAATACATAAGGACATACAGAAGATGAGGTTGGGTTACAGTTTATTCAGATTTTCAGCTTTATAGGTGATGCCTAAGGGCTCATTGTGTAAAACCTTGTCATACCCTCTAAAAAAACCCCTTTTGTGTAACTAGTACTTACTGTCAACACCACAGAGGCAATAAGCACCATGAGAAGTCCTGTGATCACTCCAATGATAGCTGACCAGTCAGGTTTCAGTAGGAGGTCTCTTTTTTTTGCAATGCCCACCTGGACAGCATATCTGGGGGTGGTGGGGAAGAATGGTCCCTCCTCATAACACTGTCCTCCAAGTGGCATCACCCTGATGTACTTCAGGAAATGAGGATAAACAGAAAGGCCAGTCACATGTCATTGCATCTGATTTAAACATGTCTGCTGATTTAAAGAGCACAGAATCACAGAATCATGCAGGTTGGAAGAGACCTCTAAGATCATCAAGTCCATCCAGCAACCTATCACCTCCATGCCACCAAACCATGATCTTAAGGACCACATCTAGATGTTTGATCTAGAGAAGGTTCCTTGCTACACACCATTTTCTTGTGCTGATTGCTGCTCAGCTGTAGAACATAGGTACCAGGGTACTGGAACTGGAAGAAGAAGAGGTGGAATTTTTGGGAAGCTTCTCTTACTTCCTCTCTGAGGCTTCGAAGGTCTCCCCAGTCAAACTCAGCATTTGTGTTGTACAGGTTGTTCCTAGGAGCAAAACCACCCCAGTCAGTTCTGGGTCTGGTGTAGGTTTCTAATTGCAGCAGAGTTTTACTAAGGCACAGTTGTCACTGAAGGTTCATCCCTGCCACTGAAGAAGTGAGAACCAGTGGGAGTTCAGGCACTGAACCTCCAGTTGTCCACACAACTCCACTGTTTACTCACTCCCTTGCTTTGTGTCAGGCTGCTCCAACTAGTTCTTCTCAAAACAAATGTGAAGTAGAAGGAATAAACCATAAGCAGCATGGATGTTTATTCAGCAGGAAAGACATAGTCACTGGGACCTCTTCTGGGTGTTGAGCCAGCACAGAAAGCAGCATGGAGAACATGGAAAGCCCACGGAGGTTTTGTTATTGCTGACATGTCCCTGGTGTGATTTGTTAGACTTTGAAATGGGATGAGTGGCAGAAATGAAACCAAAATAGGCTACAGGGCAAGAAGCACATCAAACCACCCAAACAAACTAAAGGCACAACCACAGAGCTCCTGAGGCTTTCAGTGCAGTAGGAACTACTTGTTGCCATTTGGCTTAGGTTGCCAAAACCTTAACCTTAGCTCCAACAAGATCATAAAAGTCCATAACCACAAAAAAGGGAGGAGAATCTAAGATCAACTAGAGGAACTCCAGAGCAGAAGTCAGTGAGAAGTCAAGCTGCACAGTGTGATCACAGGTCAGCACCAGCAAGACATCAAGAACACCAGGGGTTTATTGCATTTGGCTTATTTTAATGAGTCAATGTTATTTTCTGAACAACTTATATGCTGCTTTTACTGTGCCACAATGTCTTATTTGTCAAGAAGACCCTGAAGGATGTTGAATAATGAGATTTCTATTCTTCCTATTCAAGTTTTCTCTAAATTCTACATTGAAAAGAAGTGAAAACTCCATCCTTGGTCTCTGAAGCTTAAGTCAAAGTGCATTAGCTAAGTCCTTCTGCATTCAGCATTTGTACTTACACATCATAAACTGGGTAATGCTCCTTGGAGACCAGGAAGATGATGGTAACATTAACATTAATGCACGTAGTAGGGTTTAAGATGCCAGTAAATATGAGTTTTGATGTGGAGCTGGCAGCTCTCAGGCTTTGTACCCAGGAAGACCTCTGTTCCTCATGGCCAGTCTGATCTGTAAAAGCACAGACCCTGTTACCTTTGGATCATTAGTGATCATTTTCTCTCCCCAGGACAGCTGCAGGAGAGAGCATTTCCTTCTCATTTTTATGACTAAGCTTTATATATGAAAATTTAGCTTCCAGAATAAAGTTTACTGTCCAGACAGCATGAAACCTGCCCCTGCCATTCTCCTGGCATTGGGTAACTCTGCACCACATTTTCCTGTCTTTTTGCAACAGCTCTGCTGAAGTGCATCTGGGAAAGAAGCTCTCTGGCAGAGAGCTGTGCCTTCATCTTTAGCCAGCTCTGGGTACCTATAGATTTGAGTCTCTCTCTGCAGACACCAAAGAGGGACTCAAGTTCTGCTCTCCTAGAGGAGTGGAAGGAATAATGAGGAAGGGATCTGACGGCAGAAGGAAGGAGGCTGCTAACTGCTGGCTTTGGGCTGTGGCTGCAGAAGGTCTGATTTGTGGTGCAGAGAAGGTAAAGCTTTTTGTGTGACTTCACTATGCTTGGTTTGATCAATGTCCCCAGGAATCTGAAGGTGCTGAGGTTTGTTGGGTTTAGCTGTTGTTGTTTCCTATGTAGGTCAGGCCTGGAGATGGTTGATAGCAAAAAGCACAACTATATCTTGGAGAAGTGTATTAAACTCATGCTTTGGAGTCTTCCAGGAGAGCTCACCTGAAGCTGGTCTGGTTTTGTGGTGTGATGAAGTTTCATTGAGCATGAGGAAGCTGTGGAATAGTTGTGGGTCAGGATTATACACTCCTAAAAATCCTTTCCCTGCAGTGGTATAAAAAGGATTGGTCATGTTTGCTTTTCCTTTTGGTTTTTAGAGTATTTGCTCACCAGAGACCCCAAGTAAGACTTACAAAGTCTAACCCCAAATGGTTATCCTCACTCTAGTGCAGTTTGTTCTTTCCCTTACCACTCATTTCCACGAGGTATGCTGGATGGGGATGTTTGCTTTGTTCTGAAGAGCAGATGTCTTTTGAAGAGAAATAGGGTCTTAGTGGAACTGTTCTTAATTCTTCCAAGGCAACAGCTGTCTAATAGAGAGTCCAGAAAGTTTTTTACATGACTTTTTCCCCCACACAGGGGCAATCTAAGCAGCAATACATGTCATGCACAGAACAGAATGTCAGGGGAGCTGTTTGCTGCTTTCTATAGTTTCTTTTTAAGAAGAAAGGAATGGGGAGTTCATTGGCTAAAAGATTACTGAAAGTCTAGCAAAACCAGACAGGTTATGAAGGTAACCACAGCTTTTACCTTGCTCCCATCTCTGAAGGTGATAAGAAGCTGAGCATTTCTCTCTGTACAGGTGACTTGCAGAGTTTCTCTTTGTTGTCTTCTGCACTGGTAATTGCACACACTCTCCAGACTCTCAGCCTGACAAATGCAGAGGCCAAGAACTTTGTCATAGCCTTGATAATCTCTGGGAGTAGTACAAACCTGCAGGGGGAGCAATAAAAAAGCAGTACAAGTGATGTTTAGGTGTTCCCTGAGTAAGAAAGGGAAATTTGAGCTTCCTATTTCAGGTTGAAGAGGAGGCAAAGCCTCCTGTGAAGACACTAATAGCACTTGGTTGCTATGTTGTCTGTGCCCTCTGAAGGCAGAGCTTGGGAACTTCCTTTCAGGGCAGTTTCTGGCTGGCCTTTGGATTGAGCTAAGAGAAAGAATGGAAATACCTTCTCTGAGCAGTAATGAGCCCATCCTCTCTTGGTTAAACACTGTCCCTCCTGATTTCGGGAGGCTGAGTCTCGACAGATCTCATATGCTTGTCTGACACAGCCTCTCCCCTCGTTGAAGGACCTCCTGTAGCCTGGAGGGCATGTGCAGTGAGCATCACGGGGCTGGAAGAAGAAGCAGGTGTTTGTTTAAGGACCTCATGCAGCTCCTGTTCTCTGCCTTGCTTCAGTAAGCAGTGCACCTTCTCTGACCAAGGTCAGATGGAACTGGGATGTCCCTGCCCATACTCTTTGTCCCCTAGAGAAGGGGGAGGATTGATGTAGCCCTGAAGAAACTCAGAAGATAGATAGGTCTGGTGTCCCCTTCCAGCTCCCTGTAGGGCTGAAGGTTGGCAATGCTAAAGAGACAGAGGCAGTGCAGGGGAGGTAAAGAGGATGAAGAACACAGTAAAGTAATACAGATGTGTGCTAAGACTGAAGAGTTTTTGCAGGACAACATGGGTACCTGGAAGACCTGACCTTTCCCCAGGCAGACACAGGTCTCTTGCCCTTCTGCAGGCTGCACTGCCTCTGAGCCACAGGGCAGACATGCTCTTTGGCCAGGCATGGGGTTAAAGAAATCCACTGGGCATGCCAGGCAGCTGGGTGAGAGCAGTGCTGCTCCTTCAGGACGAAATGTCCCTGGGGGACATGGGACTGGGGTGCTGCTTCCTTCAGGGCAGAAGAAGCCTTGGAACAACAACAAAAGTTCTGCTCAGTTTTTCTTCCATAATGCAGCTGTAGATGGAGGAATTAGTGCCTTTCCAGGTTAAATAATTGTAGCTTATCTATGTCAAAACACCTAAATTACACAGGCACACAGAATTGTTAAGGTTGGAGGAGACCTCTAAGATCATCAAGTCCAACCATCAACTTGTCACCACTGTGTCCCCAAGTACCACATCTATATCACCTTGAAACTAGTCCTGCTTCAACCAAAACTCTCCTCCATTTCAACACTGGTTTACTTTGCAGTATAGAAAGGAAACCTTCTGACATGTGAATATTATTACCATGAAATTGAATGTTAAACACTTGTTGTTTAAGCTTATTTACCTTTTGCAGTATGACCTGCAGAAAGCCCAACTGATTATTTAGGAGCTCCTGTAGCATTCAGCAGTATCAAAGTCTGACTGCATTTTTACTGAGCAGTCAGTGACTGAGAAGCATTCTGAAGAAGCTAATCATCTCTGCTAAATTCTCTACAAATACCTGCTGGACAAATTAGCTGATCCTGTTCTCTTCTTTTGCAATGAATTCCAGTTTGGCAATCCTCATTGTTTGGAAGCTGTGGTTCCCCAGTGTCAGAAGGCAAGCCTGGAAAAACAGAGAAAAGGAAGAGGAAGAGGATCATTTCTCTATCCCACTGAGTAGCTTCAGCTGCCAAATGTGAGTCACAGACATGTATGTGGAGAACTTTCCTTTCAGCCACTGAATATTTAATGGCCAGTGCAAATGAAAACGTGTTAATGTGTTGGTGTAAAATATTCATGGCAGTTATTTGAGCTTTTGGTGCTCTCCTGCAGGTCACATAGCAGAAGCTGTCCCCTGTCTAAGGAATTCACATATGAAATATGGTTGTTGCCACACAGAGAAGTGGGCATTGGATGACTGCAGGTAATTTACTGCTGTACTTTGTAAGCTGAAGTTTTTTCAGGGTCCCTGCCATGATTTTTTTGGAGTCTGTGAATCCTTACTTGCCCTGAGAGATTATCAGTTAATATGGGATGTGATCAGTTACGGGGTCACAGAATCATTCAGGTTGGAAGAGAACTCTAAAATCCTCTCTGTTTCCAAGACCAGATCTCAGAAGGCAGTTCAGGGACCTGCTTTTGAGTGCTCTCAGCTTTTTCCGCTCTCAGCGAGGGGTTTAAAGGTGGCAGACGCAGAGCTTGCTGCTGAGCATCCCAGCAGAGGGCAGCCTGGCCCCGGCATCTGCCAGCGCAAGGGTGGCCCCGGGGTGGTCCTTCCTCTTCAGGGCCACATAAGGTGCCTTCTGCTCTTCTCCCTGTGGATGAAGAAACGAAAAACTTCTCCCTGTCACCTAACAAACAGATTTTTCCTGTTGTGGTGAGATGTAAGTAAAGGGAGTTAATGCCATGTCTCCCATTGATGGGCATAGAGCACTCCTGAAGCCTTTGCTTTTGTCCCAGCCCCCTGCCTGCATGTGTCATGAAGGAGGTGTCACATATCTGCAGACAGAGACTTCTGTTTCCTTGTGTCATATATAATCAGATGTTCAAGAGCGTTTCTGGATGAGGTTTCCCATTGCTGTCCTTTATTTGTTTCTCCTGTGGCACTTTGCAAATGCACATAATGGTTCTTAGAAGATCTTTCAGGCAGCTACTAGTTCAAAGAGCTGTGGTTGGGTTGGACTTCCTAGGGACACAATAAATGAGTGATTTCCAGCTATATTTGGAGTGGCAGTCATTGTTCCCCTGGCTAGTCAGCCTGGAAAACACTGGAACACAAGAGATGGGCATTCAGAGAGAGGAGATATTCATTTGTATTGTTGCAAAAGTTAGGACTGCATCTTAACTAGCAAATATGCAGGTTGCCAGAGAGTTTTGGTTGCTCCTTTGACAAGTCTCTGCTTTTACAGGGAGTAGTTAGTTGGAATACCACTTTTTTATAGGCAGTAATGGCTGGAGTCCCAAGCCAGAGGTTGTGCTTTATAGGGGATGTGCAACAGAGTTTGGTTTTCCAAGTAGGATTTACTTAGGTCTGAATTGCCTGCACTTTAAATTACAGAACATTCCCCCTCAGTGGCTGCCTGAAGTTGGAAGTGCCTAAAATCACCTCCTTGTTTGAGTTTGCATTCCCCAAGCATAAAGATCTCTGTCTCTGAGCATGCCTGGAATTGCCCCCATTGGAGAAATCCTGTGCACAGGTCCTGCCCAAAACGGATTGGAATGCAGGAACTAGCTGTGATTCTGCCTCTGCTCCTGGCCCCTGCAGGGCTTTCCCTTGCTGCCTAGTCTTGGAGCACACCTAGTCCATTCTGGAAATTGCCAAGCTGAGGGCAGACACTTCTTCTTCTTCTTTGTAGTCTTCTTTTCTTGATCTCAGCCATAGCCAGAGGTGTCTGCCAGCCAAGGTCCATGGAGCTGCAACACTCACACAGAAATGTACTTCTAATTTTCTTTCTCAGGAAGCTTTTAATCCACATCTTTCCTCATAAGGTATTGCTGCCAGTCAACACCTGAGAGGAAGAGGAGGAGGAGGGCAAAAGGGAGGTGATAGATCAATGTCTGCCTCATCCAGTTGCTCTGCTCAGTTGTAGCTGCTAATGTCATAGTGCAGAGAAAGCAGTCAGTAGTTGTATGCTTGTGTTCAGCTCCTTCCCTCCAACACTTCACCTATTCCAGCTCCTGCAAACTTCTGGATTCCACTATAAGTCTAGAAGTTCTGCTGCTGGAATATTCTTTCTTTTTCCAGGGCAAATAAGGTTGGGCAAACATCCCAGTCCTTGGTCTGATAGGTTTCATAGGCAAAGAATGAGAGGAAGTTAGCAGCTTTCCTTCACATAGGAAGTATTTGAAAGTCCTGTGTCTGACAGCTGTTTGCTGCATGAGCCAGAGGCCAGAGGTGATGAGTCTGGAATACGGAAATGCCTTGTGCTAGCATTTTCCCTGCTGAGGCTGAGGTTGGTCATTTCTCACTCTCATGAGCAGATAGACAACTTCCTTTTTCCACAGAACTGATAAACAGTGTTGCTTTGTCATGCTGTCATTCTCCTGGCAAGGATTGGAGTTTAATATCCCTGTAAAATATTATGTGACTCTAATTGAGACCAAGAATTGGTGCTTGAGTCATTCTCAAAGGTCTGGCTGACATAATGACCCTTTAGTCATTACCTCTCTCAACTTTTCAGGCCACCAAAAGGACTGAAAATAAGAGGCCAAGTACCACAAACACCAGGTTTTTCTATTTAATCTTTAAAGAACATGGAAAAATGAGCAGGCTACTTGAGAAACAGTCTCCAGAAGCACCAGATTGTTGAACAAAGAAATTGGAGACCTCACACGCTTCTCAAATAGCTCCTGAAGAGAGCAGAGCAGTCTCCTGTTGTCCTTCTCTGAGATGGAACTTGTGAAAGCATCCCTGATGCACCCAGATTCATGTTACAAACTGCATGTTATTCTCAGCTCTTTTTCTTCCTGGGCATTGAGATTTGAGAGTATTTGTTATCTGAATCACATGCTGCCTGAATCAGTAGGTATCACTGTCAGTATCTTGGTAAGATTTGCAGTCAGTAAAATGTTGATCTTACTTGTCTGTAAACCTGCAGAGAGGTTTCTAAAGAAGGGGAAGGCTCTGTTCACACAGCCACAGGTGATGTGTCTTCTTCTGCAAATATTTGGCCAGCCTACTCCACAGTTACACCATGTTGTTATTTCTTCCACTCACACTTCATTCTCCAGCTAATGCTTACAGTGGCCTTTGACTCTGCTGCAGGTCAGGTACCCTTAGATAGTGCCTGCTTTACAATCACAGCAGTCTCCTGGAGAGAGCCTTATGCAAATGCTAGGAGCTTTGAGGACTTCCAGGGAAAGGCTGGGCTGGGACAGTTGGCCCAAAGCCCAGGTAACTTGGATGGGTTTTGCTTTTCATTCCTCACAAGTGACTCTCAGAGGAGTTAAGACTCTCTAACCCTGCTGCTTACCTCAAACCCTTCCACCTCCTTCCAGGCTGAGGCCATTTCTGAGGAACTTTGGAGCATTCCTTGTGCTCCCTTTCAGTTTCACACTTGGCTCAGTTGGGAGGGGAGAGGGAAGGGAATTTTCTGCCCCTAAATCAGACTTACAGCTGGCCAAGGCTCTTAGACAAAGAGAGCTCAGATTTCTTTCAAGTCTCAGGGATAAAGCAAAGACTGGAAGTTGCTCTATCTTTTTGCTTTGACTTTGTAATTGTGTTTTTGCATTACTGGTAGATTAAAACCTTGGAGTAGATAAATCAGCATCTCTGCAGCTGAGCTGTGATCCTGGGAGAGGAGCTGAACAGAGCAGTGCATGGCTTTCACTTCCTCAGGGAATCAAAACCCAAAGTACTGTTTAATCTGTAAGAGAATGTTGCTGAGGCTTTTGTGTTACATTAAACAAGTATTTCATGGGAAATAACCTACTGTGAACATAGAAACTAAAAATCCAGTGTTGAAATGACCTCTTACATGTATAAATGCCATCAGGATGGACTTTACTAGTGTGTGTGCTTCACCTTAGCAAACAATCTTTGGCTGAGAACTCGAAGAACTGCTGGGTTCTGCAGAAGCTTATCTTCTCTTTTCTATCAGGCCAGGGATTGTCTTTGTGCATGAGTAATAGTTCCAGTGAAACAGAAAGGTCACATCAACCAGGAGTCAAAACATATTCACCTGGAAGCAGTAGAAAATGAAATCAGAAGTCACCTAACTACTTGAAGTCCTAGTAGATTCTTTTTTCAGTCTCTGGTACTTCCTAGAGTCTTCCTAGCAGGCAGATATTTCTTGCTTAACTGCCATGAGATGTCAGCCCAGCCTGAGCAGAGATGCCAGCTTACCTTGTGACTTCTGCTCTCTAAAGAAGAGAGAGGTGCAGAAGAGTCTGGTGAGGAAGAAGAAAACTGATCTTTTAAGAGGGGCTGTGCTTTGGGCACCCTCAAATGCTTTGTTCAATCTCAGGGTGTATGTGGATGGAAATATTTTCCTTTGGGGCTTTGTGGAGACCTTTGAAGGAAGTTTGCTGTGTGTTTCTGTGCCACCAGCCACCCATTAGCTGTGAAGACCTTTCTAGAATTAATTGTGAAGGATTAATTATCAAGATTGCCACTGGAGTTTTGTGTCTAGTCATGCTGTATGCTCTCCTGTCAGATCAGAGGAGAGTATTTGTTCTGGGTTACACAGTGACCATCTGGGTACTGAGGTGATAGTGTTAGGATTTCTGCAGGTACTTATCACACCACACATGGCAGTATTTGGGGTTTGAGACCTTGTTATGCTTGAAGGAGGGGGGGAAAGAGACTTCTGTAAACTTATTTGGCTAGTGGTGATAGAGAGAGATAACAAATAGAGATAATTCAGAGCTGGGACCTAACCAGACAAGCTTGTCCTGGGTGTAGCAGTGAAGTATGGCCAAGCATGCAGCAGAGAAGTGCCTGAAGCTTTCCTGATGCCAACTGGTTGACATCTTCTTGGGGGTTTTAATACCTAAGAAGTGATGTTTTATCCACTGGAGCCTAAACCCTTGCTGCCAGGTGAACCCCAAAACTATGCTATTGAACTAAAGGTAAAGTGGCTCCAAAGCACATGACAAGAAATGGTAACCTGGAGATCCAGGGAGGAAAGACTTCCTGGGCATTGCAGGAAGCTCAACAAGAACCCTCTTCTCTTCTTCTTCTTTCTTCAGGGGAATACATTTCCTGATAGCCTCAGCTGAAACTCCTTCCTCTTCCTACAAACCACCTGGAATGAGGGATGGAGGGGGAAAAAGAAAAGAGATGATGATGATGGTGTGGTACTTTGGGACACAGGTGCCATGGGACCAGCTTCTTGTGGGTGGAAAAAAAAAGGGCAAGTTAGGGATACCTGAACCAACAAGCTGCTTAGACTGTTTCAAGACAGAAGGGACTTCTTTAGGGCTGATCCTGCAACCATCTAAGCTGCATAGTGTGTTTATCCTCAGGACCAGTGAAAAGTCATCAGTCTGTTTCCCCAGAAGTGTGCAGCAACATTGAAAAACAGCTCCTGCCTTGTGTGCTCATGCAGCTGGGGCAGTCTGGGTCCTTGCTGCTGCAGCTTGAGAGCTCTGCTGTTCATCATATCCTGTCTTTTCCTTTTCTTGCCTCTCCCTACCATGATCCCTCTTCAAAGTGCTTGAGATGCTCGATTTTTCAGCTACTGAGACTCCTCTAGATGTATTTCATCTGCCCTGTTCAGCACAGCTGCAGAAACATGTCTTGGTTTAAAACTGAATCCTTTGGTTTCCAAGTTTCCTTAGCCACAAAGCAAGCAGGAAAAAGAGAACTCGATGGGTGAGACTGCTCTAAAAGAATCTGGATGAGCCAAGAGCTCAGCCTCTCCCTCTTGCTTGGCTCAGAAACTTGGCTCCTCCAGCTCTGCTTGCAATTAGTCCTGCTTACTGTCACGTGGGGAAAGATGTGGAGTGATGGGAAACTGGATGCAGAGAGGTGTAGAGGAAATGTCAGTGTTTCTCTTGGAATGGCAGCTGCTTATCCATAAAACATCTTCCCTAATCCTTTCATCTTTTGCAATGCTGCTTGTCACCTCTGCAGTTGATTTTGTGCCTGTTCCATGCTGCAGGTGAGCTGCTATGTGACAACACTTGTACTTGGCTTTGTCACAACACTTTATAGTGAAGGTGAAGTAGTGATGCTCCTGATAATTCTGGACCCTAATGGGAATCCTTCTGTGTGCACCAGAAAAGCTGTTCAGTATTGCTCAAGGACTTGGCATGAAAGGCTTTTGTTCTCAGGCCCTGCTGAACTTGTGACTGTGTAGTAGCAGCATCCAAGCCTCTGTCAAAATGTCCTGACTCCCTCTGGAACTTGGAGGTGTTGGGTTTGTAGGAGAAAGGTCTAACAGTCAGCCAAAGCCCCAGTGAGGGAACACCTAGGGTAGAGTTCCTGTCCCCTGGCCTCAGGCTCTTTTCCCAGATGTGTTTGTTCTTTCCCTTGCTATAACTTGCAGTTTGTCTTCTGGGTAACTTCAGCTTCTAGGGCTCTGGCTCAGATACTGCTGTTCACTCAGCTCTGAGTGGAAAGACTCAGCCAGGAAAGCCTAGAAAACTGGGATGGATGCTGTAGGATTCTGTTCATTGAAGGAACAGTTGTCTAGCTCAGAATGTAAGGTAGTGGGTTAAGGAATGTGCCCTGAAATGGAGGAGGTTAGGTGTTTTTTGTTTGTTTTAAGATACATTACTTTCCCTCCTACTACTTTTTCTGGTAGTGCTGGTGCTTCTGAACAACCACCACTTAAAAAAACCCTCTAACAAAACACAAACCCAACCAACCCAAACCCAAACCCCCTTATGTACTTGTCAGCTTCTCAAGGCTGCTTAATTGGCTCTTTTCATGGTGGTCACTTCCCTTGAGTAAAGCATAACATGGCTATGCCAGTACACACAAGCCTGTAAGCTGCAGAGTGCTTGAAATGATCTATTTATTGATAGGATGGCACAATGAAACAGTGTGAAGCAAACCTCCTCATGCCAATGCAACTGATGTATAACTTCTTGTAGAATACACTTGACAAGAGAGTTCAGCTTTGAAAATATTGAATAAAAGATGCATACTGATAGCTTAAGGTTCCTATCCTTTCACCTGCATGGTTTCCAACCTGCTAATAGTGGATCTTCTGTCATCATTCTCTACTCTTTTGCAAAGAGATCCTGTAAAAAAATTCAGCTTTCTGCACTGAGAATGTTTATTGATGCTCTTCCCTCTTTCTTCACCATATTGCTTCAGCTTGGTTCTGTATCTGATGGAGCATTCCTTGGTCAGCCTTCACTGCAAAGGAGGTGCCCTGAATTTCAGTGGTTATTGGATCTGGGTTTTAAGTCCCATGAATGGAAGCTGAGTAACCTGGTTAATTCCCTCTGCAGAAAAAGTTCTGTCAGCACACATGTGGTAAAATACAGACGTGAAGCAAGAAGGAATGGTGATGGAAGGGAAAATATTTGTATTTCCAAGTAAAACCTGGTACAGAAAGGGGAAAAAGACAATTCTTCCCATAATTAAAACATGAGGGACACCTATGGAAGGAGGTGGGTGAATATTCTGTGGTGTTACAAAGCTGATCATGTGAAAAAGTGTTACTGAAAGACTGTGAAGAATCCATCATGTCTCATTCAGGCAGAGAAAATACAGAAGAGGATTATTTAGCTGTTCAGAGCATAATAAACATAGGATACCACCCAAATCCCAGTGGAATTAACTTTAACACTGTCATTATTCAGTAAAAATTAATTTACCTTGTGCAACAGAGCTCTTGGAGCTTAACACTTAAGATATCCAATAAGAGGAAAGAAACCTTTGGTTTTTTAACAAGAAGAAAATGCAAAGGGTTCATTACAAACAAATATCTATTCCCCAAACATGCTGAGTGCTTAATACTGGATCCTGCCATGGTTACACACGAAGACAGCTCCTGGGGAAGCCAGGAGGAGAGAGATCTGTGAGCTGACTGCCTCCTCAGGCAGTTGGTAGATTATAGAAATGTCTATTGCTCCCTATGTAGCAAACAGGGAAGTTTCATAGAAACCAGCTAACTTACAATCAGAAGTTCAGGTTAAGAAGATATTAAGTCTGGGAAGAGATTTATTCTTTCTTTTTTTTTTTAGTAATTATCTAATTTATAAGAATTCTACTAAGGAGTTGGGTATCTGGCAGCACAGAATAACTCTAAGCTCCTTCTGCTCCTTCTTCTCCTTCTAAATTGCAGAATTGCTTTGTATAAATAATGATCCTTGGCAAATGTTGTTAAATCTTATAAAGGTCTCTTAGATCATCCAGAGGGAAAGGAACTGATTCTAAACGTTCTTCTGCCCCAGACTTCACCTACAATCCATCACTGGTGGCAAATTCTGATTGCATTACATTAAGAGCTTGAGTTCTGTTGAAATAACCTGCTCAGTAACAGGGTGTGGGGATGGGGGTGTTTTGGGGGAGAGAGAGGTTTTGTTTCTCCAGTAGGACTGCTTCAAAATGGGATAACTCCAGCCTTGAGAGAGTTCAGAGCCAGCCTGCAGAAAGTATTAAATATAACCCATCAAATTCTGAGTTCTCAGAGGTCATGTTTAGGGCCTGAGATGAACTTTGAACTGTAGACACTAATCTTAAACTGGTACCTTCAAGTACTGGGCTCTGAACAGCTGGAATTGGAGGTGGTTTTCTTTTCTTAAGGTAGTCACATGCATTAAAATGCTGTCAGAGCTTTATGTGGGGTATCTACAGCTCAGGTGGGTGTCAGAAGAGAGGTGGAGGTGCTCAGCTTTGTGTGGAAAATGAAGAGCTATTTATTTATGGGAGTATCTGGCACTGACCACCTAACACTGCAGAAACCTGGCTCCAGGGGTTTTCCTCACTGCTCAGTTTACTCTCTAATGCTGGGTACTGAGGAGATCTTTTCAACAGTCAGTTCAAGCTATTAGACATTTGTAGACTTCTACTGTCTGTTTTCTGTCAATTCTTCAGCAAGAGTTGCAGCACAGGGACCATGAGATGAAGATAATGAGTCTTATCAGCACTTCCCTGCAAGGCAATAAACCAACAAATATTCAGTATAATCCATGCACTCAGTGTTTTTTCTAATGCCAGGTATTGATTGCCCTAGTTTCTACCTGGCTTGGGATGAGTAAGGAGTTTTGCAAGCAAAATTCTGTGCAGAACTCTGGAGTTAATCCAAAGTCTATAATATAAATCACTGGGAATCTTATCCATCCATCCACAGGATTAATTGTTCTCTAGCAATGCAGGGAGGGTTCTGGAGCTAGCTACTGCATTGCAGCTCTTGACTGGCAAAGACCTTGACTAGATAAAATCAGTTTCCCTCCATGAAATACCTTTAGGAATGGTGTCAGAGATCTGAGGATGACATGGAGAAAAGGCTAGAGAAGTTATCTGGTGATGAGGGACTGGGAATTCTTCTTGGAGCATCCATCAGACTGTAACTCTGGGCAGGGGAAGAAAGCAGAAGAATAAATTCCCAGCATGAAGTGTCACAAGCTCAGTGTCAAGAACTTGTATTGCTTTTGAGATGCAAAGCCCAGATTCTTTCCCTTGCTGGAAGACTGGAGCAGATTGCACATTTAACAGCTAAATAAGAAGCAGGATTGAAATGATTCTTTTTGTGTTTTATTCTCCTACAGAACATAACTATTAAGAAGCAAAGGTTCCTAAATGGCTTGAAATGTGGCTTTAAGTCTAAATTTCTAATTGAAATCTTTATTATCTTATTGGTGCCTGTACATGTACCCTGGTGGGAACTCTTATCTGACAGTCACAGAAGACTGCAGAAGAGGTGACAGGGCTGTAACTTTTGAGCTTGATCTTAGACAAGAACTCTGGAATCTCTGGAGGATAATAATGCATTATTTCAGCAGAGCAGAATTTCACTCTAGAAACTTAGCCCTTTCTGAAGCTCCCCAGCTTCTGCTTTCCAGTGTTACTGCTTTGTTTCCTGCACCAAATATTTAGCAATAGATTCTGATACCCACTAGATAATCTGGTTATCTTTTGGCTCAATAATGCAGGTTCTAGGTAGTTTAGCCTACATATTCAACACCAAGACAAAGAAAATCCTCCATCTTTTAAGAAGCTGCTGAAAGTAACTGACTATGGTGGCAACAGTTGGTCTTGTAGCATTCCTTTATCAGCAGAGGAAGAATTCCCCTTGGTTTGCTTTTGAGACAGCATTATCTGGCTTGGTGTGGTGCAAGGTGTTGGAAATGAAGGCATTGGTGCTCTAAGGAGTTTGGACTGGGGTAGGTGTGAGCAGTATACATGCAACCAGACTGCATAAAACAGCAACCAGCAGTGCCTAGAGCTGGGATATGCAGTGTGGTCAGATCTTGTGCAGTGCTTTTATCCTCAGAAAGGGATTTCCTATCCTCAGCAAGATAGGGCAAGGCTGGGAGCATCCTCCTCTGTGTTCACAAGGTGTTAGAGCTTACATGGCTGCATTTAGTTTCTTGGGTATGAATGCTAGAGCCTGTGTCAAAGTAGCTACAGGTAGTTACCTCTTGAAGGATGTTCTGCCCCCTGGGTTTATCAGCCTGCAGCAAACTCATGAGTTCTGTGTTCTCCTCAAGTTTGGAGTAGGCAGTGGTGATCTGGCACGAACTGAGTACCTGCAAATGACAGTGAAACCTGTCACTGCACAATAACAAGAAGAACACCTAAGGCTTCAGGAAGTAGCCTGCTGCTGGCCCTCACCTGCAGCTCAGGCTTTGCTCCCATCTGGATCAAGCAGTGGATTCCCTCAAGGATCTGATCTCTGCGCAGCCTGAGAAACCTCCCTGGGTCAGCTCCAAGGCCAGGCTTCTGAGACTCCATGACCAAGGCAGTGTGGGCAAGAGCAGCACAGTGCAGTGGTGTCAAACCTGAACAGGACAGAGCACAGGAAAGGCAAAGCCAGGGCTTGGACACCTCCCTGGAGTAAAGCAGCTTGGCGAAGAGTAAAGGGTGTCCTGTTCAGACTGGTTGTTTCTCTGCTGCCCAGACTTTTGAGTTTTAACCCTGAAACTGAGCATTCTTTAGCCTAGGTAAGGTCTGTAGCCTGAAAATTCAGGAGTCTCCACTAAGTATCTGCATGGTTAAACTTTTCCCCTTACCATAATGGTCAGTCAGATTCACCTCCACACACACTCCATTGCTTTTGCAGTGTTTCAAAACCTGAAATGAAGATGATTGAGATAAGTCCTAACCTTATCTCTTGTCAGTGCCAAAATACCCCCTCCTCCATCTTCCTTTAACCTCATCAGACCAAAGCTGCTTTTCACAGAGGCACAGGATCCTTAAGGTTGGAAAAGACCTCTAAGATCATCAAGTCCAACCATTAACCTAACAGCTCCAAATCCACCACTGAACCATGCATTTCTTGTCCTTGCTCTCCTTCTGCATATGTCTCTGTACAACACACATGACCAACTTTACCTCTAAAACTCTCAGATAGCCATTCTCTGCACACAGGTGGAGTGGAGTCTTCCCAGCACTGTCCTGTTCATTGACATTAGCTCCTAAGGATATCAGGTCACTCACCATCAGATGTTGGTTCTTTTCTGCAGCAATGTGCAATGCAGTCTAAGAAGAGAAGAATGGGAGAAACTCATGAAAGGCAAAGTCAGTTTTAGAACAACAGTTAGAGAGTGAGGTGGAGACTCTGGATTCTCTCCCCAGTTGTGCTAACACTTGCTCTCTTCAGATCATTTCCTCCCTGTTCCCCTTTTGGCAAAGACAGGTGCCACCCCTTGTCCAAAAGGGTGGTTGGTGCTTGCCTGGGGTCTGCTATACATTTGCATGTGATAGGAAATGATCCTGTTCTTGGCCAGTTAGCATCCTACCCTTCTCTCTGCATCCTTCTCATCGATCTTGTTTAGAGATGCAAATCTCTGGGCAAGTGCATAAGTCAGAGCTCTTCTTCCCTGAGCAACAGCCTTGTGCAGCAGCCTGGAATAGAACAGAGATGGAAACAATCAGAAGATAAAGTAGTGGTTAAAGGGCTCAGGAGTAAAAGTGAGGGTGTATAGCAAAATATGAAATGTTAAGGCTTGCAAAATGCCAAAACCTTGGGATTTTTAATCTTTTAGTTTATTTGGTTTCTACATCAACAGTGGCACTGCTGGTTCTGTCTGCCAGGGTTTCTTGGTTCTCCCTTCTTGCTGTTAGACCATTCCTCTCCTCCCCAGGAGCTACTCCATGATGCCTTTTTGCTCACAGTCTCTATTTCCTCCTCCTTTTTTAAGGTGTCCTGCAGTACAGGGAAAAGACTGTAAAGATACCTAAAAATGGAGAGAAAGGAAACCTTCTTTTTGCACTGAAGAGGAGCATTTCCAAAGTGTGCTTCAGACCTGTGGGGCAGGAGAGCTCAGTTCCTCCTCTGTAAATTGGGCTGCTGGAAATGTTAGCTTGTGAATTTGATATAAACATGGTGGTAGAAATGTCTTAATTTCATAATTGTGACTAATTTTGTTCATAAGAGAGAATATTTCCATATTGTTTAAGAAATAGCTCCCCAGGAACTATGGCAGCAGGTGGCTTATTGGAGTCAGTTCCAGTTTTACTGAACAGTGGAGTCTGTAACTTGAATTACTGCACTGAAAATCATTATTGTGGATGGAACTTGGCTCTTCATGGAGGAGGACACTGCTATGTTTCACTTTCCCTCCATGGGTTATATATATGACCTTTAAATTGGGTACAAGATGATCTGTATCAGCAGGAATTCATCTCTTCCCCACCAAGACTAGGGCAGTGTCTAACTTATGTCATGCTTTGTCAAGCTGATTTGATACCAACCTCCCCAAATTAGCTGAAGTGTGTGGAACCTAAGAAGAGATCTGAATAGTTTTTAACAAAACAGATCTTTTCTTTAGATACTTGCCACTCCAGGGAAAAGAAAATCAGTAAAACCTTTTGCTTTCATTTAATTTGCTAACAAACCAGACACTCCCAGTGCTTTGGAAGTCTCTGCTCTAGTCTAGCAGCCTATGTCTGTTTTGCTGTAATCCTCCCACCCTTTTTTATTACCAACTAATAATGCAGGTAATTACCCTGAGAGTGTCTGCAGCATGGAAAAGATCTTTTTTTTTCTCAGTAGCAATTACTTGTTTTGCATTATTTTTTTTCCTTTAATACCTACATCACTCTGACTTTGTCCTGATGTCAGCTGTAATTTGGCAGGACTACTGCAAACATGGAATCTTGCTATTTTTGCTACATCCCTAAAACTGGCTGTACTGAGGAGTGTTTGAGCTTCCTCCCAAGCAAGGGAGGCTTTGTGCCCCAACCCAGCAGTTGAAGTTCAAGCAAAGCCTTGGGTGATGCCCCAGGAAAGAGAAATCAATCTATGTCAGTAGAAGAATTGGAGACCTGTTGCCATGCTCATCAGGTGCAAGCAGTTTGTCCTCTGGGATATTTCTCAGCAAACTTTCTTCCCTGTCTAGCTGGAACTGGAAGAAAGAGATGGCAGAGTGATCCTGCTGGGTGAAAGAAGTTGGGGTCGTCTTCAAACGTCCCTCAGTCCCTGGAGAGCCTCTATTAGCATCCAGAAGCACCTTTAAACTGCCTTTTGATGGGTCAAAGTGTGGAGATGTGTTCTGGGAAGAGTGCCTTGGGAAATCTTTCTGGGCACTTGTGTATGCCTCCTGCATCCCCCAGCTGCTCTCTCTCTCGCTTCTCCTGGAGAAGCTTCCTGGGGAGTTGGGCTCCTGCATGTGTTTCTGCCCATCTTGAGAAGTCTCCTCTTCTCCTGGCAGTGCTGGCTTGAACTCTTTACAGCAGCAGCATGAACCCAGTTTGGTTAAGCTGTGCTGTTTCTCCTGCAGGCCACCAGCTGCCTGCTTGCTTCCTCCAGTTTCCCACCGCCAGGCTTGCAGGTCTGCAGAGAAGCTCTGCCAGAAGCCACCTGGCCCAGAGTGCAGAGACTCCTCCTTCAGCTGGCTTCTGTTCAAATCTTCCTGCAGCACCTCCACCAGGATATCAAGGTCCTCTAAGCTTTTTAGTGTTTGCCCAATGCTCTGCTTGCTCTGAAACAGCAACCAAAACAGGGAGGGTGGAAGATGGGGGAGGGAAATCAGACATGAATTGTCCTGTTCTTGCTGGATGATAGAACATGAAGTCTGCCTGGGGAGGCTGGCAGCAGAGACTTGGAGGTGTTATGCATACCTGTCTAAGCTGTTTCTCTGTACAAGGGTGAACTCTTCTCTTTCCTGTTGGAAAGAAAGGAAGAAAGGAGATATTTGAGCTGGGGAAGGGAGGGGGGGAAGACACCTACAGAAGATATTCTCACCAGAAACTTTGCCCCAGGTTAACAGCTAGGTCACATGTACATGGTGGTGCTGCACAGCTGCTCTGCTCCTGTGATTTAAGGGGAGTTAGGAACCAGTATGGGTCACTGACCATGGCAGAGAAGAGGTCCAGTTGTGTGGAGACATAACAGTGATGATCCAGCTAGAAAAGGAGGCTCTTTTAGTAAGAAAGGAGTTTCCTAACCTGTTTTTCCTGAGGATCCTTTGGTTACCATCTTCATTAATGAGGCTTCCTGAGGAGACAAAAACACCCAACTCAATTGGAGGTGCTTGCATGTGAGGGAGGAGGAAACAGTGGCAGATGCTGTGTCACAAACAAAGTAAAATGTGTCCTGCACTATCCAGTTTGCAGAGCAGAGGCTGTAGGTGAATAGAGTTCCATGAAGGGTGATTCATGACTGCCTTATAAAGGTCTTTACAGCAGATCAGATGTCTGGGAGTCTACCAGCTTCTTGGGCTGTGCTGCAGGTTGTTGGGGAGCAAAATTGGTTTTGGTTCTTGGGCCATCTTTGGCTTGCTTTGAGCCCTCTCTGGCCTGACATACAGTATTCAGAGCATGAATGGGTTCTTGCTGTCACTGGGAAAGGGGTGTTCCTAGCCTTGAGGGACTGTCCTCAGCCTGTTTAAAATATGATATGTTCTCCACCTTCATCCAAAGGCAGATGGAAGAGGCAGCACCTGGAGGTGGAACTCTAGCAGGCTAGGAATGTGAAGTGCATGCACTAGGATGCTCCAGGCTCTAGGAGCAACCTTTTGAAACCCAAGGAGAATTCTCACCTTGTTGTGAGCTGGATCCAGACCTTTGGAGAGCCGAATTTTTCTCAGTAGCTCTCGTACTGGCATCTTTACTCTCACCCCCATGTAGCGCTTCTGAGGAGGGGCAGAGCCAAGCCCAGAGTCTGGAAGAGTCAGAACACACTGCTTAAAGTAACAGAATTCTCTCAGCTATCACAGAACAGTGGGAGGATGAGGTGACCCTGAGACACAGCCTGTGATTCTAATGCTCACCATCAGAAATTAGGGGGAAATTCCCACATCACCCTGGGTGTTCCTTAGCTCTCTCCTGTTTCCTGCTCAACAATTCCCTCAGTGCATTGCTTCTCAGGCTACAGCAGGCTGGGGGACTGCAGAAAGGGCATTCTTAAGAAGCAAAACAGAAACAAACCTCAAAGCTGCCTGTGGGACCTTCAGTCTGAGGGCCTAATAAGCAGAGAGGTGAGTTAACTTGCAAATTAACACCTGAAGGCTGTGGTCAGACTGGTGTGCAAGGGATGGCTTCAGTTTGGAGTGAAGGAAGAGCAGAGACTGTCCCAAGTGTAAATGTGGCAGTGAAGCTGGAAACAGGGGGGGGAAAGGGGCAGGGTAGCAATGCAGAAGGAAACTTGGATGGATGGGGAAAAGAAGGAAAAGAAATTGGATGTTCCTCTCTGAAAGCTTTCAGTGCTGCAGAAACAAATGTACTATCTTGAGGCTTGACCTTAGGCAGTTGATCTTGTTGTCCTTCCTCTCTGAGTGGCTTAAAGCAAGTGATTGCTTTTGGAGACCATGTCAACTCTTTTTAGATTACTGACCCTCCTAAGTTGTGCTCTAATTTTCATCTCTTGCAGTTTCATGTCCTGTGGTTTGTTAGATTGATCTCAGTGGAACAGAGTCGTTGCAGAAATGAGAAAGGCACTGGGCACAGCATCACTTTCTCCAAGGGTTCTTGGTGTGTTTGGAAGTCAATGTGTTGTGATTAGGTGTTTAAAAAGTCTAGAGATGTGGTCCTTAGGGCCATGGGTTAGTGGCATGGTGGTGCTAGGCTGATGGTTGGACTTGATGATCTTAGAAGTCTCTTCCAACCTTCATAACTCTGTGATCCAAAAGGAAACAATGATTTTCTGCAGTGAACTGAAATAGTTCTCTGACAATATATGTAGCTGTCTAAACAAGCTTGTCTTTGTCAAAACAAGCTCCTCTGTAATTGTTTTTGTTAGGTCTTCTTGCATCTTGTACTTGAATCCCCAAACTTGAAAGACTTGCCCAGCTGAGGAACTTAAAAGGTGTTTCAGAAGCAATGCATTTGTGTAACCCTCTGTCCCTGTCCATCCCCCTTGAGAGCTATCATCTCCATAGAGAAATGCACTCAGTAACAGCTCTTGTCATTGCAAAATCACAGCTTGATTGCATTAATTCAGGGTCTTCTCAGTTGCTTAGCACACATAATACCCCCTTTAAAAGGTCACTGTTGCAAAGAACAGTGCATTGGGAGTCAGGGAGTGGATTACTGAGAATAAGAACATATCCAGTGGCTGGAGCAGAGAGAAAAATCCTTTTCCTAGCTCAGCTCATGTTAGGAGGAATGAAAACAGCACTTGTGATTGAAACACACTTAGGGTTAAACAAGACAGCAGCCTGAAGTGACAAAGGTGCATGCAGCTTGGGCAAGCAGCTGCTAGTACAGGAGCAGTCAGTGTTAAATACACACCATGAGGTGCCTGTCAACATTCCTCCTTATCCAAGATTTGTTTGTGCTGCTGAAGTCTGGCTAAGTCCTGTGGAGGAGAGCTGGAGGAGCTCCACAGATAGGCCTGGTGCAGCTCCTCAACCTTGGGATGTCTCAGAGTAGGCAATGTTGGCATGGAAAGCAGCCACACAAGGTGTGGTTTCTAGTTGCATGAGATTGTTTCTCTTCCTTGCTGCAGGCAATGAGAGGCTGCCACCCCTTCACAGGAGAGGGCTGCATCCCAGGCAGCAAATGCTGCTTTTGGAATACAGAGAGAGACTGAATTGTTGGCTTGTGCTGAGGTTTCTGGCATTTCTAGGCTTTAGTAAGAAATCCAGAATTGCTAATCTATTGTTTTCCAAGCTATTTTAAAGTAGAAGTGCTCTAGGGTAGATCAGATCACATGCCCAGCTGTATCCTTGAAACTGAAGAACTCAGGGAAGGCAGTGATTCACCAAACCCTTTCATGTGACTTGGTGATGTTAAGAACTCAGAAGGTCTGTGGTCTTCTCTATTAACTTGCCATTAGATTCAGAGCCAAACTTGCAATTCAGAGTGGGAATGAGCAACAAACTGCTAAGGCTGGACAGAAATGATGGAATATTGAGCATCCTTCACAAAACAGGGTCATTTCTGACCTCAGCAACAGCCCACAGCAGAATAAAATCAAGTCCTGTGTAGGAGTGTTGTACCTCCTCGGTGTTGCTGCTACAGAAGCTTAACACATGCTCCTGTTAGCAGAGCTCTCTGCTAGCACAAAAGCATTTGCACATCAATGAACTTTATCACTTTGCAAAAGGAGCATAAAAGTCTTGCATAAACCAGCAAATGTGAATAAAGATTTGATCTTACCATTGGGAGCAAACATCTCTTGAGGCTGATGTGGAGGAGGAGAGTAGATCTTGGGACTGGCAATGTTCAGTTCAGTTAATCCAGAGTCTGGCAGTGCTGGGCTCTGCTGAAAATAACTTTTGGGGCTGGCAGTTTCTCCAGGCAGTGGAGATCCCTGGCCTGGACTGTAGCCAGAAAGTTCATTGTCACTGCTGTTTTGGTTGCCCAGTAGTTCAGGACTCGTGCAGACTGTTTGCAACATGCCCACTGTGGGCAGAGAAAAAGATGGAAAGGGGGAAAAAAAGCCAAGGGGAGTAAAAAAAAAAAGCCAAGGGGAGTAAAAAAAAAAGCCAAGGGGAGTAAAAAAGCTGCTTCAGTCGTGGGTTAAAAAAATCAATCCAGTTTCATCTTGAGAACATGGTAATTGTATTTCATTCTCCAATGGAGTTAGCCACTAGGAGCTGGATCCAGCTTCCCTCTTTTTAGCAGCAAGTTGTAGCAGTTGAAGAATAAATTCAGCCCTGGAATCCCAACAAGCACTGGAAACAGCCCTTGAGAGCTGCTTGGCTGCAATCCTCCCTCGGTCTTTATACCCAGGTATGGCTTGGAGGACGTCAGCCTGGGAGGGCTCCACCCTCTTTCCCAACAATCTCCAGCAGTTGATAAAGAAATGACTCTTCCCAAGAAGAGATGAGATGCAAGTTGAGAAAAAGAAGTTCTTTTCCTTAGGTACAAAGCAGAAAAAAAGAAACTGTGGTGGATTTAGTGCATGAGTGGTTGGCAGCATTGTGCAAGCTAGTGGCTGATCCTGCAGGAAATGTTCTGTGAATGCTGGTCTCAGAAAACAAACAAACAAACCAACTAACCAGCCAAAAACAACCCCAGGCAGTTTTTCCAAGGCTGTGGAAGAGGATGGTGTATTTTTTTACAGCCTTCAGGAAGCAAAACCAGCTAATCTTCCCTTAAACATTGGGATTTCAACGAAGGAAAGACCTCTCCTACAGTCTGCCTAGGTTTGAATCTGTGAAGAGAGAGCTGTGCCATGTGCTTCACTAAGGATAATACTGGTACAGTTTGGGGTTTGAGTTGGGTTGTTTTATCAATTTAGTGTGGCAGGTGCAGCTATTGAGACTCTATAGGATTAAGAATCTCTTTGGGTGAGTGCTCCTCTTATGGGAAGCCTCTTTCTTTGTCCCAAGGAGACTTCAGGATCATGTTTAAACTCTGCTCTCATGTCCCTGGGAAATGTGTTTCATTGTACAATCCTAAGGTGAACTATGGCTTTTTAACTCCATAAGCAGATATTTGTCTTGAGCACCTAGTTTGGAAAGAGATTACAGTGCTTAGCAACTGCAGCCCAGCTCTTATCTCTTGGAAAGCATTCCAGCTTTACTCCCAGGCAGAATCATCTTCTCTATCAGTGTAAACAGAAAGCAGCCAGACTTCCTGGAGCAAGTGGAAAGAACAATGTCACATCTCTGGGTTAGTTTATGCTGGGTAAAGACCTTCTCTACAGACCTGCACAATCCTCTGCCTCCTGCCTGCTTTGTGCTGAGCATAACAACTCCAGTCCCAGGGATGTTGGAAGAGTTACTCAGGTATTGATCAAAGCCAAGAGTTTTGATGCTTGTAGAAGCAGCAGAGAATGAGGAACAAGTCTGCATTGCAGTAGCATTGGAAAGGTTACTCCCTGGCTTCCTCTGTCTAGTAATGTCCCTGCTTCTGGATCTGGAAACCAGGAATACACTAAGGGAGAGGCATGGCTAATGCATCCAGATCCTTGCATGGCTGCCCAGGACCTCAGCTAACAAGGCTAAGGCAGCTCTCTCTTGTTCCTGTGAGATCCAAAAGGCTCTGTAGGTTGTGTTTGTGGTTAAGGACATGTAGTGAGCCAACGTTTCAACCTCTTCCTTAGGGGACTGGAAGCAGTTTGCTGAAGGGAAGTGATCTGTTAAAGGATGCTTTGGAAGTTAAATGGTTATTTACCTTCCTGACATTGAGACAGGCACAAAGAGTCTCTGTTTTTAATGGAAAACATATTCTGCTCTGCTTCAGTAAATATTTCCCTTCTGGTTCACCCATGATGCATAATTAATTGTAGAAATCTAGGACAAGCTGGAGCTGAGGTCCAGTTCCTTAGTGACATGAAAGTGTGTGGTATTCTGTAAATGGTACTGTTCAAATCAGGAGGAGGAGGCATCCTTGAAGGAACAACTCAATGCTTGTATAGGTGGGAGAAGTTGGCAGGGAATTCCTGTGGTGAATCATTGCATTTTTGGGGCAGTAAATTACACCAGAGAGTTCTCATCTTTCTGTTCTCTTCCCTACTTCAACCCATGTGTAGAATATGTTACTACTTTGACAGTGAAAGCAGGAATGATGTGGTTTTATGGCATGGAAAGGACCAAAATGCATCACTGTAGCCATGACAAGAGAAGCAGCTTTACTGTGAATCTTCTGGTTCTGCTGTTTCCAACTTCAATAGGTACCTGGTATTTTAAGCAACCATTTTGTTACTCTCCTGTCAAACAGTTCTTATGAGCCTTATCCTATAAAGTGCTACTGGAGATGAGCTATCCATTGACAGCTTCAGCTCTGTCTCTTCAATAGCAGCTTTAAAGTTGGTCCTGCTAAGAATGCTGCCTCATATCCTCCTGTAGACATGGTGGCAAGGCAAGTTTCAGCATGCACAGGAAGCAGAGAGATTGCAAATCTGGCTTTCTAGGATCTGTAGATCCAACCTTCTGTTGGTACCTTTGGATTCCTACAGCTGTGGACAGAACTATTCAACTTATCACCCAGGGAAACCTGGGCTAGAAAAAGATTCTTTCTACCCAGAGGCACAGAAAAAATTCATTGTCAGAGTTTTAATGATTTCTGCTTTTTTATTCCACCATGTGCTCTCTGTTCTAAGAAAGGGAGAAAATGTCAAGCGTTGAAGAGATGAGGATCCAAGGATGCAGGTTTGGGTAAAGGTCATCAGGGACAGTCATCTGGGGAGAGGGATGAAGTCCAAACATGGGTTTGGTCCTAAACAGAGCCCTCTGAGCCTTTGGGAAAGATTGGCTTCCATTGGTCTTCTGCTCATGCTCCCATCTAGGAAAAGCTGCATGCCACATCTTTGTTTTGGAGGAGATATATATATATATATATATATATATATATATTTGTAATGATCTTTAGGTATTCTGATGTTGCTACTGATTTGGGTATCCTGAATACTGCTGCAATATCTTCAGCACAAATAGCTGTCACCCTCTGGAAGTGGCTAGTGAATACCTGGAGTGAAACAATCCCTTTCCAACTCATCTGTGATGAGCAGCTCTGCAAATCTCTCTCCCTCTAGACTTGCAGGTTATGCTGCCAGTGGGTAGAGCTCCCTTCCTATCTCTGGGTGTAGGATGAATGCTCTCTAGCTTCCCCCATCCCTTGTTGCTACATGTCTCTGGTGCACACACCCACTGGAACAGCATTAGCTGGATTAGGTGTTTGTCTGTTTTTCCCTTTAGATGCTGCTCTTCTGCCAACTGTTAACTTGCCTGACTGTGAAATCCTTTGTTAACATTCTTGCAGATGTGTAGGGATCAGCAGATGGTGAGCTGAGTTTGCACTGCTGTAGAAGGCAAGCAGAGAGCTTTCCCCTGCATGGCCCTGCAGTGCCTGAGGAGCATGCAAGGGAAATATCAACTCTGTGCATAGACTTCTCTTTAGAAATGAACATCAGACTGTGTAAAGAGGTCTTGGACTAAATGGATGAGTTAGTAATTTAAAAACCATTTTAAAATGAAGCTGTATAAAATTCCAAGCTAGTGCAGAGCATCCTGAGTATCCTCCTGGGAGGCAGAGCTCTGCTGCAGAGGCTCCACTGGCAAGCCCTCAGTGGAGAGCTGCTGTACTCTAGCAGGTAGCCATGCAGGCAGAGAAGTGGGGGTTGGGACATTGCTATTGACCTTGTCCCACCTTTTCATAGGAAACAGGAATGATGATTAGCTATAATGAGTCAGGCCTTTGGGTGATTCTGCTGGCAGTGGGCTGGAGATGGTGCTAAAAGCATAGAGATGTGGTGCTTAGGGACATGGCTTAGTGACATGGGGGTGATAGGTTGATGGTTGGACTTGATGATCTTAGAGGTCTCTTCCAACCTTAATGATTCTGTGAACAGATGTCAGTGCTGAGCAAGTGAAGCTGAGCAGCTCTTAGTCATTTTGGCTGGGAAATATGAGCTCTATTTACCTCTTGCTGCAGTACAAAGCTGTGCTGCAAGACAAAGTTAACTTCTCTTACTCATCACAGTCATTCAGATCTCCTTAGAATGCCTCTTCTGGTAACTGATGTTCTGCTTTCCCATGGCTTTAAAACCTTTAGATTTCTTAGCTGAAGAATGTTGTGTCTTCACTTAGTGCTGATTATTTTCTTTCAGTAACTATTCATGTTTTGCCTTGCCTTTAGGTGGCAGAGGGAGAACCTAGAGCACAGGCAAAGTCAGTGTTTGTATGTTGTGCCTTCTAAATGCATCCTGCCTTTCCTTGGGGAGGTTAGATGGTGTCAACTCATCCATGCTTTCCCTCCTCATGACCATCTTTCCTGAGAAGGGAAAGTATCAGAAGCATTCCTGGTTATTTTCTCAGCTCTAGCAGAGGTTGTTTTTGTCCTGAAGAAGTCATGCAGCTTGTTTGTACAGGTAGCTGTGGTTCTCCTCCCTACTCCACACAGCCATGGATCTGAGGGCTGAAGTCCTCAGAGCTTCTGAAACTCTCTGAATCTGCAGAACCATCTTCACTGTAGAAGATAAAAACTTCTAGTGGAGGCAGGAGAGCAAGAGCAGCTAGCAGCTAGGATGAAGCTTCTAATGCCACTGTATGCAGTGATCAGATGCAGTTAACTGTTGATGGCATTTGGTTCTCTAAGCTGTGTGGCCAGGTCTTGACGGATTTCAGGCTCTCAAGAGTGAAGAAACTTTCTGGATCTGTCTGTTTCCAATGCCTTGGGGCACCTGGAGATGTGATTTGGTTTCCTCCTAGTGCAGCTCTGAGAAGTAGTATTCTCCACGTTAAGTATGTCAGCTGCGTGCCTGCTTTTTGGTGTATGGCTGGAAAAGGTCATTAAGGAGAGAAACTCTGAGCTACTGTCAGGAGGTTTGCTGATGTTCCTGGTCTGAGAGGTGCTGTTGGCTGAGAAATGGCACTTCCAGATCCATTCTGTGAAGCAACACTGACCTCTCATGGGCACAGAGGAGCTGTGAGTGGTGGCTGCTTCATTGCCTTGACAAATCCATGATGGAATTGATCAGCTAACCCCAGACTTTATGCCAGATTTCCCAGCTTTCCAAATCACTAGCCAGCAACAGTATTAACCTCATTCATTCATCAGTTTTCTGGCACAGATTTTCACCAGCCTTTACCTGTCACAAATATCCAGCTGAGCTGAAGGCAAAAGTTTGAACTTGGGGGCATAAAATACATACACAGACAGAGGGGAAACATCTTGCTGTCTGGAGGATTGTGCTGGGCCTTCCTCTGGGTGCTTCTCACTCTAACCAGCTTCTCAGTAACAAATCTTGTGGTGGTTGGCTTGTTCCACCCTCCACCAGATAGACCTGGGAAAGACATTGCTGATCTGGGTGTCTCCCTCTTCTCCTTTCATTCACTGATGATCTGTTTGTATTTGGTTTGCCATCCTCCTTTTAATTAGCAACAGTTAACAAGCAAAAGAGAGGCAAGCAGCTGGAGAAAGAAGCAAGATGAACTTCGGTTGCTCTATCCCAAGTGCTGTCACTAGATGGTGATGTGAATCAGAGCTTGGGAAAGCCTCAGGAGCAAACCAAGAACATCAGCTGAGAGATGAGGTCAGCAAGGGCCATGGGTCAAAATCTCCTGTTAAAACATCTGATGGATGAGGATTTCCCTGAGTTTTCCTCAGAGTTGTTTTAAAATACCCATCAGTGAAGAACAGGGCAGAAATACCACTTCTATTTCTGTGTTTGTTTCTTTATTCTTTCATTTCTTTATTGCTCCCTGCAAATTTGGTGACCCAAAGTGGTCAAATACTTGTGTGGGTTTCTGAACTGAGAGTTGCACTGGGAGCTGTAGCTAGAATCCAGGGTGAAAGGCATTTAAAACAGTGCAGCTGGTCTTGGGTACAGAGTCAGAACAGTCCAAGTGGAAACTTGGGTGAAATGAATCTCAAAGGATGCACGGGAGGTAGCATTTAAATGTGAGCAGTGTAGAACACCAGGGACTACATGGTACTGGTTCTGTCACACCAGCTAGGGCTTGATTCATGTGCCTAGACATCTTCTCTTTAGATAAGCTGGGTGTCCCTCAGCCCCTTGAGCAGTGCAGGTCTTCTCTGAGTGCTGTGTCACACTTGCTAGCTCCCTGCAGATGTCTTGGGTACCTCAAGGCATCTTAGCAAGCAGAAGATGCACAAAAGGGCTAAAAAACACCTAGATGTGGTACCTAGGGCCATGGATTAGTGGCATGGTGGTGATGGGTTGATGACTTGATGACCTCAGAGGGCTCTTCCAGCCTTCATGATTCTTTGAATGTCTCAAGAGTCTCTTGCCATAAACGTCATAGTTTCTCCTCCTTTTTTTTCATACCAGCTCAAGGTTTCTGAATCTCAAGGTCAAGCTCTTCTGCTTCTTGGCATTCTTGGCTTTGGCAATGTCCCTTTTTGTCTGTCTGCAGCTGCCAGGGATTGTTGGTGGCTGTGAATTTAATGCAGACCTGCACATCCATCCCAAAAGAACACCCCAGTAAAACAGAGCCTTCTTCTGCCTCTGCCAAGGATGCAGAGTTAGGCTTAACATTTTCTCTGTGAGCTAGACCCACAAACACATATTTTTGGGGGGTACTTGAGCAGTCTACTCTATTTTCAGTCTTTTTAAAGGATCATTTCTCTGCTTAGCTACTGAAGTACAAAGGAATATCTGGCAGCCAGGCAAAATGCTTCCTTTCTCCAACTCTTTCACAATATTGTCTCTCTCACCTTTCATGTCCTGTTCCTGAGAGACACAAGCACATGGCACAGTCTGGAGAAGAGAAGGCTCTGAGGAGACCTTCTTGTGGCCTATGAAATGAGAATTAAGATGGAGCAAATTGCAAATTGCTCTCCTGTTAACTGTAATTAAGCTACATAAAAATAAGGAGGAAAACAATTGCTTCTTTAGGGTTAATAATTAAAGCAACATAAGTGGGGATGAGAAAATAAAGGCTCTAAATTCATTTTTTTTTCCTCCCCTCTGAACAAACACTTTGAAAGTCCCAAACAACAATGGCTTGTAATCTGGAGTCAAGTTTCAGAGCCTGTTTCCCATACCCTGAGATTCTATTTCATTCCCAATGGCCTTTATCCAAGTCCTTTCAGCATCAGGGAAACAACTCCCACTGAGGTCAAAGTGAATGCAACCCTACCATGGCTCCAGAAGAGAAGTGATTTCATACAGACCTAAAAAAGCTACTTCTGCTCTGGGTATGGTTGAGCATGGCTCTGTCTTGGTTGGGTAATAAGAGGAGAGAGCCACTGAGCTTGGCAGTTTGCACTGCAGGTGGGGCTGGGGTGGGAAAGGAGAGGGAAGTGTCCCCTCCCTTGCCCCTGCAGAGCTGGCTGCAGGGTCAGGATGTCACTTCACCCATTGGCAGCTCTCTGACATGGGATGTGGGATCTTTACTGATGAATTTAGACCTGTCAGACTCTTTGAGATTTCATCTCATCTATGCTGGTTGCATCTGGAAATTGTATCACACTTCTCTGATACACACCCCCAAAAATCCTGCCCTCAGCATGCCTGTGATGCTGAGTCCTTACAGCCAGCACTGGGGAAGCTCAGAGATGCTGGGGCTGTTGTGACTCTGTGTAGTTATTACTGCATTATTGCACATCTGCTGAAACAGGAGTGAAAATACTGTTACCCCTTCTCCTCCCTCTCAAGCTATTCCTTGGCCTCCCACTAAAGCTGTCACTTAGCAAATGGAGAAATAATTCTCTTACAAACAGACAAACCAACCCATAAAACCCACAACGAAAAAAAGCAGCCCAAACCCCCTCAAACTCAACCCAACAAACCCCCTTTGCTGGAGCAAATGGAAGACAGGGATCTAATCAGACTCTGGCTGTCCTGAGAGGCTGCAGCACCCAAACCTCCCTTTTATGGTGGCTAATCAAGTTCCTGACACCCAAAACTATCACTTCAGTATGAAATTTGACCCAGGCATTGCCATGCTAATCTCTGGATAAAAACACCATCAATAAGAGCAGAACTCTGAAAACCAGACCTCTGTACAATTTCCAAGTTTACTGAACTGCTTTGTTTGTTCAGTCTTGCATGTAGTATTGCTTTAATTTCCTCTAATAATTGTGACATCTGGTATTTATCTAAAAATAAGGAAGTAGAGCTTGTTCATCAGCAGGGCTAACAAAGGTGTTCAGCAGCATTCAGTTCCTTTGCAGCAGAATCAACTAAGCTCTGAGGGGTTGATGTGTGCACAGCTCTGTTGTGACACAGCTTTACTAACCAAGCCTTTATGTCCTAGTAAGCTTTGGCACACAGTTGGACCCCAGTAAGGTGAGGGTGGCTGAGGGATCTCACAGGGATTAAAGACTGGTGCATTACACAGGATGATAAAGTCAACATTAGTCTCAATTCAGAACTTCAAGAGAGCTCCTGCTGATCTTTATGGAGTTTATTCCTGTTGTTACAGCTTAAACAGTTGATGGGACTGAGACTTAAGCAGCAAGACAGCTCTGGGTGGGTTAGAGGTGTGTTAATGAGCTGCAGTGCTTGGCAAAGGGGAGAAGATGTGCTAAGCAATTACTTCCCCATTGTATTTTAGAACTGTATTCCCTTTTCTTTGGAGTCAAGGAAAGCCTAAAAGTGGCCAGAAAGGGTGGCAGGAAAAGCAGTGTGCTGAGTGCATGCAAAGTGCCTCTGCAGGCTCAGAATCCCAGAGTGTTAGGGGTTGGAAGGGACCTCTGGGGATCATCTGGGCCAACCCCCCTGGCACAGCAGGGTCACCTACAGCAGGTTGCACAGGATGGGGTCCAGGTGGATATTATGGCTGAAGTCACTTGGTCTGTTCAGCCTGGAGAGGAGGAGACTGAGGAGAGACCTCATGGCAGTCTATAACTTCCTCACCAAAGTTGAAGGAGGGGCAGGAGCTGATCTCTACTCTCTGCTGACCAGTGACAGGACCTGGGGCAATGGCATGAAGCTGTGCCAGGGCAGGGTCAGGGTAGATCTTAGGCAAAGGTTCTTCCCTCAGAGAGTGGTGGAGCACTGGAACAGGCTCCCCAGGGATGCAGCCATGGCACCAATTCCAGCAGCATCTGGCCAATGCTCTCAGACACATGGGGTGGCTTTGGGGTTGTCCTGTGCATGGACAGGAGTTGGACTTGATCCTTGTGGGTCCCTTCCAGCTCAGGAGAATCTATGATTCTATGAAGTAAAGCATCTGTCTCTGCAGAGGAGGAAAATACCCTGCATCTCATAGCCCTCTTATACTAGTCCATGAATAAATCTTCATTTGGAGCAACCATTGTCTCCTGGAAATGTAAGAGGATAAATGAGCAAACTGCTGCTCTGGAGGAGTTGTAGTTTAGGGAAATATGTTTATTTGTGATAGGAAAGATTTACTTAGGATTATTCTTGCTATAGTTCATATCATTTGCTTGAGCCATGAATAAATAAAGGATTGCTTTTGAGGATCAGACTCTGAGCAAACCAGTCTAACCTGGAGATTGTTTGGGTTGGTTTCTTTCCACATGTGTGGTTGGGTTTTTTTCTTGAGCAGTAAGTTTCCATGGAAGTGCCAACATCTTCCCCCCTTGGGAGTTAATGTTTCATTAGCATCAATCATTTCACATCTTGCAGTGTCTGGCCTCTTCTCTCCATCAGTACAACCCTGTATCTACTCCTTCTTTGGCATTTATACTGCTGGGTGAAGTCCAGTGCCACTTCCTTATGCTGCAGGTTCTGCTCTTCCTTCCTCTCAGAGCTCCTATCTCTGGCAGCAAATCCTTCTGTCACCCAAGTATTAAAGCAGAAGAAATGGAAGCACCAAATAACTCCACAAGGTGATAAACAGAGTCACACTGGTCCTCTCCTGGAGACCAGCTGTTGGAAATGTCCACAAGAGGAAGTTTTCTTCTTCTCAGGAAGGTTAATATCTCTCACTTCTCCTCACTTTGCATTCCTGCAGCAAAATGCATCAAGTTCCCCCAAAATATACTTATTAAGGGAAAGAGATGGGAAATGATCCAACTTTTGGGGATCTGGAACTGACTGAGGATAAATTTGTGTAGGGAAAATACAGGTGGTGCTTGGAATTTGCTCCTCTTTGTCCAGGGTTAAGCAGACCTCACAGAAGGAGATCTTGCTTAAAAAAATAAAATAAAAAGGAAAAGAACAAAGAATTAAATATTTACCTAGTGACAAAAATGCCAATTGACAGATTAAATGTGCAGGTTCTTTGTTATCATTCCAATAATTCCAGAACAAAAAGTCAGAGCTGAAGGAGGAGCAAATATGTGGCACAAGCCTTACACCTGTGCAAAGCAAGAGCAGGCTTCCCCCCCCCCCTGCAGTCCTCTGGAGAACAGGGACCCCACAGAAGCACTGTGGTTGTTTTTCAGTCCTTCTGCATCCTTTCCCACCTCAGGTGCAGGGGTTTTTACCCTCTTGCCACTTGTACAGACTAAAGGAAGTCAGGAGAAGAACCAAGCTATCAAAAAACATACCCTGAGTCCTAGGTGCCTCAGGAATGACTACTTTTGGGTCAAGACTTCTGTCTGCCTGACTTATGCCTCTCTTTTGAGGGTGCAAATAGAGGAGGCAGGTGAATGCTAGCATGCCTGGCAGATTTCAAGGGCTAGATTTCAGCTAAGAGTGTTGGTGTCAGGGAGGCACTGGGGTAACACTACACCTCTTGGTAACAGCCAGCTTCATCCAATACTCACTGCACTCTCTGGCTTTCTGTTCATCCTACTTGCCCTCAGGACAACTTGTTTTTTGTCACAGCAAGCTGAATGGCAGCTGATCTAATCAGTCAGACTTGGAGCAATAACTCTGCAGGGCTGCAGCTTGCATTGGCTGTTGTTTGTTCTTCCCAGGCAGAGAAAGGTTCAACAAAGAAATGGATGATGCTGGAGGTGTTGCACAACAGGGTGACTTCTGTGCATCTTGCACAGACAGAAAAGCCAGGGGCTGTGATAGCATCAAACTGCTTCATTCCAAAACATGCTGCTGCTTCAAGCCTTAGCTCTCTAATCTTCAGACACTCTGTGAGCTTTTTGAATCTCTGCACTGCTGGGGATGCTGCTAAGCCCTAGCTGTGCTGTAGGAAATGGGGATGCTGTTCCCTTGGTCACTGTCTCCTGTGGGAGAAAGCACCCAGAGGAGGAATGGTGTCTGTGGGATGTTCTGCATGCTGCTGAAAGCTCTTTTCTGTTTGTGCTCAGGGAGGGCTGGGTATGTTCAGTACTTTAATCCACCCTGCAAAGAGAGCTTGGTGCAAGGCCAGTCAAGTCACTAGAGCTCTCTGGCACAGGACCCAGGAAGGTTTATTTCTGTCTACTTGTGAAGTCCCACCCAGCTGTGATCTGGGAGACTGGGTTTGTCTGGTGTCAGATTCATAGCTCTGTTAGCAGCACTATGGGAACTTTAAGCAAGGGCTCTGGTCCCCATGGTTGAACTGAAGTCAGTATCTACAAGCAAGGCATAGAAATCTCTTCTGGTCACTTAAATTCCATTTACAATCAAGAAATAAACAGGTATCCTGGAGGATTCACCTTAAAGGGGTTGCATGGATGATCTGTTGGAAGCTGTGTTTCTGTGCACTGGAGATGGGATTTGTAAGCACTTAACTGTTTCTGTTCACAGTCAGGATGATGGATGTCTCAGTCCTTCTCATCTGAGGGTGTTCTCCTGGTTGGGAGCTGCTGAAGGCAGTCAGTGTTTCTATGTTCTGTGCCCAGAGGTGTATGGTTTGAGGCACCTGGCCTCTTCTACAAGAGAAACAAGAGCATGCTGTCAATGCTTGCTGCTGGCCTCTGTGTACCACTGCATTCCTTTCTTGGCTATTTAGAAGATAAGCCTCTAAGATACAGCTTGGGGTTTGTCTGCTCTTGTTCCAGCTGCAGTGGCCAGCAAGAGTCAGAGCCTCTGGATGCTGATGACAAGATTCCTGGTGGGTTTGAAACCTTCCCAGGAGTGTAGCCAGACCCTGGGCATTTCACCAGCTTTAATTACCCAAAAATCCCAAAACTGATCCTCCAAAACCTAAAAAAAAATCCTGTCTTGAGATGGACAGGATTAAATAAACTTCAGTGGTTTTCATATTCCTAGTTTACTCTTGAATCTTAAACATTCTTAAGCTGATGTTTGCAAGTACTTCTCTGCAGTCCCTGGGGGTGCCCTTTCCTCATTACATGGAGATCCTCTCTTAACCACTTGATTCCAGGTGCTGGTTCTTTAAGATAAGCATCAAATGTCACAAATTGGAGAATAAACCAGAATAAATTTGAACATAAACCTTTTTGTAAGGGGGGAAAATAAACCCCAAAGTACCACAAGCATCATTTTACTGGCTCTCTCTCAGAGAGTTGCCACTTTGCTTCTGAGATCTTGAGCTAATCTTACCTGTCTTGCAGGACAAGCAATTCTTTTCAACATGAGTCAACAGCAGCAAGCTGCACTTCACTGAGCCACTTCTGCCTTGAGCCAAATCCAAGCAGTCAGAAAAAACATAATGGTCCCCATAAAACATGTCCCAGTCAGAAAAATGCAATGATCTCCATAAAACATGTTGTGTCCTGCTTTGCTTCTCAGGCAAGCTTCCTACTGCTGGCTGCTGTCTTCCTAGGTGGACTGGAAAAGGAGCAAGCAAGAGCTTGGGGCCAGTGGGTTTCACATCTCCTGCAGGAGATGGGTCCAGGGGTTGGGAATGTGAAACCAGCATTGGAGAGTGACTGGACTGAGACTTGCCAAGCCTTGAAGAGACCTGTGGGGGGACACAGATAGGTGGTAGAGATTTGGATAAATGCCTATATCTAACTGTTTAAATAGCATCTTTCAGTAAGGGTAGGAACAGATCACAGCCCTCCTGAGGGCCTCTTCCACCTGAATCTTGAACTTCAGGCTGTGGTTGGATGTGTTGAGTGTTTTGTGTTAGGGGTTTGGAGTTTTGTTGGCTGTGTTTATTTTATATAAATATATGTATGATCAATCAAAAAATCTCAGTTTCTGAATATTCAGTGATTTAATGACAGGGCAGGATTGACTGTTGTGCTTTGGGTCCTTTGTGCCTCAGGGAAAGGGCTGAAATGTTCCATTTGTTACGACTGCTAAGAAGATACATTTAGTTTTGACTAGCTTCAACATTGACAAAGCTTGGAAGGGAAACTGAAAACCATGTTTTTCCTTGCATGAAAATATTGAGCATGTCAGTTTAGCTGGTTTGTGCACTGGTTGGTTTGTTTCAAGTGTTTAATTTCTATGTTACAAAGGAGAAACAAATCAGAATAATTGAGTCATAATATCTTCACAATATTGAGAAGTTTAGCTGGGAAAGTCCAAGTTTCCTTCACTGTAGCAACTTAGAATGGGAACAATGTGATCTGATTTGTTTTGGTTTTCTGTGATGTTATCAGACAGAACAGAAAACTTCATGCAAATTCTAGAGAGCCCTAAACACCACCAGTACCAGGCAGATATTGGTGACCTTGCACCTTCAGAAGGCTTGTTTCTGCTGCTGGCTGCAGAGAAACTAATTCTTGGTCAAAACCACACAAAGTTCCTTTTTCTGTCTCTCAAGCTCTGGTAGATTTTTCCCTTTTTCAGAGCACAGAAATAAACCTGCAAAATGTGTTGGCTGGAAAGCTGAGAGTTCACCTCCTTACCTGTTGCTTTACAAAGGGCAGCTGGGGGAAGGTGTGTGCAGGATCACAGAGTCATGAAGGTTAGAAGAGATCTCTAAGCTCATCAAGTCCAACCAGCAACCTATCACCCCCATGCCACCAAACCATGGCCTTAAGCTCCACATCTCTATGGTTTTGAACCCCTCCAGGGATGGTGACTCCAGCACTGCCCTGGGCAGCCTGGGCCAATGCCTGACAGCTCTTGCAGGGAAGAAATTGTTCCTGCTCTCCAATCTACCCCTCCCCTGGTGCAAGTGGAAAGGCTGCTGTAGTCCATCCACTTGCTTCTGCAGGTGAGTGGCAGTGCCAAGATCCTGATTGTCACCAAGAGTGGGGAGGAAGACAGGCATGGAAAGGAGGTGATCTATAGCCAGGTGTTTCCCACAGCTTTTCAGCTCAGCATTGGTCACTTCTTTCTGAAAGCTGTCAATTTATTGTCTTGGCCAAGGCTTTGCCTGCATTTGGCACACTTGTGTGTGATGCTCTTGAACCCTAACAGCCCCAAGCTTTGCACCCTCAGTACCTGCAATTGCAGAGGAATAGATGGTTTTAACATTGTTTAATGTGTAATCCAAACTGTGTGGAGCTCTGCCTGAGATGAAAATCCTACCCTTCTGTCAACAGAAAAGCAACTTAGAAATGTTTTCTTTGGAAATCACCTGGCTTTGTCTAATCTGAAAAAAAATCACTGCAAATAACTTGCTTAATATTTGGGGTTAGGTCTCCCAAATGGTTACAACAACTGCAGTGGCTAGGTCACACCATAAGCCAAAGAAGATTAACTACAGAGAATCTGTTTGCCAGTTGGTATCTGGTGCTTCAGTTGGGTGTTGGAACCTTCCAGTGACCTAAGTGCATGAAGCTGCAAGGAAAAACAACCAACCAACAAGCCAGAATTTCAATGCAGGCAGCAGTTTGGCCACAGACATTGCCACTTCTGGTGTTCTTGCCATGCTGACAGCCTTGGGAAGTCTGACACTTTGCAGAGCATGGAAAGCCAGAAGCAGGGGAATCCTGCACTGGTGTTTCTCCATTTAAGTGATATTTTCTAAAGGGGGAAAAGAATGTAGTAATTTGAAGTAGGTTTGTTAGTGCTTATTTGCATGCTTGACTGCCATCCTTATGTCCTCCAAGGAGTGTGGCTTTGCTTTTGGTTTTAAGAAATAACCAGTCATGATCCTCTGATGGGCTGAGAGACATGGCCAAGGACTGGCCTATTGCAGGGACTCAGCATTTGCAACACAAATATTAGTGAGTGCAACTGAGCCTGGAAAAGAGACTTGCAGGGCTAGGAATCCTCTTGATGCCCTAAGGGTTTCTGTGCCATGAAGATCAAACACTCAGGTAAGAGGCTTTTTTGCCTGGGGGAAGCTATGCCTTTGTCCTCTTAGAGCTGTAAGGATTGTTTCTGCTCTTCAAGGGCTGTTTGGAGCACATTTCATTTTTGGATGTCTCCTTAACCCATAAGTTTGTGGTTTAAAGACTAGCATGGGGTATAGAGAGTTACAGCTGTGGTAGCCACCTTATTTTCATCATCCTTTTCTGAACTGCAACACATGTCCTGGAGCATGTGTCATTGCTGTTGGCTTTGATTGCTCTGCTCTGTTTCCTGACAGCCATTTTTAATTATCTTTGGAATGTTCTTTCTGTGACCAACCCAGTGTCAGAAGGCCACAGGAGGTTGAGCTGAAGCAGGCTGTTAGGTAGAGCAGCCTCTTGGACCGTTTTGGAGTTGCTACCTGTAACGAGTGCTGGGGAGCAGATTGGCCAAGGCTGAGCTGCAAGGTTTGGTGACACTCTGCCTTTGCAAATCTCTTTGTTTTGTCAGGCTGGGCTGAGCCCCAAAGCCCTTGGAGATGGACAGGGAGGTGGCCGGCAGGTGGCACTTGGATCCAACTAATAGCAACGGTGAAGGCACGAGCGAATCTGGATGTCAAAACCCCAAGTGCAAAAGTGAATCGCTTCTGGTGTCACCAGAATTCTAGCTGTTGCTTCACTGCCCCTTTGGATGCTGATGGTGGCAGGTTCAGGACAATGCCAACTGCCAGGAAATGAGTGACAAGGCTCTTGCTGGAGCCCTTGGTGCAGGACTGGGCTGTAAATCAGGGCAAGGTTTTGCATTCAAAGGATTGCTTTGAGTAGCTAGAGCCTGTTTATCTTAGACGGGCGAGTCAGATCTGTCAGGTTTTGATGTACACCTCTGCATCCAGAGGCTGCCATGGGGCCAAGTAACTTTCTGAATGTGGCTGCTGAGATCTTTCCACTGACTTGCAGAAACTGCAGATCACCTCTTACTAAAGCCTGGAAGAGAGCAGCCACCTTCTTCTCAAAGCAGTGCCTGTTCTAAACACAGAACTGCAGTTTTGCTTCGTGACACCAAGCCCTTGTCTCACTGTCTGTGCAAGGGCAGAGGAGTTTGTCACTCACACCTGCTGTTACAGCTTTCTTTTACCACCAACAGTTTGCTTTTTTAGTCAAAACACTGTTTTGTGGTGTCACAGTAAGAGCAGGCATGAAAGGATCTATGCCTGGAGAATAGTGAGTGTAGCACAAAGTGTTGCAATGTGTGAGTGAGAATGGGTGGGTCTGTGGGACATCATCATCATCTTCATCAGCCTCTTTGAGGCTGCCAGTGTGATTTGCCTGGACAGTGGTGCACATAACATCCTGGCCACTGAGATCCAAATTCCTGGAGCAAGTCATGAGCAGCTTTCAGCTGTCTCAGCTGCCTTCTCACCCTCAGCTTCCTACCAGAGTCCTTTCCTCTAGACTAAGGAGAGAATTCAGCCTCTGAATGAAGAGATTAGCTGACATCTGCAGCTTGTCCTGCAGTAGAGACTCGTCTAACTTCCCATGCTCCTTCTGTCCTGGGAAAAACAAATGTCCTCTGAGTTTTCAGAGTCAACTGCAGCCTCCAGGGGATTTCCCAGGTGTTGGGAGGAGACCACGGAAAAGTAAATGCTGAATGAAGCAAAGGGAATTTCTGTGTAGATTCACAGCCTGCTCCAGTGCTGCTGTTCTCTGTAGCTCTCTGCCCACTCTCCTGCAGCTCTGCATGATGGATTTCAGAGTAAGGCAGGCATGAGGATGCTGCCAAAGCTGCTGAGTCCTGTTTCTCTATGAAACTCTGGGGTATATGTGCTCAGAGAGTGCTCTCAACATGAATATCTTCCAGAATGGAGCAGGCACTGGTGACTTGACTTTCCCTGTGACACAGTCAGGGTTCAAGCTTTTGCTTTGCTAATAGTGGCAAGGTTCTAAATGAACTAGCTAGAAGCAGCCTTACAGTGAGGTTTCTGACAGAAGGACTGATCTGATAGTGGAACTTTAGCATCTGCTTAAAGCCCTTAGCTTGAGGACATGGCAGTTGCTTAGGTTTTGACAAGCCTGTGCCAATATCTGTATTTGAAAGGAGGTGTTGAAGTCTCTGGTTTTCTCTGCTGTGTTTGGCACATGGCTTAGGTGAATGTGGCTTTCTCAACCATTAATGCTTCTGTTTGACAGTTGGACTTGGTCTTTGAGGTCTCTTTCAACCTCAGTGATTCTGTGAGGTGGGTTGATTGCACTGCATGAACTGAGTGCACAGACTGTGAGCTCTACCTACAATTCCTCTCCAAGGCTTGCCTTAGTGTGCAGCTAGTTAAGAGAGATTCTCAAGGTGGGTTTCAGCTGAAATTCATGGCAACAGTAGCAGGAATTGTGAATGAAACTCCCCTCTACAGGTGGTGAATACAGGTCCTGAGAACATCACTGAGTTCATGGTACATAAATTCTTCCTTGTTCTTTAGTCTTGCTCCTGTGAAGGGAAAAGGAGGCTGTTACAAGTGTGATGGTAACAACTCCTGGAAGAAATGCTTTGCTTTGGCAGATCAACAGAGAAACTAAAGCCTTTAGAGTAGCCTGTTCCTGGCTTCTCTGCAGGATGACTGCAGAAGGAAGACTGTTTGAGACTCCAGTGGGAACAGGGAACAAATCTTTATGCTGCATCTCTTTCCTAACTGATGAAAGCCCAAGCTTCCCTGCTGTCTCACATTGCCAGCTTCCAGAGCTAGTCAGGCAATTTATCTGTGTAACAATCAATGATACTCTTAATCCTGTTTTCTCTTCATGAATCATTTGAGATTGGCTTTTGTTTTCTGCCAATGTCAGGTTTATTTTGGGGGGTGGTTCTGGGTGTAGTTTCTCAACAGATAACTTGGATGAGTGGTTTTTGCCATGGTGCTGTGCACAAACTCTGGAAGCCAGCAAGTCACCAGACTTGTGTTACTGTAGGTGGGGAAGTTACAGAGATGTCCTTCTCCTTTCACCCCATAACACCATCTGCTGCAGCAGCCACTCTGCAACGTGTGAAGGGGCTGTGCAACTGCTCCTGGGCATAGCTCAGCCAAGATCTTCTGTTAGCATTGCAGTCAGAGGCAAGCTTGCCAGATGCACAGGAATGCACACAGAATCACAAGATCATGGAGGTTGGTAGAGACCTCTAAGATCACCAAGCTGTCAGCCTATCACCCCCATGCCACTAAACCATGGCCCTAAGTACCACATCTCTATGGTTTTTAAACCCCTCCAGGGATGGTAACCCTGCAGAAGAGACCAACTCCCACCTCACTCCAACCTCCTTTCAGGTTGAGAGAGATAAGGTCTGCCCTGAGCCTCCTCTTCCTCAGCCTAAACACCCCCAGCTCCCTCAGCTGCTCCTCATAAGACTTATTCTCCAGAGCCCTCCCCAGCCTCCTTGCCCTGCTCTGGACATGCTCCAGTGCCTCCATGCTCACTAGTTTAAACATCTAACTGCAGAGTGAAGCTGCAGTGACAGAGACTTCAGCCTGCACTAGCTAGGTGATAATGTGCTTGCTGTCCCAGGCTGGCTTTGTGAACAAGCACAGAAGCCTAGGCTTGTGGGGTCCTGGGCCTCTTGCTGGCTCAGTTGTTTACTGTGTTGTTTTCTGGCAGCTCTGTGATGTCAAATTTCATGTATTTCCAGAGGCAAACTGCAATAGAGAAGAGTTCTAACTACTCTCTGACACTGTCTCATGCCAAACTGACTCAAGCCAAACTCCAGTAGTTCCTGAGATTGCCTTCTGCTGGAAAGCTTTAGGGAAATCTAAGTCAAAGAACATTAATTAGTCAGGAAGAGATTGTTCTTGTTGCATCACAAGCATTTCTCTTCATTCTGCAAATGTGAAGGGTTTCTAAGATGAAGCTCCACTAGGTTAAGGACATAACTACTGCTGCTTTCATGTCAGAGACAGGAGAGCTCAGCAATTCCTCCTGCTTTAGTGTCACTGAAGCCACTTTCAGTGTTCTTTCCTCACTTCTCCTGGCTGGAGTGGGCAATGAGCTAGGCTCTAGCTTACCTGTTTCCTTATGAAAGCATTAGCTAACAGCTTGCCTGCTCTTACTAAGCACTTCAGCAGAGAGGGTTTTCTGCTGTGTGGCTGCTGAGGAGCATTAATGCAGATATGCAAAATGTGGCTCAACAATGCCCTGGTGCCTGAGAAGTGAGGAGGTGGGTGCTGGTTTGGAGGGCACCCATGTGGAGGTACACATTCTTTCTGCCTTTCCACTCTGCTTGCTTTGGGGTTTGCTTCTTTGTGGGTTTTGAGTTTGGTTTTTTTCTTGATGAATCTTTGAACTGGAGTGAATAGAGTGAAGCACTCATCTCAGTTTGATTAGTCTGGGCTTTCCCATTCAATGCAACACTAATGTTATGCTGGAAAATTGTTCCCAGAATAGACCTTACTCCCAAGAGCTGTTTGGCATCCCTGAAGGGATGAAATTCTTTGAACAGGCCAAAGACCTGACCAGATTCTGCCTGTTCTTCTTGTGGGCAGAGCAGTTTGGGAGAGCAAACGTTGGGATCAAGGCAATTCAGTGATGATAAAACTGAACTGAACAGAAAAGCCAGAATCCTAAACTCACCCTGCAACCTCCAGCAAACATTTCTTTGGGGATGAAGCTCCAAAGGCAGAGTTACTTGTGGAAATTCAGCAGAATGCTCTGATTTTCAGAAGAAAGAATGTTGTGAGGTTTAGGTGGTGATGTCCATGCAATGATGTGAATAGAGAAGATGTAATGGTGCTGTTATTAGTATTAATAACTTATTTGAGCTTCTGTGATAAGTCTCAGCCTTCCTTTGGCTTTGCAAGCTACTCTGGCAGGGCTCTCTCTCTCAGGAGGATGTGTTTTATTTTGATAAAAACAAAACAGAAAAAAGGAGGTTTCTTTTTTAAATGGAGGCCCTCCTCCTTTAATGGGGCTTGAAGTGTTTACAGGTGTTTCCTCAGGAGTTCAAATTTAGTGGCCCCAGGGAGTTGAGATTCTCACAAGGCAGGAGCAAACACTCCAGTTTTGTGTTTTAAGAGTGTTGCACATTTAAAGGGGCAGGCAGCTATGGGCTGTGGGCTGGGTCAGGATAGCTGAAGAGTACAAAACCAACAGTTACAGCAGCTGAATGTTGACTGCCATGAGCCAGGACCACCCCTAGTGCCATAGCAGGTCAAAATCTTACTGAAAGAGACTTTTTCTGCTCCACAACCTCTTTACAACTACCTGAAAGGAGGTTGGAGTGGGATGGGAGTTGGTCTCTTCTCCAGGGTTCCCAGTGAGAGGACAAGAGGAAATGGCCTCAAGTTGCACCAGGGGAGGGGTAGATTGGAGAGCAGGAACAATTTCTTCCCTGCAAGAGTTGTTAGGCATTGGCCCAGGCTGCCCAGGGCAGTGCTGGAGTCACCATCCCTGGAGGGGTTCAAAACCATAGAGGTGTGGTGCTTAGGGCTATGGTTTAGTGGCATGGGGGTGACAGGTTGCTGGTTGGACTTGATGACCTTAGAGATCTCTTCCAACCTGCATGATCCTGTGAGCTCAGTTGGCAAATCCATCCTAACCCCCTGGCAGGTTACAGGTTTGATTGTTTGTTCAAATCCATTCTGGTGATACCAAGTGCCTTTCTTTTTTCTGGTGCATGCTATCTTCCAGAGTTCACTGCTCTTGGAGGAGCTGTTTAAGATCATGAAGAACAAGAGAGAGCAAGAGAAAATCTCGAAGTGGCTGTGGTTGGAGGATGTGATGACATCAGAGGGCTCAGCGGGAACACGGGGCTTTTAAAAGCTGAAAGAAACATCCTGAGAGTCAGTTATCACATCCCCCTAAAGGAGCCTAACACACCTTAGCAGGCAAAAAAAAAAAAAGCCAAGATACCTTCATCAAAGAGAACAAAAGACTCCATCCTGCCTCAGAATATGCACTGGCAAAAATGTAAGTGAGCTCTGCTTTGCTTTTCATTGCACTCTTAAAGCTGCAGGCTGTGCTGAAGCAGTGTTAGCATAACATGGGAGGCAGTACTGGTGGAGAGAGGACAAATGCTATAGGCATGATGCTCATTTTCCAGCAGGGATATTACCAGAGGCAGCATTGCTGCTTTGTTGGCATTCATCACTATGAATCAAGTGGAAGACTATGATTCATAAAAACAATAACAGGATGCAGGTATTGTACCAAAGGTTACAGTGGTTACAGACCCGAGCATTTTTCCTTTTGAAAAGTGAAACCTGTGAGAAATCTTATTTCTCTGTCTTTTCTTCATATGCACCTTTCTTTTTTCACCTAATAAAAAAGATAAGGAACAAAGCAGTCAAGAGCAATACAGTTATGACTTTACAGGAAATAAGTTTTCTTGTTTTCAAGATAATTTCACTCCTCTTGACCCACCTTTGCTCGGGCAGTTTATTGATCATAATACAGGTAGGTGTTTGCCTCTTGCAAGTTCTTCCTTCTCACTGTCTGGATCTGTAGGTGATGCTCATTTGTTGCAGCTGTTCTGCAATCCCTTCTGCATTTCACCTTGCTGTTGAGTGTGACCTGGTCTAGAGAATCCTGCTGTGGCAGGGGGGTTGGACTGGATGATGCTTCAAGGTCCCTTCCTACTCCTAACATTCTGTGATTCTGTGAGTTAACCTGGACTGACACATAAATCATACAGCACAACACCTGAGTGGAAGAGTCTAAGTTCTTAACCATTTCCCAGTGACTTCTCTGATATAGAACTAACATTCATCTTCTTTGTCTAACAGCCTGTGCCTTGTCCAGGGCTTGGTTTACTCTGCTTGTGCCTTTCTGAGCTTATTAGCAGTTCAGCCTCTTTCCTCTGTCACACATTTGTCCTGCTTTGTGTCTCTCCAGTTGAACACTTCAGAAGCTCAAATCTATATCTGTGCAGTTCTATGGTAGACTGCCCCATCCTGCAGCAGGAAGCTCTGACTGCCTAGCCAGTCATGTTTCAATTGGTCTGACAAGAGCTCAGGAGCAAGCAGGAGCACTGCAGCAACACACCTTGCTTCCTCCTTTGTCTTATGCTGCTTTCAGAATCTGTAGGTATATGAAAGAGATACTTGCACTGGCAGCCTGCAGTATGCAACATGGGTAGATTCAAATCTTGAATCTCATCTCCCATCTCAGAACTCCATTAATAGCTGGTTTGGGGTTGGTGTGGTTTCTTTCTTTATTCTTCTGCAATGACCAAGCAATCCTCACAACCTCACGTTCCAGGCAGAGCTGGTAACTGAATTGATGTTTTTCCTTTCCATTTTTCCTTTGGCATGGGCAGTGCTTTCAAAGGCAGGCAGGAATTACAAGCCTGCATGAGAAGAGATCAAAACCTCATGTCCTGATGTCTGCTGATAGCTTCTAAACCAAGATAACTTCTGGCCAGTGCTTTCCTATCCCTCCATGCCCCCTGAGCTCCTTGAGACTTCAAACTCCTGTGACAGCAATGCTTCCTGCCTCTTTTGAAACATGAGACATGGTAACCACCTGCATTTGGCTTCTGTTGTTGAGAAAGTCCTTTCCACAGCAGTCAAATGCTGCAGCCAGTGGAGTGCTCAGACTTCTCTCTGAGTCCTGGGCTGGTTGCTAGAGAAGCCTGGGCTTATGTTTATTAAGGCACAGGAGGTGCTGAGGCATCTGTGGCTGGTTGCCTGGCTGAGCCCGTGCTTGCTGTTGGCATTTGCTGTCACTGTCTGCTGAGTCACTGCATGGTTAGTGTTCCTCTTCCCAGGGTGGAACAGTTAGAATCCTGTTTCTTTTCTATGCCATTACAGTCATTAATGATGTGCTTTGGATTTGGAGGCACACAGGAAGAGTATTCTGATGCCTGGGATGCAGGGAGCTTGGCTGCAATTGCCTGCTCTACAGGAGCCCCTTGTGTGGCTGTAGGTAGAAGGCTCAGGTCAGTACAGGTATTCAGATGCCAGATCCCAAAGGCTTCAGGGGAAGTTAGACTTCTTGGTATCGTTGGGAGTCTCCATTTGGTGTCTCTGATGCTCCAGTGTGACCAGCTGTGGTCTCAAGTTTCCTGCACCACCTGGTTCAAACCATCTGTGCCCACATGGCTGTTCCAGTGCCCACATGCAAGCCATTGGCTTGCTCTGAAGTATAAACTGATGCAGAAGCAGTATGGGTGATGAGGGAACTTGGTGTATGAGCTCTAGGGTACTGTGAGACCATAACAGCCTTGCTCTGTTCTGCTCCCTACCTAGGCAATAGAAGGAGCTTTCTTCTGCCATGCAGAGAGCTTCAGTCCAATCACCACCCAAATGAGTTGCTCAGGTATTCTGGCAAAAGGGCATCCTGGATAGATGGCAATGAACCTGTGGGGAGCTTCTGGGGGGTGGGTGAACCTTTTCCCTAAATATCAGCTAAAGCAACCCATGTTTGGGGTAAAAATGCCTCTCATCCTGGCAAGGGCAGCAGTTTTGTTTTGCACACCTGACAGCCAGGTACATGAGCCCTGTCCTGACACCTAGCCATGCACTCCCAGGAACAGCTGTCAGAGCCTGACACTCCTCACTCTGCAGGTAAATTGCTTCCCTGTGGTCAACTGGAGCCAGGCTTTTAAACTTCCTAAAGCTTCTTAGCAGATTTCCTAGTATGGACCTGGTGTCTGGAGGAGACAGGATTAAAACCCCAGACAATTGAGCTCAACTTGACATGTTTAGAGAGCAGGATGAGCAGGGAAGGTGGGGATGTGAGCAGGTTAAGTAGCATTGTGTTGCTGGAGGAAGCAAAGGGATGCTGGATGCTTTGAAATGAAAACCAAACCAAGCAACAACAAAAGGCACCAAAGAACAAAAACCTCTCCCAAACTGAAAGCCCAGGAGTGACAGAAGGACTCATTTAAATAGGTGTGCCCTCACCAGCGGGCATTTCCCATGGGCACCTTCTTCAGGGCAGTTCCCTGCTTCTTCAGGGGACCCTTCTGCAGAAAGTCCTGCAGCAGCAGAAGGAAAACTAACAGCCCTGGCCCTCAGGTGCCGTGCTCAGAGGCTCTTGTCCTCCAGGGAGTCTCCCATGGCTGACCCTGTGCACTGGAAATGATTCCCTCGGGGTCACAGCACTGTGCACTCCTTTGTAGGAGTGAGGCCCAGGGCTTCTGCTGGGCAAAACCCCAGAGTGGCTCAGCCTGAAAGCATCTCCTCCCACGGCAGAAGAGAAGTGACTGGCTGGGGCTTCCCAGCTTTTTTTTGGCAGGATTCTGCTGAATGGAAGCAGAGCTGCTCTTCATTCAGCCTGGCAACCTTTCAGGGATGGGAAATTCTGAATGGGTTAGCACTAGATGTTTTCCTCCTGGGTGTCCTTCTGCAGATATTGCCTCATGGTGTATTTTGGAAACAAGAGGAGCATAGCTGTCATGAGCTGGTTTCTCTTCTGAGAAGGTGTGCAAGCAGGTTGAAATTCTGCAAGTTTCACATGTAGGTGATGCTTTTGGCCAGGCCCAAATGCTTTGCACACTCAACTCTTGTTATAGCCCTAGGGGAAGATAAGTCAGATATTCAGCTCTTTAGCTGTTCCACTGACTGCTTGGATTCCCTTGAGAGTGAGGTGTGTGAAATTTGCACCTTTGAAAACCTCTTCCCAAATGCTTTTTAAGTGCATAAAGCCTTTTCTGCCCACAACAGCTGTGGGGCTCTCTGCAGCCTTTCTGAAAGTATCAGCTAATGAGACTGAGAGGTGAAACTGCAACAGGCAGCACCTTCTGAGTTTTAATTTTGGTAAAACCCCACTGGGAAAGATGGATAGTATGAAAGTTGAGCCCATCCATGCTTTACAAAGCAGGTGGCAGGCTCTGTGAATGACCACAGAAGAAATTCAATGGAAAGCCTGCATTACTAAAATGGAAAGAGTATTATGGTCTGGGAGGAATTAGGGCATGAGGGTTAAGATACTTTCTGTCTATCTCAGCTTCCCCTTTATGATAGGAGTTCTCTTGTTCTGAAACAGATATTTTTTTAGTGGCCCTCACTGCTACATGGCCAATGCATCCAGCTCTTATTTGGCACTTGGAAACTGTTGCTCTCTGCATTTCCACTCAGATCATCTGGAGGTGTGAAGGAGACATTTTAAACAAGGACAGTAGTCAAAATCATAGCATGCCCCCAAGAATGGTGCAGGCAGGGTACAAGGGCACAGAGAGCTGCTAGAATCCAAGGCTAACTTGATACTTCATCTGCAGATATCTGCAAAGATACTGGGAATAATTCTGAAATCTGTTACTGTCAAGCTGCTATGTTTCACTGGCTCTGGTTGTTACAGGGCTAGGTAAGGGAGCAGACAGAGCAAATACAGCACTGGGTTGTTGGTAAGCAAGTGAAATATTCAGTCTATTGATTTAATTATGCTCAGAACCCTCCTGAGTTCATTTCCTTCTGCTGAGCAATGAACCATCACTAGCCTCTTTCACTCATGCTCTGGGTTCTTCTGTTTATTATAGAGCAGATTCTCTGCCCAGATGTTTGCTTAGTGCTTTGCATTTCACTCAATCTTCACTGAAACACCCACCCAAAGAGGGGCAGAGTACAGACAATAACCTCCCCAGTCCAGTGTTCCTTGGTGGGGTTGTCCACAGTGAACAAGAGGAACCCATCAAAGGAGATTTGGGATGGCTCAGGTGCACAGAGAGCTGCATGTTCTGCCTTTCAAAGGGGCCTGGACATGCAAACCTGGGCTCTTGAGACACATCATTTTGGATGGGAAGGCTATGGTCAAGATGGTGAAACAAGCAATAGCCAAATGGAATAGAGAGAAACCTTCTGACAGGTCTGGTCAAGCATTTATCCTTGGGCATCTGAATAACTTTGGAGATCAGCCAATTGGCTGACTCTTCCCCCAGCTTTGGACAGGGATCCTGGCAGAGCTGAGAACTGGATTTAATTTGCCATCTCTTTCCTTGCTGTCCTACTGCCCTGAAGGCTTAGGGCTGGATGTGAGCAGAAGGGAAGGTGGTTAAATAAGTCTAAGAAGGATAAGCTAGATCTTACCATGACCTGTGGTGTACTGTGGAGCATTATCAACAGCACAGCAGCAGCCATTTCAGTTCTGGTGTTAGCTCTGATCACAGGATTCATATCCAAAGCAGCAACAGACCCAAAATACTATTACCAGCTTTAATACTTTAAAAAAGAAAAGAAAACAAAAAGACCCAAACTTCTGTAGAGTTCTCTCCATGAAGTCATTTGACACAATCAGACAACCATGCTGAAACATTCAGCCCCTTGCTAAATGGGCACTGATGTCTTACTGTGAAAAGGCTTTGATTAGTCTCAGCATCCAAGCAGTGTATACAAAGCTAAGCTACTTTTTTCTCTCTATTAGCCAAAGCTCACTCTGTATGATAAAACAGTCAGCAGCTGCCTAATGGAATTTGGTCTTCAATATCCAGGCTAGAAACTCAGGAGTTTGTTCATTGAACTCTGATTTTTCTTCAGGTTGTTCAAGGGTTACTGTTTGCTTTTTGCTGGCAGTGCAAATACAAAAAACACTTTTCTATTGTGTTTCTTTTCAATTTCTATTTTTTTTTTTCATTCTATTGGAGGTGAAAGAAGAAAAGAGAAAAATATTTACCCTGTTAAGGCTGATCAGTTGATAAGCTTATCACATGTCAGTGTGTGAGCAAAGAAACAGTCTTCTGCAGCAGTGACAAGTCTGCCCCTGGCTGCTGCAGGCAGGGAGCCATGCAAACTCTGACAGACTAGCTGAATATTTCAAACTGAAAATCAGCCTGATGGGCAATGATTCTGCCTTCTCTGAGAGGCTGAAGGTTCAAACTGATCTGCTGGTGGTGTGTGAGGAGGCCAGTGGTGCTGACAGGAGGTTTAGCCATCTGAAACCTGTCACACTTCACTACCTGCAGCCTTCCAGCAGCTGTTTTGCCATCAGCTTCCCTCCAATTTCTGCAATGGTCAAGTGAAAATGTAGAAGGAGATGCATTTGGAAGTTGCTGGCTTCACTTGTTTGGCAATGTCTTGGCATGCTTTCCTTCTCTTTTGCTCAGAGCATGGAGTTGATGGATGTCATTAAGAAATAGGTGTCTTTAAAAGACACTGTCTGCCCACAGATGACAAAGCTCATGCAAAAATGGGATACTGCTGCACTAGATGCTGGGGACATCTCCCAGTTAGGTTCTTCAAAGCACAACTGCCTGAAGGGTTCCATCCAGTCTGCTCAATGTTTTTGCTTGTCTTGGGCAAGGGGGCTTGTGGAACAGCTTCCTGAAGTTCTTGTTAGCCCATGAGCTGGGACTGGAGCTGCTCCCCAAAAACAAACAGCAAGATCCCCATTGGTTATGCTCACTGTGTTCAACTCAGCTTGGACTCATACTCAGCAGGAAAAAAAATACATGTATTTTGTAAATTATATGGTATCTTCATCAAGAGTCTGGCAACTTTCAGCATTGCCTGTGCAGTCTGGAATCAAATATCATCATGGGCTTAATTCTGTTGGTGCTTGATACATGGAGCTAGAGGGACCTGCTGCATCTGGTGCTTTTGCATTAGCTGTTGTGTTACCCAGCCACTTTGAAAGAGGACCCAGAGTTCTTCCAGGTTTGTGCTAGGCTTTTGTTGGCATTCAGCAAATAGAGTTAAGTGACAAAACACTGATGAAAGGAGCCTGAGCACACACAAACACACACACTCTGGGTTTGTAAGGCAGCCTGACAAAAGCATTGCAATCAGCTAAAACACATTTCCACGTGGAACCCATTGCAAAGCTTCCCACCGGTTGGATTCAATTCCTTCTCCTCTTTCTTGTCTTCTGAGGCTTCACATTGCTCCAGCTTCAGAAAGCTTTGGCAAATCAAAACCTAGTGCCTTTTAAGGAATAGCACATGGCTGTTCTGTGATCCTTGAACTGCATGAGACAAGTTAGAGCACAGTGAGCACTGGAGCACACATGCTGCTGTATCTTTTATCAGTTGGAATGCAATTTGGACATGCAGACCTTGGGGTGTTTGCAGCTCATGTCTTCAGTAAAAACAAATTGAAACTGGGTCCAAGGCAGGCTTCATAGTCTCTCAAGACAACCCTAGTACAAGGAGTTGGAGACTACTGAACCCAGGTGCTTCCTTTAAGAGGATCTTTTAATTGTCATTATTTCTCCCTCTGCTTTTGTCTCTCAGTGACTGCATTTCTCTTGCTTCACCAGGATTTGTACAGCAAAGCCCACAGTTACTTTGCTGTGGTTCCTCTGTAGTGCTCAGACCTGCTCCACACTTGAGCAGTGGAAAAGCAGCTGTGCTAACATTATTTTTACTTCTGGAGGTCAGCTTGGGGGAACTGAAATCCATTCTGCAGACTTGGGTTTTTTTTTTTCTTCTTGTTGTTTTTTTTGGGGGGGGTTTACTCTGCTTCCACCGGAAACTCTGAATAGGTAAATTTGTCAGATTTACTGTAAATTTCTTCTTTCCCATCCCCCAAAGCTGGAGCCAGAAACAGCCACCCCGTCCCCACCCTCCCTCTGCTGGGAGGCTCTTTGACATCGTTGTGATGACTCAGGGCAAGGATCCTACCCAAGAGCTAGAGTTCTTCTGCCTCTCACGCGATCCCTAGCAAAGCTCATGTTTGCTTTTGGGGGAGTTGATGTTTTCAGGGAGCACCCAGAACAGCAGCAAAGTCTGAAGAGCTTTTTGGTCAAGGACAAACAAATAATTTCCAAATGTAAATACATCTCTTTTAAGCTGAAGAAAGCACTTCTGTGACGGTCTGAATTTCAGACCTCCTGTCCAGTACTCAGCTGCTTTCAGAGCTCTCAGCACAGCTCACACCACAGCACTGTTTAGCACTGTTGTTTGCACTCAAGAGAGAAACGAATACCACATAAATTCAACAAGCAAACTGTGAGCTGTATCCAAAGCCCTTTGTGGATGCTTGTATACAGAATTCAAGTGACCTTAATTCTCTTTATCTGCATTTCCAAAGCCACGGGAATCAGGAGAATGCAAGAAACCCAATTTAAAGTCCCACAAAGAAAGTCCACAGAAAGCAAAGATAAATCAAGCAAAGGCTGACAAAACCAAAAACCATCTTTTTCTTCAGCTACTATTGTAAAGCAAAGTATTTACCCAATCTGCATAAAGGTAACAAAGACAAAAGTTCAAAAGAATAAATGTAGTGCTGTTTGGTACCAAAGTGAAAATCTACAGTGGGCAATCAAGGTTTCCTGATGAGATGACATGCAGTGAGTCAGAAAGGGTCAATCATGTAACAAAGTGGAAGGGGTACTTTTAGATATTATTTTTTGAAAGAAATTAAAGCAACAATGTTTATTCTGTGAAATATTTCTTGAGATTGACTTACAATGTCTGCATTCAGACTCAGCTCCTTTCCTCCCTGAAAGATGTAGCAGAAACATCTCTGTGTGCTTTGAATTGCATGTAACTGGGAGAGATGATCAGCAGGAAAAGGATTTATCTTGTTTTCTGATGTGATGCACAGAATGTAAATCAGAATAAGGGTTTCCTGGGTGGAATAACATTTCCAGTTTAAGATTGAAGCTGGATCTCCACCTGCACTTCACTAACCAAAGGCCAGTTGGGATCTGTAGAAATGGAAATTTATCAATTAGTATATTTACAAATCAAAGTGTAGTAAAAAGGGGCAGGTAGCCACCAGTGCTATCAGTGGCTTTACAAACACCAGGCCTCCCTCAGCTTTGATATCCTGCAGTTTCCTTCTGATATCAGTTGTCTCCCAATCCTTCATGTAAGTTATGAGTTGATAATATTGCCTTTCAGATATAAAATATATCCCCATGGAGAGGGGAAGGGCTGTTGGGAGCTGTTCCTTTTGGTGATAGAGTGTTATCCTCTGTGTAACAGCAGCAACTCTTTTTCCTTCTTCTGCATCCTCCCTGGCTTTCAGAAATGTCCAAAGCATTTTGGCTGTTGATTGAACACCACATGTTCATTACAGCCTGTGCCTGACAGACACAGCTTCTGCAGACCATGAAAACACCTGCCAGTGTGACAGAGAAACCACCAGCTCTGGCTTCCAGACCATCCTGGCTGCTAGACCTGTGCAAGCTCTTGTCCTGTGAGCTCCACATGAATGCTCTTTTGCAATAAATAAACGTATCATTAAAAACTGCTGCATTTCTCAGTCTTGCTGCAGCTCTTTAACAGCTGGAGGGAATCACAAGCATATTTACTTCAGGATCCATCTGTGTGACCACAGCATGCAAACAGCAGCAAAGGTAGAGAGAAGACCTGTGCCATCTGATGTCATGGATGGTCCAAGAGACATCACTAGCTAAGGAAGAAAATATTTATGAGTGCAAACTCCAGGCACTTTGGCTAGGAGAGCCCACAGGAAAAACAGGCTGTCATAGGGATTGGGGCTCTCTGCAGAAGGCAGGAAAGGAAATTATATGTCACCTCCATTATGATTCTTGTTATTTTTGTCAGCTTCTACTGCAGAGCAGCAGCCACAGCCTCGCCCCTACCAAGGTGTCCGTGTGAAGGAGCCAGTGAAGGAGCTGTTGAAAAGGAAACGGGGAAATGTTCCCAGTGCCACCACAACGGCAGCTACAACGGTAGGAGGGAAACAGCCAAACACAGGAGGAAAACTCTTCCTCAGTAGCTAAATGATTGACCAGCCCTGGCACCAGCTGGCAATACTTTGGCAGTGAAAGGAGTCTTTGCATCTCAAAGCATTTTGAAGGCAATGCAGCCTCATGTCAGCTGGATACGATAACTTTACATTCGGTGGAGTGCTGTTCGGGTGCTGAGCACCTTCTGTAACCATTGGCTTAAAGGAAGGGTGAAAGGGCTTTGCACTTGGCAGGATCTGATTCCTAGGAACAGAAAGTGCTTGTTGAAGAGCACAAAAAGAGATCAGGCAGAGCCATCCTTGGCTATCTGCTTCTTGGTTGCAGCCTACTTCTCTCTGTCCTCCCAGGAGGAAGCAGTTTGAGTGGCTCCTCACTGAAAAGGAGCTTCCTCTGCAACACTAGGTTTAAACACTCTTTAAGGCCCCCTTGAGCAGATGAAGGGTCATGGGGACTTTGGCTAGGTCCATGAACAGGCCTGGGGTGGTGTGTCCTGGCTGCCAGGCTCAGTTCTCTTGGCCCTTCTGTAGAGGCAGGTGGGGACATTCAGGCACTGACACTGAGGTAGTGGCTGATAATCAGCTGATATTAGCTAATCTACTCTGTCCCTCGCTGCTTCTCAGAGGGGTTTGAATTGAATGCTCATGATCTTAACCCCCAGATATTTTTCTTCTCTTTTCTAGGTTGTTTTGCCCCATCAGCCACTTCCTTCCTATTCACCAATGGGTAATGTTTCCCTGACTCTCTGTTTGTCAGCCCTGCTGCAGGGAAGGTTATGATGAACTGGGATTTAACCCCCTCCCGTTTCTGTTTTTAGGCCAGCCTTGCCTTGATATGGATGTTGCTGCCTCTTCATTGCCTGTCTCAGATGAAGGAGCTCTCTGTTCTGGCTGGATCTCCCAGCCCTCTCCCACAACCTTACAGCCCTTGCCTCAGTGGCCCTCTTACCCTGACTACGTGTCCCACGAAGCCGTCAGCTGCCCCTACACAGCAGATATGTATGTGCAGCCCATGTGTCCCAGTTACACACTGGTGGGACCTTCCTCTGTCCTGACCTATGCTTCTCAACCACTCCTCACCAATTTTGCAGTAAGTCAACAATTCTTGGGTAGAAATGACAGCAAAATCCCTACCTTTCCCTTAGCCATTAGGGAGTGCTGGATGTAATTAGTGTAGCTTAATTCATTAGTATAATCTCGTGTGTCTTTGTATCCATGACAAGTTGTTCTAACACTGTGTTGGGCATTAGTATGGTTTGAGCAGGACAAAAGGTTGTGGTTCCACTGAAATGAGAAGAAACTTCACTGTCATTCCCCCCCAGCCTTCTGCACTCCTCCAGACCTTCCACATAATCCACACAAACCTCTCTGCTGTTGTCCTTGGAAATGAGTCCTCTCCCATCAAATCAGCATCAGGGCTGCTATTGCCCTGGGTTTGCTCAAGTCTAGGAGCAGTTGTTTACAGCAGCACACAGCTCCAGGATGATAATGGGGAATGTTACCAGTTACTGTTGTCACCACTTCTAACCTGAGGAGCTGTTCTTCAGCTTGGGTTTGGAATGACTGAGGAAGCAGAATCAAAGTAGTTCACTGAGGAGATGTACACTAAAGTCAAGAGATGCTGTGGCCTGAACAAGTATTTAGGACATAATCCCACCTGAGATCTGAGCAGCATCCAGGGGATTCTTCACTATTTAATACAAAGCTTTAAAACAAAACAAGAACAAGAAAAGGAGTAAATGGGGTTAGAGGAAACACATTCACCAGGTGAAGGAGGAAGCATGACCTGGCAATAAATTCCCCAAAAATTGCTGTTTAAAGATGGGAGAGTAAGGCCAAAATAGCACAAAACCATAGCAGAATATTTGAGTTCAGGCTGGACAGAATCTCTTTGGCTGAACCAAGGTGGTCTGTCTCTCCTTAGAGGACAAGGGCAGAGAATCCTGTTTTGACTGAACTCAAGCAGCTTATTTTCCTTTTAATGTTTCAGTTCAGCTGCTGAAACCAAACTCACCAGCATCAGCAGATGCCCATGCCTGTATCCTGTGGCCTTTGCTGGTGAGGAAGGGCTATCATTTCACATGTGGCTCTGCCTTGGCTGCCAGGGGCTGCTCAGGATGGACTGTCACAGAGGCTAAAACAAGCTGCCTTCAGCAAAGGTTGTGTCCATGCATTCAAGATGCAAGAGAGGCTGCCAGAGAAGGCATTTTTCAGCCTAGGGTGTAACTGTCTCATGAGCTTACAGTGAGGGAGGCAGCAGGAACAGAAAGCTAGAAGGAACTTGTCATGAGTGTGAACTACTAGGAGCTAGCACCTGGGACACCCACAGCCACTGCTCTCGTGGGAGGCAGCGTGGGAAAACTGTCACCCTCAGTACAACACTCTGCCCAGAGAGACAGGAAAAGGGATGTTAAAAGTGAGACTGAGCATCCTTAGTCTGTTGGTTTGTGTCCTCCCCTCACCCCACCTAGCCAATTGTTATCTTTTGCTGTATTTCTCTTCTTTTTTAACAGCCCAGAAGCACCACCCCTGCTCTAGTGCCTCAGCTGGAGGTGACAGATCAGCAGCCACCTCTCACGTACTTCCCGTGGGCACAGCCCCTCTCTGCTCTGCCAGCCTCCACTTTGCAGTACCAGCCAGCTTCTTCCACACTTCCTGGGCCACAGTTTGTGCCCTTGCCCATCTCCATCCCTGAGCCAGCCCCCCAGGAGCTGGAGGATGCCAGAAGAGTCATTGGCACCCTGCCCATTGAGAAGCTGCTCCTAGAAGATGAAGACAATGATACGTATGTTCTAAACCATGCTCTCTCTGTTGAAGGGCTTTAAGTTGTACACCTGGGGCCTGATCCTCACCTACTCAATACTCCACCTGGCACCACAGAGAGTTCTGAGTACAGAGGAGAAGCAGGCTAGGGGGTGGGGTGGGGTGGGAACTTGACTTGTGATGTTGGTGCCCACCTCTAGCTCGCCGTGACTTGTGTCTCGTGTGAAACTTGCTTTGTCCTAAGGCTCAGCACGAGATTGCTCTGCTCTTACAGTTCCTGGTACCTCTCTGACAGCCTTTGATACTGCTTAGTTCTTGTGCTCAGCTTCAGTGCAAGGTGATTTTCATCTCAGACACAGGGCATGGTCTCAGATTGACATCTTGTAGTGCAGCCATGGGCAACTGTCGCATCTGGTGAGGGTCTGTTTGCCTCCAAATATTGGCAAGAGCAAGTTCAACAGGATCACTTTCCAAAGCTGAGTGGCAAATGCCTTCTGTGTGTGTCTTTGACCTCTTCATGGAGGAACTGCTCCCTGAACACTGTCAACACAACTGAACTAAATGCCTGTGCAGTCAGACATCCCCATTTTCAGAGTAACACAAAGGAGCCTAGATGAAACATTGGAGTTCACACAAAGGTCTAACTCCAAGGTCTCATCTTGTCTGCCTTTGGAAGACATCCATGGAGGTGTGGGACAGTGGTTTGGAGTCATGGTCTTTCAGCTGCAGAATGTTTTTTGGGCTCTCAAATATCTACCTTCAAAATGGGGAGCTGATTTTGTGGCTGGCTTGGTAATGCTGCAGTGACCAGACCCTGGTCCCACTGAAGTCACCAGGAGTTTTGCCAGAGTCAGGGTAGCAAAACACTGCCCTGTGTCAGACCACTGAGCAGACAGGGTCTCCCAAAACCTGGACTTCAGGCTAACAGGGAATCCATGGCATTACTGTTAGCCAGCAGTGCTCTCATTTCTCTGTAGAACTGGAGTGTGAAGTTGGTGTTGTGCTGAGCCAGGGAACTTTAGTGCCTTTTCTTGTACCTTTCTGCTCTGGAAAGCTTCTCTGTCCTGGAGGCTCTCAGGCCCATGGGTACACACAGTTTCTTCAGAGCTTTCTGATTTTCTTTCCTGGAGAATTTGCTTTTTCCTCTGATGCTATTAGGGCTTTGATGGTTGATGTTCAGCAGTGCCATGCCACAGGCAAAGAGACTTGTGGGAGATATGTCTCCTTCTAACTCTTCTTCTTGTTTTCTTATCAAGAAGGGACTCTTGGCAGGTGAATACAATTTCTCTGGGTTTTTCTGCTTTCTAAAGCCCAGGATCCTTAGGCAATTTCACCATTTGCAAGATTAACAGCAGAATAATTTATTGCACTCTTCATTACAATATTTCAAGTGACCTTACAGTTTATGCCTGAGTGAGGTTTCCAAGCTCAGGTTGAAAGTCTTTGAGGGCTTTCCAAGTCTGTTTTCTACTTCATATTGACAAATCTGGAAGACATAAGTGATTGTCAAGTTTGGAAATGGCAGCAGTTCAGGTGCATTGGCATTAGTGGCTTCTATTGGCAGAAAAACCCAGCAAAGAAATTAATGAGAAGGAGCTTAGTTCACCACTGCTTACCCCAGTTTTAGAAGTACAAAGACACTCAGCAGGTGAAACTGGGATAATGCAGCTGTGAACCAAGCCTGTGGTTGCTAAGATTGCTTTTAAACTTCTTTCACCCCAATGTATGTAAATTCTGTGTGTGAACATAAACCAATGATGAACTGTTTCAATTTCTTTCTGGGTTGTTCTGGTTAGAAAAAAAAGGCAAAATCTTCTTTCCAATAAAGATCTACAGTAACTTTCCTATGCCTAGAGTGTTTTATTTCCTGTTCAGAAGGGTAACCCAGCACTGGGTTAGTGATCAACTAGTTCCCTGACAGATGTACAAACTAGAACCACAGATGAGCTGTTAGACTTCTGCTAGTCTTGCCCATTAGGGCAGACTAAGGAAGAACTCCATGGCCCAAACCTTGCCTGGGGTCTCTACTACTCAAGCAGTCCTAACTCACAGAAGCCCTCCTACAGGTCAGATGTGAGTTCAATCACTCTTATCCTCTGTTGGCATCCCTGGGGATGTGTGAGTGCTGCCACAGCTAATGCTGAGCTTGACCAAAAAAATCACAGCAGCCATAAAGCTGTTTCTCTCCTTCCTGAAACTGCAGGGTGTGGCTCTGGGGCCCAAAATTACCTGAGGAAAGAAACCATTGCCCACCACCTTCTGGCTATCCAATGCTGCTGTCTGGAGTGAAACAAACCCAGGGGCTGGTGTCACTGCCTGTAGGATGGTGCCCTCCTGTCCAAAGGGGAATTGCAAAGCTGCCTGGTGCCCTTGCAAAGAGGACCTGGGGTGGGGGGAAACAGAAGTGGCAGGTAGCTCAGTGTGATCCTCTCCAGCTCCAGTCATAGAGCCTGGCAACCCAAGTGAAGCAGTGAACAGTTTTCCCTGTTGCAAAGGGTTTTGTCACCAGCAGGCCTCTGGCTGCCATGGGTTGTGACAAACCTTTGTCTAATACACAAGATAAGGACTGGATCCTTCTCACCAGCAGTGTTGATAAAGAGGTAGAGTTAAACAGGCTGTGTACAAATGCAAGGTTTAAAGGAGTCTGATTGTTACCCAGATGGTGAGAGATCATCAAGCTATACCAGGCTGTATCACCCCAGCAAGTGATGCATGCCTACAATATTGTAGGCTGGGCTCTCAACATTAGGCTTTGTGGAGGACTTAGGTACTTCCCTACACAAAGGCAAATCTCAGCTGAAAGAGAGTGCTGAAGTGGAAAGGAGACAGCATGTCAAAGCCCAGAAGTTCTGAGGGCTCTTGAATGCTGCAGTCTAAGGTCAGGAGCCCTTTCCATGGGAGGTAAAGCCCTCGGGGGTTTATGGCATGGCTCTGTAGAACACTGGGTCTAAAAGCCCCAAAGTGGCTATGCTACCCTATAAAACTGTTTGCTCCCAGGGTGGATGATGGCCAAGCAGTGATCAGTCTCTTTATTTACTGTCTTAGACTTCTACATATTTATGCAGCTAAAGGTATGAGAGAGCACACGCTGGCAGCTGCTGAGCGCATGAAACTGCTGCGGAGACTCGATGCCAAGGAACACAGAGGAAAGGTAACAGTGGGTGACTGCCTCCTGCCAACAGAGGTGTTTGGGATGGGCATGGGCTCTGCATGACTGAGAGCAAGCTGATGCCCTGAAAAATTCAGCTCTGTCTCTCTCTTAACACAAAGGAAACCTTGGACATTGATCTGACGTGGCTATGCCTTCCTTTAGGTGCCTCTGGCAGGGTGCTGAAGTTAGGTGGGATTGGAATGAAGCTGTTTTTCAGCCCGTGGTTGATAGAGTGATCTAAGACAGCACTGCTCCAGGAAGATGTGTGTTTGTTGGCAGTAGTGTCAGAGGCCAAAGGTTTTAGGAGCAACAGATTTATGCTAGGAGTGCTTGCACCTGGTGTAAACAGGGTTTAAAGAATGCTGGACTTGGGATGTCATCCAAAATAGAGCTGAAGAACACCAGAGGGACTAGTTCACTTGTCCTCTAGTCCTCTGGCACTATTAAATTAGGGCTGAAGAGCACTAGTTCAGGAGGAGCTGGGAAATGCCTCCCACCCTGTGAAGCCATGGATGGGATTCAGAATCTGCCTGTGAGCTCTCTTTGGTTTACACACCACAGTCCTTGGGATTCTAGATACCTTCCAGCCTTTCCCTGATCCTTATTTGATGACAGCCTCTGCTTCTAGACTCTCACATTGTATCTGCTGCTATTTTCAGAGTCCTCTGCTGGTGGCTGTCACTGCCAGGCAGCCAGCTATTGTCTGTGATCTGATCCAGATAGGAGCAGATGTCAATGCTGTAGACAACAAAGGGCAGTCAGCCTTGCATCTTGCTGCAACGTATGGGTATGCCCAAGTTCTTCAGGTAGGAAAAAGCTTTTATGGTTTTAATTGCTAGCAATAGAAACCTCCAATAAAGCCTCAATATTGGTGTCTTTAAAGAACTGTCTCAGAAGGCAACATGTTGGGAAGCAATGAGGACTGTTCAAAGTCTCCTTTTCCATTGTATTGGGAATTGATTTCCCAGCTTATTTCTACTTACCTGCAGCTGACATCTGCCTCCTGTTGCAGAAGAAATGGCTTTAGCATGTCTAGGGGGGGAAAATAAACTCTTTCTGCAGACCATAGCTCTAAATCTGCTAGGGGCTTCCTCTGGCTTGAGCCACTAGTGTTGTACTGATGCCTGGACTGGCAGGGGTTCCCCAGAGGCTGCAAGGGGCTGTGAGGAGAGGGAGCAATAACACCAGTGTGCAACCCCCTTCCTGATGTTAGTGCCACCCAGATGGGAGCAATGAATTGTGTCCAGACTCAAGCCAGCTGAAGAGAGGGCAGATATCACCTTGCAGGCAGAGCCAGCTCAGGCACAGCCTTCCAAATGAGCTGCATTTCTCAGATTTTATGCAAAACCAAGATTCATTGAGAAGATTTTCCAGGAGGTGAGAGAAACTAGACACTCCAGAACCTACTGGGGCTTTCATGACTTAAGTGACCACATCTTCCCTTCTCTATTGCTTCACAGGTCTTTCTTTAGACAGGGTCTCTATTTAAGTTGTGTGCTAGCCAGGCTCTGAAGGGCCCTCCAGAGCAAATGAGCACATCAGTAAAAGGCACTGTGGGAATTTCTGGGAGGGATTACACAGCAGAAATAAGCATGCTGGGAGGTGTCTCTTAAATGCTTAGCTATTTGCCATGAGATGGAGTTAATTAAACATGCCTTCATTGACTCAGGTCAGGCCTGAGCACAGGCAGCTTCAGTGCTGAGTTTCACAGCAGCAGCAAGGGAGTTGACTCAAGGGCAAGGTCTAGAGTCCTCTGAGGGTGGGAGAGGTGTCAGTGGAAGTGCCAGGGGCTAGCTGGCATGTTGGCAGTCCACCTCCACTGTTGATTAGCTCTGCCTTGCCCATGCCCTGGATGAAGCCACCAGCAGGCAGTTAATGTGTAACACTGCCAGTTCTGTGGAAAACAGGTGTTTCATTCAGGGGGGAAAAGTGGTTTACATCCAGATGATTTCAACAAAGCCTCTCAGAGTGCCTTGTGGTGGTTTGGGTTTTGTTTGGTTTTCTTTTTTGTGGGTTGGGTTTTTTTCTCTTGTTTGTTCTCTTTTCCCCTTGATATAAAAAGGGAAAATCCACAGCAGCTTGCTTCTCAGTGTGCTCAGAGCCATAAAATGCTTTTACAGTTTGTTTATTTATTTGAATTGCTGGGGGTTTTGTTGTTTGGGTTTTTTTTAATAGATTAACTATCTAATCTCTAATCATCAGAGCTATTTGTCAGTATTTGCTCTCTGTATATTATTGTAATGAAAAGAGAGCCCAAGCTCTAACCGTTCTGGATACTCTTCCAGCAGAAGGATCCCATCCTGCACCTTGCCTCACTTGACAAGGTTCTGGATGAGCCTCTGCCCTGCAAAGGTTCTCAGCCAAGGTGCTCTCATGGGAATAACTTGCTTTATTCAACCAAGAGCAAAAAAGAAAGGCATCATCTGTAGTGATCTAGACAAGGAGCTACGTGGCTGCATCACATCAAATCTATTCTTTGAAGTAAAAAAGTGTCTAAATATTTACTCCCTGCTAAATCCAAGCCATGCTCATCTCCAGACCACTGGTTCATGCCACTGATAGGCTCTGCATCCCCATTGCTGCAGCTGCTGCAGCAAGAGATAGGGTTTAACCTGTCACTCTGCTGCACATGAAAAAGCAAATAAACCCAGTTTGAGAAGCTCCAGGGATAGCAACATTTCAGGCAATAACGTTTGGCTGTAGGTGGCAAGGAGAGATTTTAGATTGTCCTTATCCAGGAGTAACTAAGAATAGATATAAATTGGTGTTATTGGTTCCTTGGTGAAGAGGAAGAGGCTGGGACTCTGCAGCTGGGGACAGTGACTTAGTGTGACTGTTCTCAACTCAGAATCTCACAAGATGCTACACTTAGGTGGGGTTCAAGAAGCTAGGGAACATGACTGTCTGTTGTAACCCTGAATGTCCCTCTTAAGAAATAGATTCACAGCACTGAAACCTAGTGTCAGCTAAGGCCTTAGTTTGTAGTTAAATGATAATTCTCTGCTTGTGTGTTTGGGTTTAAGTGTTGTTCTTTTTTGACTTATTTTGGCTTGGACAGTATTCTGCTGAGCTAAACTTTTCCATTTCTCTGTTGCTTCTAGGTTATACTGTCACTAGCTTTCCCTCTTGATTTAGAAATGAAGGATTTTGAAGGTAAAACTCTTTGTACAAATATTTTACAATGGTACTTCAGAAACCCCAAACCCCCAAGAAACCCAAAAACCTAACAAAAAACCCCAACCCTGTACTGGGTATTTCAGTGACTGAATCTCATTGGTATGTAGTGGTGTTCTAGGAGTCCAGAGTGACCTGAGAAACTACCTGGAGGAGAGACTTTGCTGTCCTCTCAAATGCCCCATGGTGCTGATGGATTTACTGGTGATTGAATGCACAGCTGGAACTGAGCTCATGCTAGGGTGTCCCCTCAAGTGTCTATAGAGTCAGGATGGTACCTTAGAAACCAGAGAAGGGCTTGTGCCCTGACACACCTGCAGAGATGTTCTCCCCACCAGCCCTCCCTTCCTTGGGGCTGTCATCACCTTCCTCCCATCCTTGGTTTTCCAGGCCATACCCCCCTGCACTGTGCTGTTCTGGCCCACAACAACCTGCTGCGGGAGCAGGGGTGTCAGACTCTGACAGAGGAGCAGCAGAAGGATCTCCAGCACCAGAGTGAAGAGCTGGAGTCCTGTATCCACCTCCTTGTGCAGACAGGAGCCTCCATCTACAGCCGGGTGAGGGATGGCTCCGTTCTCTCTGTGCTCTTGGGGCGGGGTGGGAGCTCACCCCTGCCCTGCCCAACACTTGGACAATGCCCCAAGCCATAGACCTGGAGATGGAATGAACTGCTGAGAGAAGGACCAAGCCTGTTCACCTCTCAAGTGACTGGCTGCAGAGTTAGTTGCTGCCTTTGGGTTACTCTCACAGAATGATTAAGGTTGGAAGAGACTCCAAGATCATCAGGTCTTGCAGCTTAGGGAAAACACTGGGCAGTAAGAGGACCACTGAAGGAAAGGAGTTGTTCCACAGCAGCTGCAGAACTGGCCTGGATCTTTCCCTGATGGGTTTCTGTAAAATCTTCAGGTTGTTCTGCAGAACATCTCCTAATTTGTTTGGTTTTCTGTTTTTCAACCAGGATGTGAAAAGCAACAAGACAGTTCTTCATTACACAGTCCAGGATGGGAACATCTCCCTGCTCAGGTACTTCTTGGAGCTGAATGCTTTCAAGTCCAAAGACTTTGTCAACAACAAGGTGAGTCAGGCTGTGGAGGGACAGGATCTGAGTGCACACCCACAGGCAGGGGAGATGCTGAGAGCTGGGCTGTGGTGGGAGGCTGCATGCAGACAGAGGTGTCAGGAGCTACCTGGGGCCCTGCAGACACCAGCTTCTTCTCTTCCCACAGTTGATTTTTTCTGGAGGGGAAAAGCAACAGTTTATGAATCTGAGCTCTGAGCTGTGTCATGAAACACAGAATGAGAGAAAGAGATAGCTAGGGAACAGGGAGGACATGGGGAGTGGTTACTTGAGGAGGGATATGAACTGTCTTACATTAGGCTGAAGGCTGAGGAAGCAGATCTGCAGTGATGCAATGGTTTGCTGTTGGCAGCAGTGTGATCCTGAAAGGTGTCAGTTTAGGGCAGCCATGTGTCAAGTCATCTCTCCTGTCAAACATGCCACCCATGAGAAGGATGAAGCTCTTGTTCCAGTTGAGGGAGATGCTGACTTTCTACCTTAAATGTTATTTGCAAGTCTTCTGGCTCTGTTTGCACCTGGGCACAAACTAGTTCCTGTGCTGGCTGCCTGAGCCTGGAGAATCCAAACACTCCCAGGCCCCACCAAGCCCTGACAGCTGCCAGGAGCTACCACAGATCCAAGTGCCACAGGCAGTGGGGCAGTGGCTGGCATTGCCAGGCAGGTGAAGCATGGAGAAAGCAGCTCTCTGAAGCAAGATGACATCCTTGCTGAACATGTTGGAGTCCAGACACTGTGGCAAGCAGACCACTTCTGACTCTGGGGGCTCTGGCACTCTCTCTGCCCCTGCTTACTAAGCTGAAATTCTGCTAACATTGGTTCCTCAGTGCAGGGTTTCTGCAGGCACAGCCATTCCTGGGTTGGATAAAGCAAGCTAGGAACCTTCCTAGTGTTGCTGTTGTGTCACCCATCCCCTTACTGCCCCATACTTCACCTCTGAGCAGATACCAAGCAGTGATGCTATCTTGCAGGTCTGTCCACTTCACCCAAACTCCTAAACAAAAATCCTGACATTCCTATGTCTTAGCTGAGACATTGCCCTGCACCATCAGCTGGAGCTTTGGCTCTTCACTGGCTGCTCCCTCTCAGCAGGGTGATTCTGAGTGCAGAAGAGTACCCTCTGTAGGAAAAGGCAGAGGGAGGACAAGGTTAGAGCTCTCAGTGCATCAGCTTTTCACATCAACAGTTTCAGTCTCTTAGCCTTGCTTGTACTCCCTAGAGCATCCACATGCTTGTGTTCATCAGAAAGGAAATGAATGTTTTCTATCAATCCAGTTGCACACTTAGGAAGCAGATGCCTGGGACAGCTTCATGTTTTTTTCCCCCCTATAGGTTCCTGTTGGGCTGGAGAAAACATGTTTTTCTTTGTGTCTGTGGGTAATAACACTGAGTTTCTATCTTTCTGTGCAGTGAAGGGCCTTATGCTGCTTTTTCATGACATTCTTTATCTTTTAAGACTCATCAGGCAGGTGCTAGCTTGTCCTTGAGAGTCTGCTGTTGTCTCTTGATCACAACCCTGTAAGAGCTTCCTGCTGTGATAGGATCACTTGGAGTCTTCAGTCTTGTTGGTGAGCAGTCTGAGACACTGAGAAATATGATGGCAAGGTTGTCTGATGCCTATCCTAGTTTTTTAGGTCTTCCAAGTGAGAAGAACAAGAGAACAAGGATGCTGCAGTCCATGTTCTGTCTTCCCTGGCTCACCCACTGCTTGCCACCCTTGTCTCATTCCAAATCCATTTCCCTGTGGATTTCCCCATCAGAAAAGCACTGAGGCCCTGGAGGTCTTTTTCTCCTGAAGGAACCCTAGAGCACACAAATTGATGCTCCAGACCATATTGTCTCACATAAGCTCTACTAAATCAATGAGAGGCTTCAAGATCAGGCACTGTCAGCTTTCCTTTCTTAGCCCCATGCCTGCATTTGGAAGCCACTGAGTGCTCCAGCCACAGAGATGCAGCAAAGAAATGCAGAGGTTTCCATTTTAATGAGAAGGCCTATAAAGAGCTTGTGGCTATCCCTTGCCTCCATGGGATGATAAAACTGATAAGGATCTGCTTGTTCTGGCCTTGTAAAACATGCCTTGTCTGAGGACAGCTGTCCAGACTTTGCTATTTCCATGTTCCTCATGTCTGGGTGGCAAACAGGACCTGAACATCATCTGGATTCCTTTCAACAGCTGGACTAGCCATAGCCATTGCAGTTTGTGTCCAAGCAGGCCAAGATCAGGACAAATAATGATGGTTTCTGAGAGAAAAACTAGACAGCTGCCTTAAATGAGGCCTCTTGCAGACTAAAAATACCTTGGCCCATGCATTTGTTTGTCAGGTTTTTCTCATGTCAAACTGTCACCAGTCATACCTGACTAGGCAGGGACACTGATTTCTCCATGGTCTGGTGGTACCAGAGCTGTTCTGCAACATCTTGTGGCATACTCCTCTCTCCTGCCCCCACCTGGCTCCACAACCACCCTGGGTCTATCCTTGCTCTGCAGATCCTCTCATGGAAATACACTGAAGTAGGCTCTTGACCTCAGGACTCTGCTTAATGACAGCACCATGAAAATAAAGCCAAGCACTAGCTTGAAGTGAAGGAACTAGGTGAAGGTTTGGAGCCTGGCATGATCCACATTGCACCAGAAAAGGTTTAGATTGGATAGCAGGAACAATTTCTTCCCTGCAAGAGTTGCTAGGCATTGGCCCAGGCTGCCCAGGGCAGGGGTGAAGTTATTTGCAAGTCTTCTGGCTCTGTTTGCACCTGGGCACAAACTAGTTCCTGTGCTGGCTGCCTGAGCCTGGAGAATCCAAACACTCCCAGGCCCCACCAAGCCCTGACAGCTGCCAGGAGCAATCACAGAAGCCAAGTGCCACAGGCAGGGAGGCAGTGGCTGGCATTGCCAGGCAGGTGAAGCATGGAGAAAGCAGCTCTCTGAAGCAAGATGACATCCTTGCTGAGCATGTTGGAGTCCAGACACTGTGGCAAGCAGACCACCTCTGACTCTGGGGGCATCAAAGCTCCTGGATTTGTAGTGCTCTAGCAAAGAGAAAAATCTTAACTCCACAAATCCCCTGCATGAGCAGCCATGCATGGGAGAAACAGAGCAGGGAACCTCCCTTCCCTCATGGTAAGTGTTCATGTGAGGCTGCTTCAGCTCTCACTTCACAAGGCTTCATTTTTAGGGCAGTTCTGAGCAAGTGACACAACTTATCAGGAAATTTCTCTCTTTTTTCCCCTTTTTTTCTTCCTTTTTTTTTGGTTGTTCTTTTCTCTTCCTTTACTTCCACTGCATTAGGCACATGGCAACACAGCTTTGCACATGGCAGCTGCATTGCCTGGTGACAAGAACCAGACAGAAATCATCCAGCTGCTCCTGGAGCATGGAGCAGACCCCAGCATCCGAAACTTAGACAATGATCAGCCAATCCACATGGCTCCTGCTGGAAAAGCTGGGGATCAGGTACATGATCCACATTGCTGCTGCTTCCTAACACACCTGTGCACACAGATTGTCTTCTCCTGACCAGGGGAACTGTGGGGACATGTTGTGTGCCTTGGGTCTGACATTGCAGAGGTGGAGGCTTGGGGGTTCCCTGCTTCAGCAAACCCATGGCTGAGGAGGAATTGGGTTCTCTAAATCCCTCTGGGGGAGGTAGCAGGGTGTAGTTCCTTCAGAAGGGCAGCAAACCTCCAGGGATTCTTTTGTGTCATGCCCACAGGTATGAAAAGGCTCCTGGAGCTCCCTGGAGTCCCTGAGATGTTTATAAGTGTATTTAGATCCATGTGTATAAATGTGTGCAGGTATCAGGGTGTCTGCACAGTTGCAGGTGGCACCTTATCAGCTTCTACATTTTTTGGCAGGTTAGGCATTTGCTGAAGAAAGGGAAAGTTGCATCTGCATTCATCTCCTGTCGACCAAGTGCCAGCTCCTAGGCTGCCTGCAACCTCTGGAATGCCTTCAACTTCAGCTCTTGATTGCACAAGGCCCCTTAGAAAACCCAAGAGGATGCTTAACACCTGCTCCTAGAGTCTTTAAAGCAGGGGGGGATGACAGTGTTTCTCAACCTGTGGACCATCTGTAGCCTGTAAGATAGGAGAAGATTAGGTCAGAAACGGCTGAAAACTTCATTATGCTAAGAAAGAATGTTCATAAGCCTGAAGTGTTGCTTGCAGGCAAGGAGGCAAGCAAAGGCAGTGGCTGAAAGGTAAACAAGCAAATGTCTGGGGTAGAGCCAGCCCTTGGTTTGGTGGCAGCTGAAACCCCATGGTGGTGACAGAACACAGGGTGGTAGTTTGGAGATCAAAGGTTGAGAAATACTCCTCTGAGACCTGCTCAAACTGTGCCTCTTGGTTTGTCCTGATGTGCAGTTACCTCTGCTGTTCCCACTAGCCTGGGAATGCAGGAAGCTGAAGGGAGGGAAAAGAGTGGATGCAAGAAGTTAAGTCAGCCTGAGGAGTCAGCCATGGCTGGATGGCCACCTGAACTCCAGAGCTCCACATGAGGGTTCCTGCAAGCTGCTGCTACCCCATTTCTTAGGACTTTGTGAAAGCTGAAGCAGTTGTCCATGGTCACAGTCTCTCATCCTGCCCCAAGAGAAGGAAATAGATGCTTTCAGAGCAAGTACACAAGGCAGGTTCTCAGCAGTGTGGGTTTGTGTGGCTCCTGAGAGCTTCCTGGGCAAGGGATTCCTCTTTGAGACCCCTAATCCAATCCAAGCCTCCAGCTCTGGTGGTAAAGAATAGCTCTGGAAGCACCTCAGGGTGGGGAGCTGAACCCTCACCTGAGCTCATGGCTGTGTAGGAGACAGAGGCTTCCTTTGGGTCTTCAACAGCTTTTAGGCATGGAGAGGGTAAAAAAAAAACCCCTTTGAGTGCATGGGCCTGTAGACAGGAGGGTCTGAGTGCAATGTGGTGAGGGCTCTCCTCTTCCCAGTCCTACCTAAGAGGATGTTTGAACAGATTCTTCTGGTTCTTTCTGTGAAATGATTTGTGACTTGCAGTGCAATCAGCTGGCAGCAGAGTCTCTGCCAGCTCAGCAGGGTGGAGGGTAGACACCTGAAAGGAGTGACAACCCTTCCACAGGGGATGTCTCCTCTGCAGGACACATCCTGAACTCTAGTTCACTGCTTTCTCAGTCTTGCACAAGCTGTTTTCTCTGAGAGGACTGATCAATGAGGTGAAGGGCAGATGTCTTCAATCACTGCAGTAACTTCCTTGATGGCTCAGGGACTAGCTCAATGGGATGGTGTTTTCTGAAGCACTCCTCAGCCTCCCAGGCCTGGGCTGTTCAAACAACTGGTTAGCAGGCTTGGAACAATAGCCCTTAAGAAATGCAGAGATCTTCTTGACTTTCTCAGCCCTCTTCTCTGCTGTGCTGCTTCTAACTACATCACATCTACCACCCTTCCAACACCCCCTGACAAAAAAAAAAAGCAGACTTCTATTTGCATGGGTTTGCATAAATTTGCATGTGGCTGGGCAGAGGCCAGCAGGAGCATGTGCTTCCTTACTTGGAAGGGATGTTCTAACAAGCCCTGGAGGGAGTGATAACTGCATTGATGGGTCAGTACTGTGTGTCAAGATAAGATGCTCAATAAAATACCCATTCCTTCAACTTGCCAGCACCAAAACTGTAAAACTGTGACCAGCCTGTGGCATGTGGCACATTAAGGAGAGACCTTACAAAGCTGTTTAGCTCTTGTCTGTTAGATGGCAGAATTCCTTGGGCAGCCAGTGGTGGGAAAAAACTACCTGAGCTGTGTTCTAGAGTGGTTCATGGCTTTGTGGTTTTATCTGCCTGCTGTTGGATGTTTACTACAGAGGAACACCACCAGTGGCTTGTAAACATCACCACCTCCAGGATATCAGCAACAACATCAGTCTGGGGAGGGATGGATGTGGCTTCATCCCAAGCATCACCCAAGCAGCCTCTGTTACTCAGAGCTGATAGATGAGACTTGCAGAGGGAAAAACCCAGGACTGAGCCAGGAAGGATTCAGTCTCTCTGCAGGCACATCTGTGCTCAGCATCCCAATGCTCATCCATTAGAAGCCTGCTCTGAAGCCAGCCACAATCCTCAAGCTGTTCATACTGGCTCTGGATCAGACCCATGAGGCAGTTGGAGGCTGCTGCTTCTCCATGCATGCAGAGCATCTTCCCCTGTCCCTGTCAAGCCAGCCAGTTCCTGGCCTGGGTGTTAAGAAAATCCCTTTTAAGGCTTCAAAGGTGGCCTGCATGTGGAATCCTCTTAGCTGGGATGAACTGAATTGATTTGAGCAGTATCTTAAGCTCACACTTAACCCCTCTCATTTTTTTATGACTGTTCCAGTGGAAATGTCTCTTTTATAACCTCAGCAGTGCTGGCAGCTTGTGACCCCCCTCTATTTGCACAGTTTATCTCTTCCTACCTGTAGCTTTGGAAAAAGTTACTAATAACAAAGGCTTGTTATCACCAAACAAATGATCTGAAGTGGTAGCCATAGAAAAGTCATCAGTAGGTTGGCAATGAATTCTTTTTGATCAAATACTCTGTGCAACTGGGAAAGAGCCTGAAAATAAAACCCTTTTATGTTCTCTCTAACTGTGGGTTACTTCTGGAGTTATTCCTGGCTTTCATAAGAATGAGGTGATCCTCACTTTTGTGCAACTGTGTTTATAGAGGCTGGCAGAACTTCACCTGGCAGGGACTGATGAAATGCCAGGGTTTCAGTAGTGCTGGGCTAGCTCTGTTGGAGATATGACCCAAGCTACATTCCTTTAACCCTTCTTTCTATTCCAGGGAGGGTGAGGGAGGAGGAAAGAATGTGTTCCCCAGGGCCAGAAAGTGCACAATCAACCTTTGAATAGTCCTCCCCTGTTGTTTTGTGTGCTGGGGCTTTTTGTTTTCTTTTCTTTTAGGTTTGGGTTGAGTTTTGTTTTGTTTTTTCCCTTTCTTGTGTCAACAAGACATCATTTTGTCAACAGCCAGCAAGCTTTTACTTGCACTGGAAATGTCACCTTGAGCTATAGACATGGGGAATGGTGTCTAAAGCACAGTGCCAGTCCCTAGCATAGGAGATTGCAGAAAAAGAAGAGGAGCAGAGAGCTAGGAAGAGGCTGCAAGGGATGGAGAACAGCAACTCTTGGGGGATGGAAGCTGTGGAGAGTCCAGAGACCCCAGTGCACAGAAACATTTTGCTGGAGATACCCTTGTCCCAGCAAAGCAGCTGATCATTGCAGAGCAGCTGGACCCAGGAGGCCAATAGCTGTCAAATAGCTGCTATCTTGAAGATGTGAGGTCCATGTCAGGACCTCAGCCACCTGGCAGCTCTGGAATTGTGGAAGCTCAGTGCTGAGACCAGCCCAAGCCCTGTAAGAGACAGCTTCCCCCACTGGAGCAGAGAGTTCTGTGCCTGGAGGAGGCAACACCCAAGGAGCAGGAGTAAGAGGGGGGTTGCAGAGTGGTTTGCAGTGCTCACACTCTCAGTTCTTCATAGATTTCACAAGGTGAGGAAATACTGGTTGGGATTTTGGGTAGAATAAAGGAAACCTCCCAACCTGCCAGCCAGGTTTGTGTGACTGTTGCATCCTTGGCCTCTTGGGGAGAGGAAAGCTTTTCAGCTGGCTGTTGAAGTGTCTGGAGGAGAAGGTGAGCATACAACTAGTTAAAGTATGTATCTGCTCTCCCAAATCTACTAAGGTTTGGGTTTGTTTTCCATTTGTATTGGATTTTAAATGAAGAGATGCTTCTTCTTCTCCAGTCTGGATGCTCTGCTGAGAAACTGCTTGGCAGTCTGTCTCACCAAGTGCTATTAAAAGGTGAGACAGAGTCTTAGAAAGGTCTGGATCTGTGCAAGAAACAGGGAATCCTCAGGTAGGATAACTTTTCCATTATCTACTTAAAAAAATAAGCCAAAGCAAACAAACATTTAGCTCCTGTTCAGTTGATTATGCTGAGGTGCAGGAAACAGTCCTAACTGCACAAAGGGCTGCCAAACCACATCAGCCTCTCACTGAAACTCTGCCTTCCCAGGGAAGGTGGTGTTGAGCAGCAGCCAAAGGAGTTTGGCACTGGATTCAAACTCTGTGCTGGCCTGAGGAGCCTTCCTGGCACATGAGCCAGGGGCTAAGACCTGAGCTTGCATGGAAAACCTGGGCTTTCCTTGGCTGCAAGAACCATTAGGGAATATCATGGCAGAAGCAGTGGCTAAGAAGCTGCAGCTCCATCTCAGAGTGGGATGCTGCATAACTTGCTCTGGGGATAGTGTGCTGGGTGCTGAGACATGTAGACTTTGTGCCTGCTGGAAAGGGTAAGTGACACCTTTCACTGTGTAGGATGCTGAGAGTCTCTCCCCCTCACTTTTGGGAGAAGAGAGTCAAGACCCTGAAGATATTTATCAGATGAGGAATGAACAGGCTTCAGCTTGCATACCAAATTCTTTATTTGTATCAAAAAGAGCTGGCTTGATGAGATGGGTTAGAGAAAGCAGCTTAGGGTTCCTTTGAAAAAACAACACCACCAAACCCAGACAAAAACCTCCAAACCAACCAAGCAACCACCCCAAGAACAACAAAACCCCTCTGGCCACACAAGACAGGAGGACTAATGTAGTGACAGCATCATGTAGAAGGTGTGTGAGTAGTGAAGAATAAACTGGAGTGTGTTAGGCAGCACAACTTTGCATAGTTCATGGGCAATTAATCTGATTTGGATACAGTGGATGTGTAAAACCACAGTCCTCATTAGCTGTAGCAGATGTCACAGGTCCTATCCCTTCTGAAGAAGTCATCAGCCATGGCCATGGGTGGTAGGTAGTCCATGCAGTCTGTGCTGGGACAGGGGAAGTACTGTGGGACCCTGTTGTCCACGAGCTGGGAGCCACAGGGTGTGCAGCAGCAGGTAGAGGTGGTGTATGGGGAGGGGGCATGGCAGGACCACTCCTCCACAGGGTAACCATAGGTCTTGGTGTCCAGAGCAGAGGGTGGGCTGTGGCTTGGTGGGGTGAAAGGAGAGAGCTGAGGAGGAGAGCAGCTATAGTTGAATGGGCTGGAGAGATCAGGTGAACTGGGGGATCCAGCAGCCTAGAGTGTGTGAGAAAAACAAACAAAGCAGGAGGTTTCAGGAGGTGCCATTTGTCATTGCCAAAATTTCCATGCCATTGCCTTTCTCAGGAGGGTTTGTCTACCCAGGGAGATGGTTTGACCCTTGGGGGCCTAAACCCAAAAGGTAGTTCCTGTGACATTAGTGTTATTAGAGAGCTTCTCTGCAAGCTAACATCCACCAGCAGGAACTGGGCTATTCTTTGCAGAAAACCTACAGGATCATTCCCTATGGTGCAGTCTCTCTCTCTAGGTTTGACTGGGCCTCCTTGTCCTCTGCTCCTGATGAGAAACCAGGTAGATGCCCACCCAAGCAGTCTGCATTGCTGTGGCTGTCCCCCATGCCCCCAAACCCAGCCACAGCTTGCTGCTCTTCTGCCCCAGGCTGTGACTCCCTTCCCCATCTTCAGCTGTGGCTGCTCCCCTGGAACACAAAGCTTACCAGGCTCTGGTTAAAGCAGAGTGGGACTGGCTGGAAGGCATCTGAGGTGTAGTGTGAGGATGTCTGGAAAGTATTGAAGGCTGGGTCTGAGGCTGCATCTGTCTGAAGACAGGAATCTACCAGCTGCTCCAAATAGCTGGGGCTTTCTTCACAGGAGAGGCAGTTGGAGAACTGCCACGATGGACAGTAGTTGGGAACAGAAGAGATGGGCTCTGTGTCAAAAGGTGCTAGGAGAGAAAGGAAACCAGGCAGGAGCAGGTTATGCATGATCTGTCTTCCCAAAGGGCAGGTGTTGCCCCAGGTCAGGTTTCAGTACTCAGATGTTCAGTTAGCACTATGGATTTAGACAAGGAAAAGGGTCCTTCAAGTTCAGGGTGGGTTTTCTAGGGTAGCAGACACCAGGAGGAAGATGCTCAAAAGCATGCATGTGGCTTGGGGAACTTTAGTCCCTTTGGAAAGCTCCAAAGCTCTTCAGATACTGCTAGAAAGTCTTCTGGCTCCAGCTGGAAACTCCCTCAGGCTCTTGACTCTCTGGCCTCCCTTCAAAATGTCAACTGTTAGAAGACCTAGAAGCTTGCCATGAAGTGATTAATGCTTTCTAGCTTGGCAGACACCTTGTGCCTTTGCCTCACCCAGACTCCAGACACAGGGTAGCTACATCTGCAGGAAAAAGGGGATAACAGAAGAATAATTTTATCCTCCAAAGAGAGGAGAGGAGGAGGAGAGGAGACAAACCTCTGAGCAGACAAAATGAAGCAAGTCAGTGACAAGGCAGCATGGTGTCCACCTAGCAAAACTGGGTCCACTGGCAGAGGTGCAAGCTCCTAGAAAGCTCTCAATGTCCTTGCTGGGGCTATGAAAGCTCCCAGCAGATCTGGCTTCTTCAGAATTATCTTTTCATGCTGTGTTCAAATATAGCTAAAAGCAAAGCCCTGTCCACGTGGAGGGGCACAGGTCTGGAGGCAATGGGACTGCAGGTGACAATGTTTAGGTGGAGCTGGGGAGAAAGTGAGAAGCACCCAAACCACAAAAACAGAGGCAGACTTTCCAGCCTGCAAAAGCTTTGGTAAGTCTCACATTTCTGTATTAACATAAGCAAATTGATTCCCAAATATTGATGATTTAATGATTTCCTTGTCCATACAAAGTATATATTCACACCTGCCCAAACTTTTCAGACTCTCTGCTTTGGGAACAGAATAACTGAAGGAGCTGTGAGCCTAAAGTGCTGTTCCCCCACCCCTCTCCCCTTGGCTTGGATATTCGCATGCAGAGGAGGAAGAAACTCTTTGTGTTGCTGCAAACCTGACACTCCTCTCATTCCTAGGGATGCAGCCAGGAGAGAGAACAGCCAACGCTGCTGGAGCTCAGCAAAGCACTCCAGGGCAATCTGACTCCAGCTCCAAAGTGCCTGCAGCCTGGAGAAGGTGAGGCCAGCAGTGTTATTCCCTAGGGGATGAGCATTGCTCCAAGAGGGGAATCTCGCTGCTTGCTATGGGAAAGAATAAACTGCAGGAAGGAGAGAGAGCACCTGAGCGTGCTCCTGAGCAGGGTATGTACCCTGCTGGCCTCACGGCATCCTCATCTGCATTTCGTGGGCTCCTTTCCGGTGCTGATTGGCTGCATTTCTGGTTATCTGGTAGTGCCTGCCTCAACCGAGGGCTGGAAAGACTCTGGGCTGTAGGGAAAAATTGGGAAAGGGTGTGGGAAGGGAGCACATGTGGATGGGCTTTGTACCAACCTGGGTGAGGAGGAGAGACAGACTCTGAAAACTGGATGCTGCTGCTGCTGCTGCCCCAGGAAACCTGACCAAAGGGAAGGGAAGGCAAGACATTGTACATATGCTTACACAGAGAAGCATTTTTCTGCTTGCTGAGGTAAGTCAGGATTTCCCTTCAACCTACTCATGTAATCCTTATTTTCCTCATGGCTGTGACATGGAAAGCTTCCCTAGTATTTACAGAGCAAGATGAACTTCCCTAACATGACTCCATCCTGAGCCTAAAACTTCAGTAGAGGAGCACACCACCAACCTTCTGTAAAGCCCTTGGTACAGCACCTTGCTCATGTGCTCTTCCTCCTGCATTATTAACTGGTAAATAGCAGGGATGGGGCTGCCTTTGAAACCACCAGCTGTTAATTTTCCTGGACCATGAGTTCCACAGTGGAGGGATCTCAAAAGGTTTGTAGGGATAAATAGGATGGAGAATGAGTAATTAACAACTTGTCATGGCTAACTCTTGGAACTTGACTTCAGGACAGTTACAGGTGTCCCCAAGGCTGGGGATCAGGCTGGGTTGCTGTGCTTGGTGTTGATGTCATTTGAGAACCAGCTCTGACATTTCTCCCCACTCTTAACACAGCTAGGTGCCTCTAGGAAAACGAACAATCTCCTTTTCTAGGGGATTCTGGAAGCTGAAGCAGACAAATCAAGCTGTTCTAGGGACCTGACCTGCCAAAGGAGGGAAACTCACCCCCAAAGCAACTGACTTTTGGTGCTTGTTGTTTGAGATGGGGATTTTACTCTGCAAACACAAATACTGGATATTTTCCCCCTCAGTTTTAACTGATACAGACTCCCACTTCATAGCTTTGGTTCCAAATTCGAGTTAGTGGCTCATTTCCCTAGCAACAATTCCCAGCACATCCCCAAGCTTTTAGCTCATTAAGGAGTGGTTATGCTGGGCTGAAGATGCCTGTAGGACCAGCCCTCTTCTCTTTGGCTGCAGATGTAACAGGGCAGACTGAGCCATACCAGAAGTTTTCAGGACTGGCTTTTTTTCAGTGCATGGAGGCAACAGATCCTGCTGGCCCTAACCTCTGGGACCTCTCCAGGACAACATGTACCTTATGCAGACCACAAAGGTAAACTCCTGCAGTGCCACTTTTCACTTTTTCCTGTGTGGGCAAAGCAAGTGCCATGTAAACTCACTGTGGGAAGTGAAAACCAGTTCCACTCAGCCCAGTGACTGCAATGAAGAGGCTGCTTCCATTAGGGCTGGAGTGGAGGAGGCAGTGACCCAGCATTTCCAAAGCCCAGCAGTTTCAGGTACTGTTCACCCAGACCTCTCTGCCTTGGGGCTTGCAGACTTATCAGCTTTTTGTGCACTCCAAAAGGTACAGGAGGTGGGAGAGGAAATCTGGAAAGCATCTGAAGCTGCAGTGTCGTGAACCAGGAAGAAGGAATGATTTACCAAGCCCTTTATGCAAATCCCAAGAGTGGCTGGAGCTAGAGGACTCCTACAAAGACTGGAAGGAGTGAAGGAGTCTGTGTATGGAGGTGTGTGTACACACACAGAGATCTCCATCCCTCCCTTCAGAAGGGATGGTGCTAGGAGCTGCCCAGCTGGTACTGGAAAACATTGGAGACCTGAACTCAGTCAAGCAGGCTTGAATCTTGTGCTAAGGAACCCTAAAGGAGGAGGATGGAACCCTGCTTCAGGGGTCTTTGTCTATGCCTTGTTGTCTTCCTTTCTCCTAGCCAAAATCTGGGGCTGTTGCTGAGTGCCATATTCCCAGATCCTCTTCACTGCCTGGGAGCTGCTGGAAGCACTGGGCCTCTGGTGCCTTCTCCTGCCTGATCTAACAGGACAAGAGAAAGCCTCCAAGGGTAGGGGTGGCTGAAAGCAACTTCCTGGAGGGCTGAGACTGTGGAAAATGAGGAGGCTGGGGGTGCTTTAGTATGACACAGCTTTGCACTGGTTGCTCCTCAGAGCTGTGCAGGTCAGACTGAAGGTGTGTCCTGGACATAGGCTTCACTTGATGCTGCAAAAGGGTTTAGACAAAATCCTGAGGATGTCCCAAGAGCAATGGGATGCTCTTGATGAGGAGAGTGGCCCCACCAAATGCCAGGCCACATTTTAAAGGGGGGGCAGTTGCTGTCATAACTGTGAGTTGGACTGAAATTTGTCCATGGGGGCCTTTCACCTCAGAGTCAGTTAAGTTGCTGGAGAACCAGCTCTGCTGTCTCCCTGCACTAATGGCTCAGGCTGTCACCTGTTTAGATCCTTGCTGCAGTCACCCTGGCTCAATACTCTTCTCCCCCATCCTGACCAGCCAACTCCTCTGAGACTTTGGCAGTCTCCTTAGTCCAGAGATCATAGATCTGGCAATAAAAGATGAAGAGAGAAGAAACAAAGCAGACATGGAAAGGTTTTTACTCACCGCTGCACTGGTTGCTGCTTGTCGTGCTCTCCTCTGCTGAAGCAACTCCTTAACTGTAATCTTTACTCTAACACCTTGATACACCTTGGGCTTTCCTGAAAGAACTTGTGGAAAAACACTTGACCAGGGGGGGAATTTTCAGAGCATGCAGCAAATCCAGCACATTTTCAGGCATGCTCTACAGAGAGTCTACTTAGAGTGAACATGATTAACTGGTCACTGTTAAGTCACTTGTAATCACAGTTTACAGCCCTTTAACACCTGCTATTTAAGCATGTGACAGGCAGACATTCACAAACAACTTGGTGTTGATTATATTTCATAACCATACATGTTTTATTCTTTTCTATCTCCTTCTCCCCTTTCCCACCCCAGGTGTCCTAACACCAAGCTCCCTCCGGTGCTACTGTTGAACTTATTTACATTCCTATCATATTTGCCACTCTTGGGACCTGAAAATAAATGTGGGAAGCACTTCACCTGGCAGATGAAGACAAGGAATAAAACAATGGAAGTATGCAGGCAGTTATCCAGAGGGCTACACAAATAAAATGACTGCTTTCATGGATCACTTCTTCCAAAGCCTGCATTATCTCTTTATTTTGCTCATTCTGTACAACTCCCATTTATTTGCAAACAAGCATTTCATTTATTTCATTTATTTGCAAACAAGTCTTTCATCCAGCCCAAACCAATCAGCAACCATCAGTCACTACTTGATGAGGGATTTTTAGTACAGGAAATGGTAAAGTATTTACCTAGTCTGAAAAATCACTTTCACTTGCTGTCCTGAGGGTAAAACACAGCACTGCTTCTGTCCTGACTTTCTGCTGTTATTTTCCTCCCCTAGCAGACTGTACACACACCAGTGCCATCTCATCCTGCAGTCAGCTCTTCCCCAGCAGAGGAAACTGATTGCAGGTTCCCTATCCAATTGCTGCTGCATGCAGCAAGATGACAGTGCTGGACTTGCAGCTTCCACCCTCCCAAACAAGAAATCCTGCACTGTAGGCATTGTCATCCTCTGCTATAACCTCTCCCCATTGCTGGCAAGTCTCCAGCATCCTCATCCTCCCATCTGCTCCCGTGGTGCTCTGGTCAAGGGCATGCTGGAACAAGCACAGAGCTTTCTCCAGAGAGGCTGAGCAGGGTCTACCTCGAGGGAAGTTCCCTGAGCTGCACTTAGCAACTGGGCATTATTCATCTGATGTTTTTAGGTTTTCATTTATATGAAAAACCAGAAAATGGGGGAAATGAAAAGAGGGAAGGGTTGAATTTAATCAGAACACCCTGTTACCAGGCCTGTTAGCCAGGGAGCTAGCAGATCCTTCTGCAAGTTTGACTTCGTGCTGTGTACAGCCTCTTAGCTTTGGTCTGTACAGGTAGCTGGACAGGGCTAGGGGTACACAATGAGCAACTTAAAGACAGATTAGCAGGTGAGGTGTGGACATATCTATAGCCCAGGAGCTGGCTGTCAGGCAGCCCCCAGCCCAGGCTCCCAGGGCAGATCATTGCTCCCCAAGGATCCTGCTTTTCCAGTGCCCCAAGACCCCAGTGGGGTCTGCATACAGCTGAAGCTGAAGCTGAAGCACTGAGCAGGGCTGCCATGGCCAGTGCTCCTGCACTGGCCAGGCTGTGGGTGGACTGATGGGTGGTGAGAGTGGGCTGGAAGCCAGGCAGCAGAGTGCTGAGGGCAGGCTGGGAATCAAGGAGCATGGTGACACATGGGCAGGCTGGGGATCAGGGTGGACTCGGGAGTCAGGGAGCAGGGCGCTGAGGGCAAGCTGAGGGTCAAGAGCAGCGTGACGAGGGCAAGACTGTATGGGGAGGGCCAAAGGGTGCTGGGGCCACGTCTCCGACCCCCCCTCCAACCCAGCTGCGGGGGCTGGGGAAGGCAGCGGTTCCCTGCGGGGAGCCGCGGGGATGGACAACGGAGCGCTAGCGCACCGGGCTGGACCGGGCCTGCCCGTAGAGCTCCGCTGAGCCCTGCCGAGCCTCGTCGAGCCCCGCTGAGCCCCATCGAGCCCCCACCGAGGAGCCCTGCCGGCTGGCCGGGGCTGATATTTGGCAAGCAAGAGCCTTTCCCTGCCTCCACCTTCCCTCCTCCCCGCCCTCCCCGCTTCCTCCTCGCTTGGCAGGCGAGATTGCCTCACTCGCGAAATGACCCCGGCGAACCCCGAAACAGCCCCAAAACGAGGTTTCGGAGGCGGGAGGGGAAAGGGTAAGGGGTTGTTCAGCGGGGGCTTACCGGACATCCTGAACAGGAACGGGCAGCACCTCGCCAGGAGCCCCGTGCAGCAGCAAGTTGTGGCCCCGGCCCCGACAGCAGTGCAGGAGAAGGGGGCAAGAGGAAACAGGCTTAAAAGTGGGGGGCAAAGGGACCTGCTTGCCTGGTGGCAGTGCCAGGTGAATCCCGGCGATATTATGGTTTTATCCCTACGGGTATAAGTTTGAGTTTTACTCTCCTAATGCCAAGTATTTAAAACCTCTAGAAACCAATGATTTGACAATCAATGATTGCGCGATACTTTCAATTTGAATATTCAAAGGCTCCACAAAATGGGCTATCTTTTTGTGAAACTGAGCACATCCCCATCTAGCAGAGGGTCTGGGGGAATAAGATTTGGGGGGGCCACTCTCCTCACCCTTTGCTTTTGGGACATTTGCAGGGTTTTAGCCATCTTTCCCCAAACGAAGCAGATGCCTTGAAACCAGCTCAGTATTTTCCCCTTAAATGCACAGGCTGGGCTCCAGCCCTCTCATATTTCATTTGCTACCCACAGAGAGGACTCTGCAAAGGGCTCAGCTGCTTTTTGCACATTTTTTTCACGTTTTAAGGGGAAATACTAAGGATTTGGGGCCAACATGGCAGTGGCTGGGCGTGGTGTAACCAACAGGCTGCCCTGGGCACCCAAGCAGCTGAAGCTACCTGAACCCCACTTCACCCACAGCACTCCCTTTTCTCTGCCCAGGTACTGGGCTTATATTGGAGTTTATTCCCATTTTCCCCTCATTCAGACTGTTTGCTCTTGCTTCACAAATTGGCTCCTCTCTTCTTAAATGCTTCAGTGCTGGCCTGCCCAGCATGCTGCAGGCAGTGGGGTTTGGTGTATGGTAAGCTGACACAGTTTTTTGGGTAACCCTTCATCCCTACACAATATTGATGTTGTTGGGGGGTTTTTTTAGGTTCCATTTCAACTTTTTCCTGGACTCCACAGCCTCTGCTGTGCCCTAGGAATAGCTGGCTTAGGCAGAGAGCAGGCCAGGCTGTTAATAATCTACTAGCTGTTCAGGTTGGCTACTGATACAGCTGAAGCTTTCCTTTCCCTTTAAGCTGAACAAATACACTTGATTTTTGTGGGAAGTGGTCCCAGCAGTGATGCCATTCCTTGAGCTGAAATGTGCCCCTGCAGCTCCTGGTAGGCCAAGCCTTGCTCAGGGCAGCTCTGTAGGGATGCTTCCCTCTAAAGAGAAGCCCTTTCCCCACATCTACAGCAGAAAGGAGACAGCTGTGCTGGGGGAGCTGGATCTCAGGGGAGGAGGACACAGGCCTGCCCCATGCAGTTTGGGACCTGAAGTTGTCACATTGCTGCAGCTGCTTCTTGCTGAAGCATCAGTGGTGTGTGGCTAGAGCCCAGTGAGGCTGTGGGTGCTGTGCAGGGCTGCTGGCACTCCTGGGGTAATGTTTACCTATGTAACCAGAGACCACAGAGCAGAGTGTGCAGGCTACTCAGCTCCAGTCATGACTGAGCTGTATGTCTTAAGGAAACATGAACCATTTGTGTTCCTGCATGTCCTGAGTGTCTGAAGCATTTCCAGGCTCACAGAAATCCTGCTTTGGTCAAGGGTAGAATGCCAGAGTGAGTGAAACACAGCTCAAAAACCTTCTGTCCCTGCTTCTCCCTCAGAGGCTGATGGGACTGCAGCCAGACCACAAGACCCTTGAGGAAGGTACAGCTGAGATTGCTGATGGTGGCTGCTTTTCCACCTTGTCAGGCAGCGATTCAGGCTGTCAGGTGTTGTCAGTTGTGGTGTAGAAGAAGGCAATGGGCTCCTGCAGGCCTCAGGTTTGGGAGAATAAGGGTTGGATGCAGGGCAAGGAGACTTCCACACGCTCTGAGATGCCTTGGGGCTGCTTGCCTTGCCCCTGCCCATAGTAAGGGGAGCAGCTCTGGCTGAGTGGGTGCTGCCCTGGGATGCTCCATACCTGCCCTCTGGTGCCCGTGGGCTAAACAGGGAGGCATCCAGGCTCATCTTGCCTCATGCTTAGAGTGTGTGCAGAGGAGCCCTCTCTGCTGGCTCTTTCCCTGGGCTGAGCTTTCTAGGGCCTGACCCATGTCAGTGACCCTGGGGCAGCTCCAGGGTCGCTGTGAGCCCTCTCCCTGCTATAGGCTGCAGAAACCATGAGGTAGAAGTAGCAGCTGGGCAGAGCCCCTGAAGACATCAGTGGGCCCTTCCAGGTACCTTGCACCAGTGCTGCTTGTGCTCCAGCTCTGGCAGCTGCTTCTTAGCTGTGCTGTGAGGGGTCTGTCCTGGGGCAGCTGCCAAGATCCTTGGGAGCACTCTTTCTAACCTTTGATGCCAGAAGGTAGCCCAGATGGTTTGCAGGTGCCTAAAGAGCCAGGGAGGTGTGTGTTGTCTGCCAGGTGCAGGCTAAGCAAAGGGCTTTTAGTGTTGCAGCATGACCATTGAGGTGCAGGGATATTCCTGTGCTACAGGATGGGGGGTGCCAGGGATAGAGCTAGGAGGTATTCTTCTAGAAGGAAGGGCTTTGTGCAGAGGACTGGCCTGGCTTGCTTGGCAGCTCTCTGCAGTGCTGCTTTCAGGGGCCTGATATTGCTGGTGTGTTTGCAGGTGCAGTGTCCCCATGCTCTCCTGCAGAGAGCTACCTGCTCCTGTAACCACAGTGCCATGTATGCTGTCTGGAGGGTGCTGAGAGGTTCCAAATGCTCTATGAGCCCCAGAATTTGAGAGGAAAAAGGTAAAGAGGTCTTTGAAGCATCTCATCACACTCAGACCTTGGAAAACTCCTGTTCTTCCTTAGCGAGGCTTTTGTTGCTGCTTCTGTGATGCCAGGCTCATCCCCCAGACGGAGAGAGGGTGCGATGGGGTGAAGGGGATAGCCTCTGGCCGGTATGGAGGCAGCAGGCAGGATTGGCTTCATCCCTGACGGTTGCACAGGACTCCTCTCTGTGTTCGTGAGTGCAGAGCTACCTCTAGTGGCCACGGGCTCTGGGCTGGCGCTGGGATCTCAGCCTTGCTCCCAGTTAGGTGCCTCTTGTCAAGGAGCTGCCCCATGCCCATCGGGCACCAGGCTTCGGGGCATGTTATTTGTATTGGTCTGGAGCAGGTAAGAGGAGAACCAGCTCTATGTTCTCTTCAGGGCAGGAGGGAGATGCGGGAGGATATGTTACCTAGGGCCATGGTTTAGTGGCATGGTGGTGCTAAGTTGATGGTTGGACTTGATGATCTTAGAGGTCTCTTCCAACCCTAATGATTCTGTGCTATGTTTTGTGTGTTGCAGGTGGGAGGGCAGAGCAGCAAGCAGGACAGTGCCCTGACAACCCCTGCCAACAGCCTAAGCTGTCTGCCAGGCCCTGGTGTAGCATGGGGAAGCTCAATATGGTTGTAGCCTTCTCAGCTGTGGGCTCCAACGTGCCAATGCCTTTGCTGCTTTGGCTGTACGTGTTGCTCAAGACAATGTTGTGCTCACAGCATGCCAGCATTAGCCATGTACATTTATGCTGCTACCAGACACCACTGTACAGACTGTGCTCTTAAGAGGGCTCTCCAGCCCCTGCCTTGCTCCTCAGCCTTCCCATATCTCCTCTGTTAACATTGCTCTGCAGATGTAGTTTAAGGTTCAGAGCAGCCTTGCTTCCTCAGCATCGGAAAAGAAGCACCTGAGATCCCTGCTTGTAGGAAAGGCCCATAGAGTGCAGATGGGGTTTTTTTCAGGCTGTGTATTTTACTTGTAACACAGTGGGGCTGTGAGCAATGACTTTCATAAGGCACTAGAAGGCACCACTATAAACTGAGTGTGGTATAACCAACTGATAGTATTTCTAGACAGAGCATAGAGCACTGCAGGTTGTCAGCATCCCCTGTCTGAAGGACCAGCTTTAGGAAAAAGCACACAAGGAATGAATCTGTTCCAATAATGGCCCATTTCTCCTCTCCACCAGCTCTTATTCTCTTTTCTACCAGCTCTTATCTCTCATCAGTAAGTTCTTCGACCCTCATAAGCCCCCCAGATGGGACCTCCATCCTCTTTTGCCCAGGCAGAGCTATCCTGAAGGGATGATGTCTCCGAGGACTGCTCTGGGGAGAGCTGGCTCATCCTGGAGGTCAGCTCATTTGCCACAGTCATGAACGGTGAGAAGGAATAGGGTGAGGTGGCAGCATAGCTGGAAGAGTAGTGGACATCTTCAAGAGGATGCAGAGGGTAAGGCTGGGTCCCAGGAATGGCTGGAGTCCAACCTGAGCTTCGGTATGGGGAAACACCTCCAGACTCCTGTGAGGAGAGGCAGCTGGCACTGGCAGGCAGTGCTTGCAGAGGGTCTGAGCATGCACTGTCTGACTGGCTGAGACTGTCTGCTGAGGTCTGCTCCCAGGGCTCTCTCTGCATGGAAGTGAGGAGAAAAGGCAAGAAAGACCTTTAAGAAGAAAAACTTGTCCTGGAGATAATGGCATATCTATCTTAGCTCCACCAACACCCAGAGACTAGCTGGACACACTCCCAAGGGTTTCTGTTGCTCTGGAGCAGCATTTGGTGTCTAAACTGTTGAAAGGAAACATCTATGCTGTCAATAGTGGATAAGGCCTGGAATAGACTCCTGGTGGGATTGGCTAGCCCTGGCCCTGCATGGCCCAGGAGATCTGTCCTGGGAATGTGAATGGAGCTGGCTCCTGGGAAGTGGCAGGGATGGAGATAGGCAACTGCCTGGAGCAGACAAAGGATGTTTCTAGAAAACTATGGAGTAGTTGTTTCAGAGAGCAGGGAAGGCTGTTCACTTAGGAGCTGGTCAGGGGACAATTAGAGGGAGGATGGCCTCCTGGAACAGCCACCTGCTTCCCACAGGACAACCCCCCCTGACTTAACCCCAGCTTTAAATTGGGTGGCTGAGAAGCAGAGAGTCACTCACAAGCAGGAGGTGTGCTGTGTCATTGGGGAAGGATGGCAGGAGAGGGGGCACAGCAGAAGGGCTGAAGAAGGAGCTGGTACCAGCTGTGAGGGGAGCAGCACGGTAATCCCCATACTGGTCGGTGAGACATGGCTCCAGAAGTGCTGAGTAGCCCTGAGCAGCAGAGGAGTCACATGAGAAGGGCTTGGAGCCTAGAGGGGATGAGTAGACATCACTGACAAACTGCTTTGTGTTGGGGAAATCCAGCTCTGTTGTGAAGGATCTCCTGATGCCATAGTAACCAGCCATGGGAGGTGACCCTGTGGTGGTCAGAAAAAAAGGGTTGGCTAAAGGGAAATCAGAACAGCAGCACCTGGGGAGCCACAGAGCTGTGGGAACCTCTGTAGGTGCAAAGTAGAGCCCTTTTCTCTCAAGCATCCCCCAGGGCAGGAGTCAATCCTGTCTTGAAATAGGTATGTCAGCCCAAGTGCCCTGGAACTGCTCTGTTCTGGCTGATGACCTCCACCTACAGCAAACCAAATGTGTTTTGGGAAGCTTCAGGTATGAGGCCAGGAGATTTGAGACTAGCTTTGCCAGCCTTTGCTTCTTTCTTGCTCTGCTACAGCCCTTGGGGAGGAGGATGGGGCTACAGCTGCAAAACCATCTGCCCCAGTTCCAGCCTTGCTCCCCTTTCCCTGCCCAAAAGCTCAAGGGACAAAGCAGATCAGCTCCTGGTTTTGTACTTTCTCTCTTCAGCTCTAGGACAAACTGAAAGATGCAGAGGGAAAAGAAGAGGTTCTGTGTAACAGAGGTGGGAACTGCTTTAGTTACTTCCCTTTCCCCCTCTTTGGGAATTTCATACAAGATAACAGGGCTCTTCTGTCCTCTGTTTCTCTTTTGACTCTCAATTACTTTCCTCCTGGGCTCTCTAGCAGAGGCTGTTCTCTAGTGCTCTTTGGCTTCCTTCATGTCCTCTGTGTCAACTTTCCAACCTGCACAGAAGGTATTTGTCAGTGGAGGAGAACCTCACCTGGCATTTGGGCAAATGGTGACTGCAGTGTGCTGGTGCTGCCCTGCAAAAGATAAAGAGATGTTAAAAATGTCTTTTCAAAGCCTGTAGCTTGGGAAGATGCTGCCATAACTCAGATGCACTATTTGAGCCTTGGTGCTCTCCGTATGAAGAGCTTAGCTACGAGGTTTCAAGCCTGAGGCCTCTCAGGTATTAGCAGATGTAGGCTAAGAAGAGACTTGGCAGGTCTTGTGTAGAGTGGATAACAGCAGGAAGACCAAGATAACTGGCTTCTTCCTCACCTACTGCAGGGCCCCTTAATGCAGGCATAATGCTGAGCAGCCTTTTTGGTGCTGGCACAAAACAGGTCTTGAGAAGCTGATATCTAAGCCTTTGGCTGGTCAAAAGAGGCAGATTCTGCACTGCTCATGTTCTACCCTAGCTCTCCTATGCTCTGTCTACCTGCCAGAGAGCTGCTTTAGCTGGTCCCTCCTAGCAGGACACTCAGGCTGTGTGGAGAGGCAGTTGTTTCTGGCTCCTATTTGGGTGCTACAGCAATATTGACAGTCCCACTCCTCTTGGTCCCTGGGTAAGGGAGAGTTAGCTCTGAGTGACCACTGGTGCCCATGACAGCTGTGCTTTCACAAAGCTCTGTAGCAAAGGTATCTGATCCTTTGGAGCAGAGCTGATTCATGGAGCTTCAGTAAGTCCTGTCTCTGGACCTCCCAACCCACAGAGCAGGAGCAGTGGCCATGGCTGCATTGACTTCAGGGAGTCTGTCACCCTGGCCAGGGATGCTGGCATGCCATTTTCAGTTTGCATACTGCAAACAGGAGGTTCCTGCCATATCAAGCAACCAAATTTAGAGGTTTAGATTTGAATTAAATTTGCCAGTGGCAAGACTTCCTTTTACTGCTGAGGGAGGTGTGCAGCTGCTCCCTGCTTCAGCATGAAAATGAGCTCTGAGTCCACACAGGTCACATAGGCTGCAGGAGGGATAGGAGATGTCAGGAAGGACCCCTTTGGCTTGTGGGCAGGTGAGGGTTCACATTGCAGGGTCAGAGCTGGGGCTTGCACCTGTCTCCTTGCATCTGGGCCATTTTCAGATGCAGGCTTCAGTGAGGATCACAGCTGGTAGCACACACTGCCCTGGCAAAGCTGAAGCCTCCACAGGCAAACCTGGGCTCAGCAGACACTCCTCTCCCAGTATCCATGTCACTCTAGTGCCAACTTCTCTTGCTTCAAGGCTCTTCCCCATCCCCTCCTCTGCCTGCCCATGGCCATCATACCCTGCAGCCAGCTCTTGTCTGCATTCACTGGGGAGGAATCTCTTTGAAAGTAATGGTGCAAGTCTCTGCACTAGCATTTAGACCCCAGGCTTAACACTCCCCCAGTGCTGTCAGCTGGCACCCTTCATACTGTGTTGGAGGAAAAAGCTTAGTCAAGAGGTGCAGGTAGCACAGATGCTGCCTACAGATCAGAGGGCTGCAGTAGTGAGAGCTGGGATGCTCTGCTGGAGGAACAGAAAGGATCCTGCACACAGCTTCCAGCCTCTGGTGTGCAGCATTTCAAATCACCAGAGTGTCTGAATTCATCTGTGGTTCTCTCTGTTCAACAGCCACTGAAACTGTCTGACTGTGTCTCACAGGCAGCAGCTCTTCTTGCACACACCTAGAGGGGACAACACCTGCCAGTGCTTTACCTGCCTTAATTCACTTGCAAGAGCCTCTGCTGCTGTCCATCCTTGGCCTTCATCACAGCAGGCACCTGCATACTTCCAGAGACCTTCAATTCCCTTGCCTGCTGGCTCCTTCTCAGGAGATGAATGGCTTGGCTTAATTGAAGCCCATTAATTCATTTCCTGCCTGCATTATTTCCTCTCAGTGCCGTGGGACTTGGGTAGCTGGATCTTCTGCAACACATCAGTGAGTCTTCTTAGCATCCCTTGAGCTCACAGCATATTCAGCTGTTGTTAAGCTTGGTCTCAGCCTGCCTTGCACATGAGCAGGCATAGACACTGGGTGGGGGTGCTCCAGAGAGCTGCTTTGGTCACCCAGGAGCTTTGTTCATCTACAAGGCTGCCTTGGGGGACTAAATGTAAAGAACCCACCCCAAAATAATGACCTGGTCCTGCAGTGGAGACCTGTGGTGCTCTTTGACCATGCTTGGGCTTCAATGTGTCTCCTCTCTGGACCTAATCTGTAGTACAGCAGTTAAATACTAATTAAAACATTAGTGATGCAGAGCATCTCACTGCTTTACTGCCAGCAAGTGTTCTGAACAATCTGCCCCTGACCTCTGAGGGTTTTATCTGTGTGCCTACCACTTTCCTCACCTGAGAAAAGAGGCTAATCCTTTTATTATGCAGAGAGCAATGGCTGGGTCCTGTCCATGCCTTGGATGAGCCAAAGGAAAAAAGTCAGACCCTCCCTACAGCCCAGGAGCAAGCCTTTCTGCCCTGCAGCTGCTAGGAGCTCAGAAGTTCACCCAAACGGTGTGGTTTCCATCCCAGTACACATTGTTCTCCTGTCATTTGATGTGTGGCTGTCATGAAACTGTTGCTGTTCTGCTGCCTCAACAAGCAACCCAGCAGCTCCCCTCTGACAAGCAGTGACCTCTCCTCAGCAGCACAGACCTCCTCCAGAGACCTCTCCCTGCACAATAAAGGCTGCCTGATTTTGGAGCCAAGATCAGGGTGGAACAAAAGATGCAGCTAAATGACACTGCCTCATAAATATACGGGGGGGGTTCAGTTATCTGCCATTTGCTTTGATTCTGGATTATCCCATGGCAGATAAAGAGAGCTGCACTTCCAGCTGTTCTTTTCATGGTATGGGCAAGTAAATAAGGATGTTTGCCCTGCACAATAATTTTTTGTCTCTCCTAGGGAATCAGGATCAGAGCTGATTTTGCATTAGATAGACATACAGCTGTTAAACTTGGGAATACAAAGCAAAGGGCAATAAAGCAAGCAGCAAGTGGTTTACAGTTGCTAGAGCTTTTGATTGCAGCTGTTGAAGCTGCTGCTTCCAGAAAGGGAGCAGGTAAAGTATGACAGTCCCCAGCCAGGATCTGCTTTCTCCCTCAGTGCAAACACAGTGCTTGCTTCCTCTTGCTCCCCAAAGCAGCCTTCCCAAACTCCTGCCTGGTGGGAGCATGTGTTTCCCAGTGACTGGCCATGGCCCAGGGGTTCTTCTGCCTTTCTGCATTAGCTGAAGGCTGTGAAGGTCTCTGTGGCTGGATCCTGCTGGTAATGCTCCTGCTGGTTTGCTGCCTTGGTTTCTACACAGAGCTAACAGGTGTGACAGTAACTGAGGGAAAAATACTTTGCAGGTCCCTTGGAGGTCTCTTTGTTTGGCTAAAGGCAGAACACCTGAGGCAAATGACTTGGAGGGAAAAGAGCATCAAACCTCCTAATATGTATCTTCTGCTGCCAGGGATTCAGGTCTCTGCTTCCACCCTTTCTGTTCCAGGGCACAGTGTCAACAGCTTGACTGCATCTCCCCATCTGTCAGTGGCCCCATTGCTTCCAATCAGCCTGGAAGTGAAGTGCTGCTGCTTGGTAAAGATGAGTCTTGAGGGCAGAGAGGGAATGGCTTCATGTGCCTCTGGATCCCACCTGCTGGCACCTGAAATCTTGTGTCCTCTTCTGGGGACAGCATTGCTTTCCTAGCTTGTGACTGAGAACAAACAGGGCAGTGTACTCTCATTTCAGCCAGGTTTCCTGTTGCCATAGAACCACTCTGAGAAGAAATCATCTCTTACACACTGATGCTTGGCTTCTTTCCAGCCCCTAACATCATTGCATCTCCCTTGGCACTCTAGTAGGCCAGAAAGGAGCTGGAAGGAGCACAACATTCAGGGAAGGGCATCTATGTTTCTGGCATTGTGGTGTTGGAGGGTAGCTAGTGAAAAAGGAAGTTATCCTGGAAAAGTGTCATGTGCAGGATGGAAAGGAATGAGAAGTTTAGCATGACTGATTCTAAAGACAAAACTGTAATCCCTGACAGGTTCCCTGATGTAAAGATAAATCAAGGAACAGTCTGATCTTTTGGGGAAAGCACTAGTGCTGCAAATGTTTCTGCTTCCCCCTGTCAATACTGTCAGTGCCCTGAACTCTGTGGAAATGCTCTTTAAACCAGACATGACATGCCATGACTGCTCTGCTTTGTGGAAAATAAAGAAGGAAAACTAAAAGGTGAGTAGCTGGGAAGGGACTTAGGCTGAAGAGTGACTTACACTGAAGCGGGAGCCACTGCTCTGCCTGGATCGTTTCTCAGCCAGAAGGTCCTTGACTGTGTGTTTCACTCTCACTCCCTGGTACACTCGTTTGCCAAAGTCTGTGGAGACTGAGGGAATGAAATGAGCATTAGAGGAGTTCAGTGAAAACATTGAGAGCAGCTGGAAAAGGTTGTTGTGGAAGAAGCAAATTCATCACATCTTGCACACCAAGTTAGGAAGGAAGCATCTCAAACTGCTGTTACTAATCCAAACCCTTCCCTTAGGAGCCCAGCAGTGAGGATTGCTCATTTGCAGAGAGCAAAGACTAGGTGCCCTGCCCTGTACTTCAGTATTGGATGCCATGTGGTTTCCACACAGCTCCCTCTGTGCCAGATATGGCTGGCTGATGGGCTTTGACTTTTGTTTTTTCCCAGCAGAGCTCTGTGGGATCCTGTATTTCCCCTTTAGGTCAACAAAATTTGATTTAACTATCCAGCCCCTGTTGCTTTCAGCAGAGATACTGTGGTTTAGCTACTTCTTGCCCTTCTGGAGTTGCTGGCTTTCAGCACATCACTCTATGAGTTTTGATCTCAGTGCAGCAAAGGTGGAAATACCCTGGACAGTTGGAGCAGCTCCTCTGAAGAGTAATGTGAGTCACAGTGCAGCTCTGGGGAGAGGAAAAGTTGCTGACTGCTTGGTCTGCTTTGTATCCACAGCAGATAGAGAGAGGTACTGGAGGACTCTGCTTTATCAAGGTTGTGGAGGAAGGCACAAAGAGGGGTGCAGTGTCTCAGCCATGCCACCCAAGAGGCTGATGACAAGCCTGGCTCTGTTTTCTTAACCTGCCTGGAACACAGCACAACCTGTCCCCAGGGTTTGTGTGACTTTTGGTGTGAGGCATCTGGTTTCTGCCCCTGCCTGGATAGAGCTTTGTGAGATCTGCCTTGAGTACAAGGAAGTTTAGGGGTTTGGGGACAAGTACAGTATCAGGGACAGGTCTTTTCTCCTGGCTGGCAGGCTGTGCCTGCACCTGTGGAGCCAGAGAAGAGTGTCCATATGGGCTTGGATGGAAACCTTCCAGAGCAAAACTTGACTTCAAAGCTAATCCCTTAGAAAACACACAGTGGTGTCCTCCCAGGGGAACACAAACAGCCATTCCACAGCTGATGTGTTTGATCTCTGCCACTGTGGCTTCTCATTCTGCCTTTCTGCTTTTCAGGATGTGTCATCTGGCTCCCTTGATCACTTTTATTCCTGTGGCATTGTGTCCCCAGGTGTATAGACACATGGAGAGCTTGGGAAGAGAAGAGTAGAGAGTTTAAACAACACAGACTCTCAGTTCTGCCTTGGGGTTACCCCAAATGCTTTCTGTTGGGCTGTAGCAATTGTAATTTGGGTCAACTGCAGTTTGGTTTTGGTGTCTGAGTACTAACCAGAAAGACTTCAGCCAAGGCTGGGCACAAAGCAAACACCTTGCAAGAGTTAGTGCCCTAAAAAGCTTAAGATCAAACCAGTCAAACCCAGAATCATTTCTCACATGAGAAAGAAATCTCCCTCCTGTAGTCCCTTTTCAGGCCTGTTTTTCCAGAGAGCAGCTGGAAGCAAAGGTATCCAGTGTGCACATGTGGCTGGAGCTCCAAAGCTGTGCCAGAACAGGTACAACTGGCAGAAGCAGCTCTGCTTTCTGCATTTGAAACCTTGCATCTTTGCAAAGAGAGTTCCTTTAGAGGAATTCAAACTCCTAGAAGCAAGCAATGTCATGGCTTTGCCCTCTAACCCTGCTTTTAACTTAGCAGTCTAGCCTGATGGAACTCAACTTCTTGCTTTCAGTGAGTTTATTCAGGGGGATCTGGTGCTGAGCTATTAAAGCTCCAGATAACTCTGCTCCTGGCAGCACTGGGGAAGGGCATGCTAATTAAGGCTTGAGTTTATATCATTTTGAAGCAAATTGAATCCTACCTCACATCACTAACTGCCTTTTGGAATAAAATACTGCTTTAGGAAGGGATTTCAATTCAGCCTGGAGAAGGTGGAAGCTGCTAATAGATGCTATTAGATTCCTGAGACCTTAAAGATGCCACATCTCAATTCTACACAGTTCTTGTCTCTGATTATGTGTTGGTTTTAAAACAACAGGAGCCCAAGGACAGCACAGGATGTTCTTGCCCTGATCTTTCCATGAAGATGCATCTCTACACCTGTGAAAAGTCAAGGTGCTGCCACTCACCTGTTTCCATTGTCCTCACTGCTGCCAAGTCCCAGCTCTCAGATGCTGCAGGATGTTGGAGAAGAGCTGCCTGTCATCAGCTTCCAAAAGCAGAGTGAAGTCAGTGCTCATACTGGTAAAGATCCAGCTAAGCCTGATGGAAATATCTTCTCTACAGTTTAGTGATGTCTCCATGATACCCTCTTTAGGATTTGCTTAAATGCAAATCCCTTGCTGTCTCCTTCACTCCTGATTTGCATGGTCAGGGGGGATTATTCCCAAAGTCTTTCTTTCCTGTCTGAGCTGACATTTCATGGATGAAAACCAGCCTGAGGTTTACCCATGGAAAAATCTTGGCTTCAAGTGAATGGCTGCTAAGTCTGGCAGGGATGAGCCATCTCCTTCCAGGTGAGGAACATGGAAGAGCAAGGCCTGGGATGAGGGCATCTTCTCCTGTGTAAGTGTGAGATATCTATGTGCTGGTGTAGATGTGTACAGCAGGCCTTACTCAGGGAGTAGTGCTGGCTCTCAGAGAGTAGTACTGGCTCTCAGGGAGTAGTGCTGGCTCTCAGGGAGCAGTGCTGGCTCTCAGGGAGCAGTATTTGCTCTCTGGGACCCCATGGGCTAGCTTGTGCATTACACAATTCAGTTGGACCTTTGGATGCTATGAAACCATGAGGTGTTGCATGGCATCCACCAGCACCCTTGGGCAGAGGGGTGGTGCTCAGCTGGGGCCAGCATGCTGATGGGACTGGCAGGAACAGCCTGTAGTAAACCTGTAGTAAACGTTGCTGGGAAGGAGGCCAGGGCTTGGCTCTCTGTTATCAAGTGAGGGGGGGCTCCTTTCTGAAGGTCTGAGCTTAGTCTCCAGTGAGGTGCTAGGAGGGGGAACAGAAGCCTGGAAAGGAGCTGTTCAAGAAGGACAGGGAGCTTCTGGAGAGGGCACAGAAAAGGGCTACAAAAATGATTAGAGGACTGGAACATCTCTGTTATGGGGAGAGGCTGAGAGCTGGGGCTGGTTAGCCTAGAGAAGACTGAGGGGGGATCTTATTAATGCTTATCAATACTTCATGGGTGGGGGGCAGGAGGATGGGGCCAGGCTTTGCTCAGTGGTGCCCAGGGACAGGACAAGAGGGAACAGGCACCAACTGGAACACTTCCATGAGCAGGGCAGGACTGGCGCCAGTCTCTTCCTCATAATTAGATAGTGTTCCTCTTGTGGAGTCTGCTGCCAGCTTGTGGGGCTGTGAGGTAAGATCTGGCCCTGGTTCTAATGCCAGGAGCTTTCCCTAGCATTGACCTAGAGATAAATTTGGCCTGTCCTGTCCACTGCTTTCCTGGAGAAAGCTACTGGGTTTTTAGGTCTCACTGTCCTTTTCCTTCAGAAGAGGAATACAATTCAAAGAGCAGCAGCTGGCCAAGGCTGTGTCTGCTCAGGCTGTCAGGGCAAGCAGGGAAAGCAGAGGTGACAATGACATGCTGAAGGGTTCCCAACATTGTAACTTGCAGAATGGATTGGATATTCTGCCTGCTCAGGCATGGAGCTCAGGACCAAGAGGACATCACATAACCAAGCTCATGGAAGACTGGAGCTCCTGTATACACTGTCTTTCACCACATTTGAAAGTCCTGTTGCATAGGACAAGTCTTATTTTGCCCTGTCCATTCCTGGGCAGCCCCTCCTGGTATCCACAGGTGTCTTGGATTTGGCAGAGAGATAAAAGGATGGGCAGGAAGCAGCAGGCAGGTCAGGGAAGCATGAGCAGATGTCAAGTTGCAACAGAAAAGGGCTGTCTTTGCTTTGTCAGCAACAGGCTTAGTTTGCCACCTGCCTCCTGGCAGGCTTCCCAGATAGTTTTGTCTGCTGGACTAGATATTGCTATACTTTGGTTAGGATATACAAGTTGAATCCCAGCCCCATTCAAGCTGATAGCTTTACAATGTGCAGCTAGTGCAGGTGTTTTCTGTTATGATTCCAGATTAATTAGATGGAAAACAACAGATCCTGGAGGAAACAAATAAACAGAGAGAAAAGAGAAACCCAGCCAGCCTTCTCTGAGGTGAGATCCATCTCCTGCCCTGCATTTTGATTTGAAAAAGCACCAGATTTTCTCTATGCTTTAGTGAATTGGGGCACATACTTTTCATTCATGTCAGAAAAGAAAGCCAGCATGTGTGGCAGGAGTTACAGAAGCAATTGTGTAAGGGCAAGGCAAGCTTTATGCTGTATTTTACCCAATCCCTTTTGGTTTTAGCAGGGCATTGACCTGTGCCAAAGAAAACTTGCTGAGAATTGTGTCTTCATTTTGTGTCACAAAAGCCTGGACCAGCAGATATAATGGTCAATGCCTATTTGTTTAATTCAAACTGGCATTTCAGTCTTCTCTTCTCATTACTGAGGAAAGGGAACAGGCTGCATTATCTCACAGCAGGAACTGCAATACTGATGGGGTTTATACTTGGCCCTGGGCCAGGATGCCCATTTGGGTGTGGATTTGGACTGCAGTCTTTGGACTGTGAGGACTCTCTTGTTTAGGCAGGAATGATTCTGGAGGCACCAGAAATGAACATGTGTGGTAGTGGCAAAGCCTGTGCTGGTCTTCACACTCCACCACTGCAAAGCCAGGTCCTGTGCCAAGTCTTATCATACAAAAAGTCTTCTAATACCAGTTTTATGAGGAGCAGCTGGGGGAACTGGGGTTGTTTAGTCTGGAGGAGGCTCGGAGGAGACTTATCTTATCTTTTACAACTCCCTGAAAGCAGGCTGGAGGAAGGTGGAAGTTGGTCTCTTCTTTGGGGTGACTAGTGATAGGACAAGTGGAAATGATCAGGTTCAAGTTGGACATTAGGAAGAAAAACAATCTTCCCTGTAAGAGTGGTTAGGCATTGAGCCAGGCTGCCCAGGGCAGCGGTGCAGTCACCATCCCTAGAGGGGTTCAAAGAAACCTGGAGACATGGCACTTGGCAACATGGTTTAGTGACATGGGGGTGTTGGGCCGACGGCTCGATGATCTGGGAGCTCATTTCAAACAGTCATGATTCTACGACTCTTTTGCGTGACTCTAAAAGGATTTCCCGGAGCCAAACCCCGACCTCGTCCGAACGGACGCCGCTGCCGGCTAGGCCCCCAAGGGCCTGGGAACCTTCCTGAGCCGACGGCGTTCCCCGACGGCACCTCTCGGCCGCTGCACTCCCGCAGCCGCTTCCTGCGCGCTGATTGGCCGGCGGGTCGGGCGGGGGGCGGCTGTTATTGGTCGGACGGGCGCGGTCTGTTGGCTTCTGGCGCCCTTAGCCCCCCGGTGGGGTGGGGATGGTTGGAGTGGTTTCGGCTCCTGCATCGGCTCCTATTGGAGCTTCGTTCCGTTACGCCGGTTCGGTGCCGCTGGCCCCGATCCCCCGCCGCTGTGGCTCAGCCGCGGCTCTGGCCGCCGCTGCGGAAGCGCGGTGGCGTCCCTGCCCTCTCTGAGGCCTTCCGGACAGCGCCCGGGCCGGTTTTGGGCAGTGGGAGACGGGGACGGTGAGAGGAACCCTCGGTGTCTCAGCTTTGCCCCCTCTGGGCCCCGTGTCTCCGGCTATGCCGCCTGTCAAGGCCGGCGCTAAGGGGGCCTTGGTGCTGCAGTGCGAGTGGGATGTGTGCACCTACGTGACCTCGAAGATGGAGGAGTTCTGCGAGCATGTGGCCCAGCACCTGCAGCAGCACCTTCCTGGGGAGCACCGGGACGAGATGGACCCTCTCGGTAAGGAGCTAGCCTCCCTGACTGCTGAGGCTGGTGTGCGCACCCCCCTCCCTCCCCCGCTCTGTGGTATTCGGTTGTGAAAGAACCATCCTCTCCCTACGGAGAGCAGCGCTGCCTGTTGCAAGACTGGAATCTCATGTTTCTCTGTCAGCGGCAATCAGCTTTACCTGGAGACTTCCTGTCAGAGCATTATGGCCTGTCTGTCTCCTGTTTGTGTTGCAGAGGAATACACGTGTCTGTGGCAGGAATGCGGTTTCTGTTCCCCAGAGAGCTCAGCTGACCTCATTCGCCACGTCTATTTCCACTGCTACCACACCAAGCTGAAGCAGTGGGGGCTGCGGGCCCTGCAGAGCCAGTCTAACGTGAGCCATTGCCAGCTGGACTTCCAGAGCCGCAATATCATCCCTGAAATCCAGGAGAACTTTCTGTGTCTGTGGGAGTACTGTGAGGTGAGAACAGGGTACCCAGTTTCCCTTTCCTATCTGTTAATCTATGGTGTGGCAGCCAAGGGGAGGAGAGCTGCTTTTGTCCTGCAGGCCTACCTGTTGGCTCTGGTTTCATACCTGTATGAAAGCATCTGTTGTGCTCTGGTTGAGGCCAGGTTGTGCTGATCTCTGCACCCTGTTCTGTCTGCCCTTGCTCCCCAGCAGAGGTCGTTTGATAATCCTGAGTGGTTCTATCGGCATGTGGAGAATCACAGCTTCTGTTCTGAATACAAGGCAGCAGGGAAGGAGAACCATGTGGTCCTCTGTGGCTGGAAAGGTCAGTGGGTGCATGCAAAGCCTCTAGGGAGCTATACATAGGGCTGAATTGGTAATGTTCTGCAGGAGAACTCTACACCCCTTGATAGGGTTTAAGAGAGCATTGTGAACTGAAAATAGATGTGTATGGTCCTGACAGTGCGAAGTGTTCCTGTGGAATTTCCTTCATGGGATCCAATTGACTGCTTCATATTGAGCTTTTCATTTCTATTTAATTAGTACCTAGGAGAAAAAGCTCCAGTTTGCTTTTTCCAGTCATTTTTCTCCCCCTGTGTTTGTGCAGCTGCCTTAGCTTCTCAGTAGTGGTGGGGAGGGCAAGCCATGCCAGCTGTCCCCTAGTAACCTCCCCCTGCTGTGACCCTGCTCTGTGGGCTTTGTGGAGCAAGGCTTCAATCCTTGCCAGTCAAAATAGAAGCCAGAAGCCTGCCAGTCAGTCAGGTTGGAGGTGGTGGTGATGGCCCATGTCTTGATGGCATTGTGTGGTTCCTGGCTAGACTGTGACTGCACCTTCAAGGGGCGCTGCAAGCTGCGGGAGCACCTGCGCAGCCACACGCAGGAGAAGGTGGTTGCCTGCCCCACCTGCGGGGGGATGTTTGCCAACAACACCAAGTTCTTCGACCACATTCGTCGTCAGACTGCCCTGGACCGTAAGCTCTTAGGGGCAGGGGGAGGAGTGACCTCTCAGCAGCCCTCTGGCTGGGCCATTGGCTTTGCTAGAGCTGCCTGTGGTCTGGGAGCAAAGGGCACGGGGGTGCGTGGGAAGGGCCTGGCTTCTCTGGTGGGCTGGGACCTTGGGTGGTGATGGATTGCTGAGAAGGGTTGTCTTGGAAGATGACAAAGCTGCAGAGGGGTCACTGCTGCAGCCAGAGCTGTTCTGGAGGGCTCCAGGGCTGAAGTCATGTTGAGTTTCCTTGTACTGTGCTGACACAGTGTGTGGGGGTGGGGGTGGATCCCCAGTTCCTGTGCTGGCAGCAGAAGGGGAGACAGACTGGTCTTTGGTGGGGTTTTTGTTTGTTTGCCATTGTAGTCAGTGTCCACTCTCTGCCTGGAGAGAAGGGCCTGGCTCCACTGTAACTACCTGCTGTTCTCCCTGCTTGGATCTCTTTTCTCACCATCCCCTCCCCTTTCTCCCTGGCTCTGATGCTGCAGAGCAGAGGTTTCAGTGTTCTCACTGCTCCAAAAGGTTTGCCACAGAGAGGCTGCTCCGTGACCATATGCGGAATCACGGTGAGTCAAGTCCCCTTCTCCCAGCTGAAGCTCTGAAGAGTGTGTGCTCTCCCCTGCTTTGCAGTGATGTTTTCCACCCATTCCTTCTGACAGTGAACCATTACAAGTGCCCTCTGTGTGACATGACCTGCCCCCTGCCCTCCTCCCTGCGCAATCACATTCGCTTTCGGCACAGCGAGGAGAGGCCGTTCAAGTGTGACTACTGTGACTACAGGTGGGGACTGGGGCTTTTCATCTTCACAGGCTGGTGATGGAGAAGCACCCAGAGATGTCTTGTGTGTTTGTTACTCAGGGTTCAGCTTTGTTTCCTTACCATTTCCTTGTAGCTGCAAGAATCTCATTGACTTGAGGAAACATCTGGACACGCACAGCAAGGAGCCAGCGTATCGCTGCGAGTTTGAGGCTTGCAGCTTCACGGCACGTTCTCTCTGCTCCATCAAACTGCACTACAGGAAAGTCCATGAGGTGAGAAGGGAGCAGAGCTGTCTACTCTCTCCCACTGAGCCTGAGAACTGTGCAGCATGCTGTACAGAAGCATGAGGTAAAAAGCTAACGTCATGTGGAATGCCCTGGGCTGCCCAGGGCTGCAGGAATGTGAGGTCAGGTTGCATTCCTCTCTTACTGCTGCAGTGATGCCTCGTGACAGGCTTCTCAGAGAACATGATTCCTTCTTCCATGCATGTATGCACGGGTGCCAAGCCCTCTGGGCAGACTGGTGGGCTAGTCACATCCTTCTCTCTGCCTTCCAGGGTGACTCAGAGCCCCGGTACAAGTGCCATGTCTGTGACAAGTGCTTCACACGTGGAAACAACCTGACTGTCCACCTCAGGAAGAAACACCAGTTCAAGTGGCCCTCAGGGCATCCTCGCTTCAGGTACTGCCCCTCCTTAGCTCCTCACTACCTCCTCTCTAGTGCAAGAGACAGCTGGAGCTGCTCCTGCCTCTTGATGGAGCTGAGAGCCCTGACAGTGCCTAGGATGTGATGTTAGCCTGTAAAGTGCTCAAGGCTCATCTCCCAGTGGCTGGGAGGCACTAGGCAGAAAGCATTTGGTAGGATCTGGCAAAGCAAGAGCAGTGCTGGGTGGCAGCTCTGGCAGTGGGTCAAGAGATCAGGGCAAGGGCAGCAGTGGTACCATCACAGCTTCATCTGGTGGGATGCTTCTGAGCTTGGCAGAGGCCAGATCCAGGTGTCCTGCTCAGAGAGAACTGCTGCAGATGAGTCTTTTGACAGATGCCTCTGCTACAGCCTCTCTGGGAAACTCCAAAGGGTTTCCAGAGCCTAAAAGCTAGGAGGGGAACAGGGGTAAACTTCAAATGCTCCCAGTAAAACTGCTTGGTGGAAGGAGATGGGCTTGGGAGGTGATAGGGGCCTGGCAGAAAGCTGAGGCTGCCACATGGATGTGCTTTTAGGGGTAGGGGCTGAGGGTTCTTACTTTACATTCCCAATGTCATCTATTTAGCACTGGGCATTGCAACCTAGAGCACAGTGTGCCTTCCTTGGCTGCTAGCTGTCCCTGGGTGAGGGGCTGCAGGGTGACTCCACCACCCCTTCCTATCTCTGTCTCTGCTCAGGTACAAGGAACATGAGGATGGCTACATGAGGCTGCAGCTGGTGCGTTATGAGAGCGTGGAGCTGACAGAGCAGCTACTGAAGGACAGAGAGAAGCGAGGGGAGGCCCTGGATGGCTCAGCTGAGTGTGTGGTGCTGTCTGAGGGTGAGGGCAACCTGCAAGGCATCATTCTGGAGGCCCAAGCAGAGGCTCCTCTGGTGGAGAACAGTACCGCTGAGCTGCCAGCGGCTCCACTGCACTCAACCCCTTGCTCTGCTGATAACCCTGAGCCAGCCCAGCCCAGTGCCTTCCCAGGAGCAGCACTCTCATCAGAACAAGAAGGCAGCAGCCTGGCCAACCCCATCATCCGTGTGGTGAACAGAACCAACGAGCACGGGGAGAGTGAGACTGTGTATTATGTCCTGGCCAGCACGTCCTCGGAGGAGCAGGTGGCGGCACCTGGTGGCCTGGCTCTGGAGCTGGAGGAGAATGTCATGGACCGTCTGCAGAAGACTGCTGAGGAGCTGGGCATCCAGATTGTGTGAGGTGCCCAACCTGGCCCTCTCTGCATGGGGAAAACTTGGGCTTCCATGGGACATGCCACTGAAGGAAGTTGGGAAGTGCTGGGGGGAGAGGGGCTGAGCTTGGCTTCAGCTGCCTTCCCCCTCTGCTGCCTCGGCCTCACTGGCTGCCAGCTCTGGTCAGCATGGGGAGAGAGGAAGGACAGGTCTCTCTCAGTTGTGGGTCAAGTGATCTGAGCTGGAAGGAGCTGTCTGTCTCCTCCTTTTGGGGATGAGGAACCAGCAACCCTTTCCCACCTTTCCAGGAGGTTGAGCCTTAGCCTGACATGGGCCTTCCCCTCTTGGTCACTCATGGGTGATGTGTGGTTCCTGCTGCTGTGTGCCAAAGCTGTCAGCCACTGCTGAGCCTGATCCTCAGCTAGGATCAGCCCTGGCAGGGTGGTGTGTGCTGAGCAGGCACTGTGGCTGAAGCCTCTTCTCTAGGGGGATGTGTGGCCCTTCACAGGCCTGTTCTCCTGTATCCATACTTTGTTCTCTGTTGTATTTCTGCCTTCATCAGCCCTTGCCTGCACCTCAACTCTCCTGGGCTGTTGAGCTGGTGCTGTTGATGGTGTTTGCACCACTGATCCTATTCCACTGCACTGATCCCAGGGAGGAGAGGGCTGGAGGTGCTGTCCTGGGCAGCACTGGGGGACTGGGAGCTTCTTGCTGCTTTTGTCCTTCGCTGAGTTTCCTCCCCACATTGGGATCTGGGCTCCTGGTTGGGCAAAGTGTGTTTTGGTAAGACAAATAAAAGTCAGACTGCCAGGCCAGCCAGTGTGGTGTCTGTTTCAGCCCCATCCCTGCCAGCTGTGGCTGTTGTGGTGGGAGGATGAGCTGGAGTCGCCTGGAGCCTGCAGTGGATGGGGATGGGAAGGGGCACTGAAGAGCTGCCATAATCTCTTGACATGTCCAGCTGGTGACTATCTTGGAGAGTATCTTCTTCCCTGTCCCCAGAGATGGCACTGGAAGGCCCAAGTTTAGCTCTGGCACTGTTTCCCTGCTGCTTCCCTCAGGGTGAGAATATCAGCTGCCTGCAGTGTCATCTTTTTAATATAGAAAGGAGTCTGGTTTGTGTCAGAGCCAACACTTGCTCTTTGAGGAGTGCTTTGGATGAAGACAGTGTGAAGCTGGTGTCCCTGGGGTAACCCTGGAGCCCTCACCACCCTGTTTGTGGAGGGGATGTGCCCTCCAGCAGATGGAGGCAGGGAGGTGCCCTCCTGGGCTGGATGCTGACTTTTTTCCTTCTCATCCTTTCTCAGCAGTTCAGCAGAAGCTTGTTGGAGTTCCAGGTTAATGGAGGAGATCACTTTGTACTAAACCCTTGGCCATCTGCTCTCTTTCTAATTGCACACACCCTTGGGATGTGGTGATGAGAACAACCCCTGGGTGCCTGTGCCCTGGCTGAGGGGCAGCATGCTCTGCAGTTGCCATGCCCAGGGGCTGGGTTAAGGAGCAGGGATGAAATGAGCAGAGCTACTCACTGCAGGCTGCCTGGGAATGTTTCCTGGGGCTGCCAGCTTTGAGGAGAACATTGCTGGGCTGCTGGCCTGTGATGTGACCAGGCCTTACCCAGCCTTCCCAGCCTGGCCCTTGCTCCCTGGTGCTTGGCAGAGCTGGGCCAAGGATACCTTCGAGAGAGGAGCCTCCTGCCAGGTTTGCCTTCACAGCACTGCCAGCTTGGAACTCTTTCCAAGATGCAGCCCTGAGGCCTCTGCTGCCAGAGCCATGGCTGTGCCTGCAGTATCTTGGGCTGCACTGCTCCTGTGTGATGTGAGGGTGACGTGTTGGAAGCAGAGGCAAGGCACTGGTGGCTGGGGGGTGTTGTCCCTTTAAACCCTGGGTGTAGGGAGGGTAATCTGGCAGAGATTATCTGCTGGAGAGAGGATTGGCATTAAAGGGAATGTCTTCTCCCTTCCCCCATGTCCTTCAGCATCCCCAGTCCTCTGTGTATGGAAACCAAGTTCACTTTCTCCTGGGCAGGCAGAGAGGAGGCCTTTGATTTGAAGGGCAAGGGTTAGAGAGCAGAGTGTGCACTATGGGACTGGGCCTCCTCTTCCTCACTGTGCTGGTCATGCTGGTCTTCTGCCAGGACCCAGAAGGTAACAAAGAGGGTGTAAGGGGGAAGAAGAGCTTACAGGGTGCCCTAGAGCTGCTGGCACCTGCCTGTACAGGTCTTCCCCAGTAGGTTGCAAGACCTTAGTCGTGTTCTTCTGTTGAGCCTTGGCATAGGGGAAGAGGGAGCTGACTTGCAGAAGACCCTGGGAGCTGCCAGTGGAGCAGCACAGCAGGGGTCAGGGGTGGGTTGAGAGAAGCCTTTGCAGGGCTTGTACTCCTCCCTGTGGGTTTTTGAGGGCTGGGGAGCTGGCAGGAAGGGTGGTCCTCTGTCCCTAGCCCTGTTCTGCCTTGCTCCCTGCAGCACCAGGACACCCAGATGCATACTGGTCTGGCACAGCACCCATCTGCTTTGGGGCCTGCAAGGGGAAGCACAAGGAGCTGAAGAGAAGCCAGTGTGGGGATGGCAGCTGCTGCTGGCTGGGCTACAAGTCCTTCTGCAAAGGTACAGCCAGGGTGGGGACACCAGGGGTGGGCTCTTGGGAGTGGCTGTAGGGCTTGGCACAGCCAGCCTGGGGAGGGCAGGTTTTGTGCCACACACAGGTGTGTGGAGTCTCTCCACAGCCTGGTCCTTAGGCCACGAGGAGATGCATCCTGGGGTGCTCACAGATCCTGCCCAGCACCCTGGGCTTCACCCAGGACCCAAGAGCCTTATCTGGGTGCATCGCTTTGGGCTGCTGTCATGGCCAGCAGGCTGCACAGGGTGCCAAGCCCTGTGCTGCCCACTGGAACCTCCCTGTCCCCAGTGAACTGTGGGCGACCCGAGGTGGATTTCAGCTCGGTGGTGTACGGCAATGACTGGTGGGTTGGCTCGGTGGTGCGCTACAGCTGCCGGCCTGGATTCCTGCTGCTGGGGAACCCGGCCAGCATCTGCCAGTCTGACGGCCGTTGGACCCCCAAGCCCACCTGCCTCAGTGAGTACAGCTGGGGGTCATGCTGAGCCCCAAAAGGCACCCTGCCTGCAGGGTGGGAGGGCTGCAGGCACGCCTCTGATCCCTCTTCTCCCCTAGCCCCTTGCAGGAGGGCTCTAGGGTGCTTGGTGAGCAATCTCTGACACGGTCTGGCCCTGCTCTTGCAGGGCTCTGCCTGCGAGGTCGGATTGAGATCAGCGAGCAGGATCTTACTGGGAGGTGCTCTTCGTCTTGCAGCACCCCGCCCCACCTGGGAGACCACCTCAACCAGGGTTGCACCAGGATCTCAGCCTGTGTCACCAAGTCCTCGGGCTGGGCTCGCTGGTTCCTGCGCTGCGACGTCTGCGAGTGCGACTGCCACGTCCCATGCGGTGAGTCCTGGTAGTGGCTGCACATCTTTGGTAAGGGCTTAGAGCTGCTAAACTGCTCCAAATCTGCTGCTCTTGGTTTCCTTACAGCTTCCTCTGTGTAGAACTGGGCTGTCCTGAGCTCAGGCCAGGGGATTCTTCCACCCTGGATGTCTGCTTCCCTTCGCCACACGTCTCCATCGCTGTGCTCCCTACATAAGCTCCATCCATCCCAAGGCTGCTATCTGAGAGATGTTCTGGAATGCTCTAGACTCACTCTCTCACAGGGCTGCTTTCCTGCCTGGCCCCATTCTGTGACTCTCCAGGGGCAGAGGATGCTCTGTCAACAGCAGGCATTGGGGACCTGCATCTATTTCCTGCAGCTGGACTTGGGGACGTTGGTGTCTTGGCCTCTGTTTGCCTGGCTGCTTCCTGGAGGATATCCCCTTTTAGGGGGGAGATTGCATTCATGCTGACACTGGTACCCAGCTGCAGCCAGGAACAGCCTTGTGTTCCCTGGGGACTGCCCTGACTCCCTTTGAAGTAGCAATGGAAAAAAATTACAGTTTTTACTCCCTCAGGGAAGGAGAATGTGTTCTGGAGCACACGTGATGAGATTACCAGGGGAGCTGGAGGACCAGCAGCACCACCATGGGTAATTAAAAATGCATTTACAGGAAATCACACAAGTTTTCCAGTCATGCAAAGAGATTCTACTGCCTGTACTGTCCCTGGAGCCCTGGCCATACATGACAGAGCCAGGGTAGGCTCCTTCTGCCACTACTACTGTCCTGAACATGTGAGCTACCCTGGGGACACAACTATGGTCAAGGCCAGTGTAAGAAGGTCCCAGCTGGGGACAAGATGGATGCTGAACGTGCCCATGGCACTGGTCTCCAAGCCTTTCTGGCCACTGTGCTAGCCTTCCACCTTGAATGACTCCACAGCAGGATGGCTTAAGACCTCCATGTGGAGCTTAGCTCCATATTTACCTCCATTTATCCTCTCCCTTCCCAGCCTGTGGGCCGCCCTCCACCAGTTTCTCCTCTGGCTGTGGATCCTGCTCTGCCAAAGAGCCAAATAGCTTTCCCAAGTTCTGTCCCAGCCTAAAGCTGGCTGGAGGAGAGGAAAGCTTTCCTTGGCTCAACAGATGGTTTTTTAATTAGTACTTTTGTTAGTGCCACTCATTTCCATATGTCTTTCATGTTTAAGTGCTGTGGTGGGTGAGTGGTGTGAGTAACAGCAAGGATGGAGCCAGGCACAGTGCTGTGGAGGGTGGAGATGCAGGAGGATGGCAGGTCCTGCATGATGAGCTGCAAAGGGGTTTGCTGGGGGTACACCCCTGGGGGGATGCCCTCCTATCAGGGGTGATATCATCAGGTATTACCTATTGCTCCTACCACGTGCTCCTTTGCAGCCCCACCAGCCCTGGTGGGTCAGACACCTCTCAGACAGGAGCAGATTTAGGGCTTGTTGGGGCTCATGGGGGTTTGGGGCTGAGGCAGCACAAAGGAGGGAGCTGTGTGGTGAATGAAGGCAGGAACCCGAGGTCAAGTGGCCAGGGAGATCATTTATTGTTACAGTGATGCCTGGTTATATAGCATGTATTAACCAGTCACCCCTGCTTAGTTCTAAGACACTTACGAGGACACATTGCAGCTGCATTCTTACCAAAACCAGCCACCTTCTAATGCTGCTTGGCCAGTTGACAGGGTCAATAGAACAGGCACAAGCACTGACAATAAGGATAAACTTATTTGACTAGTTACTCTGAGAACCAAATAGAGATAACCAGTTACTTCAAAAGAATACAGAGATAGAATAGCAAACCCAAACTAATCGCAGTGCTGAGCAACAAACAATGCTAAAGGAGGCAATGCATCTAATCATGACTACACCAGGGAAGTGTTAGGAAAGATACATCACCAGTTGTCCTCATACTTTACCATCATTCAGGTCTGCAGTCACTGGGGAGCCCCAGCTACAGCGAGGGTTCTGGAGAACTGTCCCAGCAATTGGGAATCCTTTGCAGAGCATCCACTCATAGGTGAGGTCTCCAAAGTTGCTGCAAGGAGGGTCCAGCTTTTATAAGGCTAAATTACCAAGCTCAGCAAGCCAAGATGACTTGCATTTCTGTAAGTGTGGAAACATCTGGATTTATTGCCCTTGTTGGTTTCACCCCGGAGCCTGGCCAGGGCTTAAGGGGGAGCCAAGGGGGCTTCATTAGCTGTTTGGCTTTTGACTGCCTGTTTCCAGGTAAGGTCAGCAGTCTGGTTTCACAACATAAACAAGGATACATAAATATATTCTTATGACAACTACGGACAGTTAGGTACATTTTTACAGCACTAATGAGTACATTATATCTAAGTTACATATCTCGTTAATGAGCATGCAGAGCAGAATACAGCTCCTAATCCTCCTTCTCCCTGGAACAGCCGATCCACTCGCGGTGGGCACCTCCGCAAGCAGATGGAAAGTCCTGTTGAGGTAGGCTGAGTTGTTCCTGAAATCTTACACCCTTTTGTTGGGCTTGTGCAACCCCCTTGGCTTAATTCAGGGCTTAAAACCCCGTCTGGTTTCTCACGGGACATGCCATCCTTTATTAAAGCAGCAAACATTTTTTTTTTTTCTCCTAAAGATTCCATCTTCAATGTTTTTTGGCTTTCGTTTAAAATTATCCAGAGTGTCTCTCGGCTTTCTACACTCCCTCCATCGATCCCCCCCAGCGCTCCCCCGTGCCTCCCAAACCCGCAGGCAGCTGGCTGCGAAGGGGCGGGTAGAGATCAGGCTCTTTTTCCGGGTCAACAGGACCTGGATCCAGAGGGTTCTCTGTCGCGGGTTGCGATGACAACGAAGTCGCCGAGGAAACTGCTATCGTGATTGACATTGTGGACGGAGTCGTGCTACGGCTGCTGTGCACTGTCTCCTCGGTGTCATCCTGGTCCTGCCGCAGGGAAGCAGTTATCTGCCACCAGGTCGATAGATGTCTTTCTGCCGTTGAACCTCCGTTTGAAGCAGCAGTATGCAGCCGTCTGCCAACATCTTGCCGAGCGATTAGTTGGAACGTGCCGTCAGGGGCTCAGTCCGGCACCTTAGCGTGGATCCATTCTAATAGAGTCACTAATTCAGGACCTGACACACTTCGTTGCTGTGCTGTTAACAGCCGTCGTAGCACGTCCAGGCTGCCTTGCTGTTCCCGGGATATCTTCCCTCCCGTGGTTCCCGACTGCTCACCTGTGTTCCAGGCGATGGGTGCGCTGCAGTGGGTTCTGCCCTAAATGTGAACAGGAGCAGGCAGTGGGGAGAGGGGGCTGCTGGGGAGAGGTGTCTGGCAAACCCCAGGCTTGTGTGCTGAGGATGCTGAGGGCCTGCGGGGGTGGGGGAGGAGGAGATAAGGCTGGTCCCTTTAAGAGGATTTTTCCCTGCCTGGCAGCGCTGCCCATCCCACCACCCTACAGCCAGCAGCAGGAGGAACAAAGCTGGTGAAGAAGGACCCTGCCGAGCAGCCGGGGTCGGAAAACTCCCTAGCCACCACCACCCCAGCCCAGCCCAGCGCTGCGGAGGGATGGGGAGCAGTAGACCCTAGCTGAGGATCACCCTCGGGGGCAGCGCCCAGCCTGGCTCCCGGTTCTGAGCCGTTCGCTGCTCGGTGCCGTCCCGCAGCCCCTGCCGCGGGCATCGCCCCTTTGTGTCTGCGGAGGAGAGAGAGGAGGAGGAAGAGAGAGCTGCGGGAGCACGGCCGGGACCAGCGGAGAGAGGAGCCACTATTCCAGCAGCTTTCCAGGTGAGAGGGAGAGCTTACGGGAAGGGAAGAGCCTGGGGGGAACTCCATCCCCTAGCTTGCCCCGCCGGGGTGGGCTGCGGGGGGGCGCTTAGGGACGGAGGGAAGCGGTGAGGAGCGCTGGGATGAAGGAAGAGCATCCTGCGTCCCCACCCCTCGCCCTGCAGCCAGGCTAAGCCGCTTGGAGGGTTTAGCTCTCCTTGTAATGCCCAACCGGGAGAGTCAAGGTGAGCCCGAGGGCGCTTTGTGCCCCCTGCCCTCTTCCCCTCGCCCCCCCCCCCCCCCCCCCCCCCCCCCCCCCCCCCCCCCCCTCCCCTCGCCCCCCCCCCCCCCCCCCCCCCCCCCCCCCCCCCCCCGCCCTTGCCCCTCGTTATCCCGCAGCTACCAAGCGTGGCCCAGACCTCACGGTGCTGAGCAAGGGGGAGGGAAGGATGGGGGTGCTGAGGATCTCGTAGCCCCCCATTTTCCACCTCTTCGTCCCTATGGCTGGGGTTGGCTTTTTTCCAGCCCTGAAAGGGATCTGTCTGCAGCAGGGAGAGGGTTGGGAAGATCTCGGCACAGCTCCTCGCGAGGTTGGCTTCCCCTTCCAAGGGATTGTGTGTGTGCACTGCAGCGGTGACCAGGAGCTGCCTGCAGCCTGTGCCTCAGCAGAATGTAGGTTAGCAAAGCATTTAGGGCTCTAGCCGTGGAGAAGAGATGGGTGCTGGGGTCTGCAGCCTGCTCAGGCACAGCTCAGGCTCCTTCTTGCACATGGTATAGGGATCCCCAAACTCTCTCCCAGCTTTTGGTGCTGCAGTGGGACCTGGGGTTGGTGTGCTCCCCACCCAGCACCGCAGAGAGTCCTCAGGCCAAGCAGAGATGGAAGGAGCTTGGCTGTTCTGCAGGAATCCCACTGCTCTGGTGGGGAGGGCTGCAGGCAGAAGACACTGCCCAGGAGGAGAGCATTTGGGCAGAGGGGGCTGTGTGTGTGTTCGTTCAGCATCATGCAATGGCCCCAGTTAAGGGCTGGCCTGGTCTCCGAGGCTGTGCTGGTAAGAGCCTTGAAGGTGAAATGAGCCAAGGGAGGCAGAGATGGACTGACACTAGCAAGGCCACCTCCATGTTCTGTTAGGTCTGTTCCAGCAAGCCCATGGGGAGCCAGAGCACCAGCTGAGAGTCTAACCTAGTCGAGACTGCTCTGCCCCAGGAGCCTGGGTGAGGCACAGATTGCTTTGTTTGATAAACTGACTGGAACACTGCTCACTTGGGACCTTGTTTGTGTGTCCCCCAAGCCCTGGTGAGGCCAGGCAGAGGGAGTTCCTAGTGAGCCCTTAGGGATGTCCAGGTAAAGCTAGGTGTCCCTGGTTGAGCACAAAACATCAGCTCTCCTACCTTCCATCCTACACTCGCTATGGTAGATAGGAGTGGGGCCAGAGGAGCTGCTTATCCTGCCAGCTCTGCTGCTGGAGCTGGATCCAGCTGCAGGAGGTGCATGAATTATTGACTGTTGAGCTGATCACCTGCTCCTTGCCATGAGCCCCTCGATGCAGGCTTGGCTGCCCTGGCCAGGTCCATCCTTTCATGCAAGTGTAGTTGCTAGATTGCAGTTTATTAGTGTATCACAGGGCAGAGGGGGGGCAATGAGGCCTGGAACTAGCAGGAAAGGGTGTGAGAGGACTTGCTGTGGGCTGATGGTTGACCCTGAGAGAGGAGCCCACTGTGAGCAGATCCCTCTGTGTTTCCCACAGAGCAGCAGGATGGCAGAGAAAGGTATGGATCCTGCATGTGTTTCCATTGCTCTGGAGGACACTGTGTGCCACGCCAGCCCTCCAGATGCCCCACTTCTCACTACCCACTTGAAGAAGGTGGAGAACCACATCACAGAGGCCCAGAGGTTTTCCCACCTCCCGAAGCGCTCGGCCGTCAACATTGAGTTCATTGACCTGTCCTACTCTGTGCGTGAAGGCTCCTGGTGGAGGAAAAGAGGTAGGAGCTGCCAGCTGGGAAAGGCAGGAGAGGAGACTCCTCTCCAGTTCTGTGTGCCTTGATCTCACTTGTGTGCCCAGCATCTCCCTCTATGCTGGATTCATCCCTTCCTTGCATATTCTTGCTCCAGGCAGCCCCAGCCTCTGCAAGCGCAGAGTGCCACAGGGAGCCCCAGGGGTAGATGCTGGAGCTCCTCCCCCTGTTCACCCCTGCAGCAATGAGGGCTGGCTGGGTGGTCAGGCTGGGTGGCCCAGTGGTCTGTCTGAGCACCAGGTGCTGTTTGCAGCCATGCTGTGGCTGGCTGCCCTCGCTGGGCACCGGTGGGTGGAGGGCAGGCCTGTGTCCTGCAGCAGTCACTGTGCACCTCTGCTGTGCAAGGATTGCTTCCCAGGGAAGCCTCTGGTCAGGGCTGCCTGGGGGAGATTGGGCAGATTTCTAAGTTCAGGGGTAGCCAGGAGGGATGAGTTTCCTCAGCACTGTTGTTTGGAGCATGATGGTTGTGTGTGACGTGCCAACAGCAGAAGACCCTAAGGGGTGTCCTAGCTCAGAGCCTGGCAAGGAGAATATGTGTGGTTTGCAAGGGATTTCCTCTCCGTGTGCAGCTGAGGCCAAGGTTCTGTTTCCTGTGTGTGACTCTGGCAGAGAGCTCAGGGAGGGGATAGGGGAGGCAGATGGAGGCTGGTGGGTGGTAGTCTGCTTTAATTAGCTCTCTCAGTTAATGGGCTGCCAATCAGGCAGCCCCATGGGGTGAAGGGGGAGCTGATCTACAGAAGCTAAAGGCAGATAGGAAGGAGCAGGGGCCTAGGGTGAGCAGGCTGAGGGTGCAGGGCTGCTCAGCAGGAGTGCCACAAGAAGTCTCTGACCCAGTCCTTAACCTGGCTCTGCAGTTAGGGAAACTGAGGCACAGAAAGTCAGTGGGACTGTGGGACCAGCCCAGGCATCCCACAGGATGAAGTCTGCTTGTTTGTCTGGGATGCTGAGGAAGCATCCTAGCACCCAGGAGTCCTGGGGAGCAGCTGCTTGCAGAGAGAAAGATAGAGAAAGGCTCAGGCAGCTGAACTGGATAGCAGCATGCTGGGGGGGTGCTGGGATTCTGGGGTGGCAGTGGGAGGGATTCTCCTGTCCTCCCAGACCAGGCACAGGTAGAGGAGCTGTCAGGGAGCTGCCGGTGCCTATGGCCACAGCCCCCAGGACTCAGCCGGGCTGCCTGTTCTGCTGAAGCAGGAGGTTACTAGCAGTCAATGAACGCGAGTAACCGCTGCGCAAGCTGCAGTGGCACCGACGTGAGCAGCATGCGCGGTGCCGGAGCCATGTGCGCGGTGCTGGGATGTGCCGAGGGCGGGGGAAGGGCTGGGTGTGCTTCCTCTGCTGTTGTCATGCACAGACCCCTGCCCTTCCCTCCTGGGCCTTCTCCTGCTTGCAGGATACCTGACTCTGGCGGATGCAGAGGAGGAACTAGGAGCTACCAGTGCTGGAGATGGCTGCCTGCTTGGTGTACTCCTAGGCCAGTGAGCTGGTTTTGCCCTGAGGTTTGCCCCCAGCCTGTGGGCAGGGGATGAATGTGTTGCCCATGCCCAACAGCAGCTACCACCACAGGGGCACAAGGAGGGCAAATTTTTAGCAGGGAGATGCTTAAACTTGGCTGTGATTCAGTATGGTTCTAGCATCCTATCTACCATTGCTCTCCTGCCAGGACTCTGTTCTGGGGGCAGCTCCTGGGAGCCTGAGGCTGTGCCTGTTCCCTACTCCGACACATCGTGTTCCTTCTGCCAGAAAATGCTAATCAGCTGCATTTAAAGCAGAGATAATTCCAGGTCTGATTAGCAGTGGCTGCTGCCTGTGTCACAGCTTGAATGCCAATGAAGGTAACAACCAGGCATCCAGCAAGCTTGGGGGCTCTACCTGCCCCATGGTACCCTGCTTCTCCCTGCCCCTCTCCACTAGCTCTAAGGACCAGGAGCTAACAACATGCCCAGGACCAATGTCACAGCCAGGTAATCTTCCTCAGCAGCTACATGCCCTGACCCAGAGCTTTTCCTGGTTTCTGCTCTGACCTAGGGCATGTGCCTTTTCAACACTGGAAGTCAATGGGGTCAGCCAAGGACCAGGGTCAGGGATCATGCTGGAAATGATGGCTGCTGTGGCTATAGCCCAGGGGATGCTGATGGAGACAGTCCAGGCACATGCAGCCCCTAGCAAGATAAATGGAAATCCTGAGCTCCTCTGGATGCTGGGATGGCATCACAGTCCCTGCAGCACTGCTGCTCTGGAAAGTTAAACCCATGCTGCTGTTTCCTTCCCTCCAGGGTACAAGACTCTCCTCAAATGCCTGTCAGGGAAGTTCTGCCAGCGAGAGCTCATTGGGATCATGGGGCCCTCGGGTGCTGGAAAGTCCACGCTCATGAACATCCTGGCTGGCTACAGGTGAGGCATGGGGGAAGTCAGTGTGTCTAGGCGTGCAGGGCTGAGGGGCCTGTCCTCCATTCCCCCCCCTACCTCTTTCCTGCAGGGAGACTGGCATGAAGGGCCAGATCCTGGTGAATGGTCGGCCACGGGACCTGCGCACCTTCCGCAAGATGTCCTGCTACATCATGCAGGATGACATGCTCCTGCCACACCTCACCGTGCTGGAGGCTATGATGGTGAGTGATGCAGGAGCTAGGCAGCCTGCTGGGCTCTCTGGGCCATCCTGTGGACTGTGACCTTGGGCACTGAGCCCAAACTGACATCAGGCATTTCCAAGGGCTCTGGGACACAGGAACAAAATCCTGCTGTTCTTGCTCCCTTCATCCTGAGCCACTGCTCCCAGCCCTTGGCCGTGCAGGAGCAGAGCCGTGGTGAAACTGATTCTGTTCCCTACATCTGACAGTCGTGTCTCCCTGCCCACCCTCTCCCTGCAGGTCTCTGCTAACCTGAAGCTGAGTGAGAAGCAGGAGGTGAAGAAGGAGCTGGTAAGTGCAGAGGAAGGTGAATCCAGGGCCCCTTATCTCTCCCCATGACAGAGACTGTTGGGAAGAGAGAGCCCTGAGAGAACTAGGGGATGATGAGGGGCTCCCAGTGACAGAGGTCTGAAAAGGGTTGGCAGGGTCCATGGGAGCCCAGGGTGAATGAGGCTGTCTCACAGGTGAACGAGATCCTGACGGCCCTGGGGCTGCTGGAGTGCTCCTACACCCGCACCATCTCCCTGTCTGGGGGCCAGCGCAAGCGCCTGGCCATCGCCCTGGAGCTGGTGAACAATCCTCCGGTCATGTTCTTTGATGAGCCCACCAGGTGAGACCCACAGGGGCTGGAGCTCCTCAGCACTGTCTGCCCAGCTGCGCTTCCCCTGCTGGGGGACACCTCCAGAACACTCTGGAGCACAGCAGGGCTGTGAGACCTGAGGGTGGGATGTGTCTGTGCCTAGCACAGCTCCAAGAGTGGTGGGGCTGCCAAGGGATCTCTCTTGATCTAAGAGGAGGGTGCCCACAAGGAAAGGCAAGCAACGGTATCTTTAGGATATACTTCTCCTCCTCTCAACTCTTCCCTTCTCTCTCTGCTGTCTCTTTCTCCTTCACTGTATTCTGTGTGGCTGCAGCGGTCTGGACAGTGCCTCCTGCTTCCAGGTGGTGTCCCTGATGCGGTCCCTGGCTCAGGGTGGGCGCACTATCATCTGCACCATCCACCAGCCCAGCGCCAAGCTCTTTGAGATGTTCGACAAGGTTTGGGCTGAGCTAGGAGGTGGGATTCTTCAGGGATGTGGGGTCTTTTTGGCCTCAAGACTCAGGAAAGAGGCCATGGGAGGGATGGGCTGCAGGCATTTGACCTGGGGCTTGTGCTGGGGGACAGCCCTTATGGCCAGGGTCTGGCGGGGGGTGCCTTGTGTCACCTGAGGACAGGGAGTTGGGCAGAAGCAGGCAAGTGACCCTGGCTGCTCTGCATCTGCCACATCCTGGCTTTTTTTGCAGCTGTACATCCTGAGCCAAGGCCAGTGCATCTTCAAAGGTGTCGTGACCAACCTCATCCCCTACCTGAAGGGTCTTGGCCTTCACTGCCCCACGTATCACAACCCTGCTGACTTCAGTGAGTCCTTCTGCCCCAGCTGGGGCTGTGGTGGGGAGCAGAGGGTGGTAAGGTCCAAGGTCGTGCAGCATTGCAGAGTGGGGGTTGTTCCTGACAGGGTTATGCTCTGGGGAGGCTGAGCAAAGGCTGGCTCAGCACCTTTCAGAGGTCCTGTCCTCCTTCACAGTTATTGAGGTGGCCTCAGGAGAGTATGGGGACCTCAACCCCGTCCTGTTCCGTGCTGTCCAGAATGGCATGTGCACCATGGCTGAGAAGAAGAGCAGCCCTGACAAAGCAGATCCATCGTGCCCAGCACACTGTGTGACGGTGAGTGGGGATAAGAGGATCCTCCTGTGGTGATGTAGAGCAGCAAGTAATGGGGTGCTCATCCAGGGGACACCTCATTCCCCCCTGCTCCATGGTGCCTGGGTATCCTATGATGCTTAGAGCCCCTTGGCATAGCAGGGAGCATGGAGGTGTTTAGCTAACCTCTGCTTGTCTTGAGGAACAGCTCTGACTTGCCAATGGTTTTGCAGGACGTGGACCACATCGAGAGTCACACGTTTGCCACCAGCACTTCAACTCAGTTCTGTATCCTCTTCAAGAGAACCTTTATCTGCATCCTAAGGGACACGGTGAGGGCAGGGGAGGCTGGGCTAGGGCTGAAGGGATGGGACCTGTAGGTCACTGGGGGCAAGAAGAGACAGGAGTTGAATGGGAGCTGAAGTGGGGCTTGCCCTTGAGGAGCAGGCAGGCTGCCCTCTGCTCCTCTGGGATGCTGATGGGATGTTGCCCTGCCTCTGCTGAACCCCTGTACCCTCTCTGCCTGCAGGTGCTGACCCACCTACGGTTCATGTCCCACATCTGCATCGGGGTGCTGATCGGGCTGCTCTACCTGCACATCGGCAACGACGCAGGCAAAGTCTTCAACAACACTGGCTTCCTCTTCTTCTCCATGCTCTTCCTCATGTTTGCTGCCCTGATGCCCACCATCCTCACCTGTAAGCAGCACCTTGGCCTAGCACTCCTTCACTGCTTCCAACCCTTGGAGCAGAGAGGGATGCTCCAGCTGTGTGTGGGGACATGTCTGCTGGGCAGTGTGTGCTGGAGCCAGGAGGACTTAGACAAAAGGGGGGAACTAGGAGAGGAGAGGCTGAAAACTTCAGTTTGGGTAGGTTGCAGTTTTGCTCTTTACTGAAGTTTGGCTATCATTTACTTGGTGGCTCAAAGCAGAATGCTGGAATTTATTTTTTTTTGCTGAGAAAATGTCTGTAAAGTTGCATTTTCAGCTAGTTCACCTCTCTTTCACTTCCTCAGAAATCTGGCCTAAAATCCCTTAGCCAAGCTGACTTTTCCATGCAGAAAGTTCCCACATGGGTGACTGGCTTTTTTTCCTTGGTAAACTTTTGAGCACCCACTCATGGTGCAGGCAGGAGGCTGCCTGGTGCTTGTGGTGTGCAGGCAGGAGGCTGCCTGGTGCTCTCTGCTGGGTCAGCATCACAGCTGCCTGCACTAGGGCAGGTGAGAGTGAAGGCTGAAGCAGACCAGACCAGGGCACTGCTGGCTGCTGACTCCTTCTTGTTTCCATGCAGTCCCCCAGGAGATGACTGTGTTTCTGCGAGAGCACTTGAACTACTGGTACAGCCTGAAAGCCTATTACCTGGCAAAGACCATGGCAGATGTGCCCTTCCAGGTGAGCTTTTGGCTGGACTAAAGCATGGCCCCGATGCTGATGCGCTTTCCTTGGGACAACCAATTGCCTAGCTACCCCAATACCCGGGGCTGACCTTTGTGGGGGGTTCCTGTGGCCCTCCATCCTCCAGGGAGGGTCTGTGGGGTGAGGATGACCACAGGTGCAGGGGAGTGGTCTTGTTGCCTGCCCCTCTGCAGGTGATCTGCCCCATCGCCTACTGCAGCATCGTCTACTGGATGACGGGCCAGCCGCCCGAAGCCACACGCTTCCTCCTCTTCTCTGCCCTGGCCACTGCCACGGCCCTGGTGGCCCAGTCTCTTGGGCTTCTCATTGGAGCTGCTTCCACTTCTCCACAGGTGAGAGAGCCCTGGCTTTGCCTGTTCAGTAGAGATGGGAGGAGGGTTGCAGTATCCCACGAGAAGGAGGGGGTGGAGGGAAGTGTTGCTCACAGGCAGGGGTGTGAGTGCCACAGGCAATGTGCCTGTGGACAGGAACGTGACTCCTGGTGGCCTCTGCTCCCCAGGTGGCCACTTTTGTGGGACCCGTCACTGCCATCCCCGTCCTGCTATTCTCGGGCTTCTTTGTCAGTTTCAAGACCATCCCTACCTACCTGCAGTGGAGCTCCTACATCTCCTATGTCAGGTGGGACCCCATAGTCTGGCCAGAAGCTCCCTGCCCTAGACTCCCATGGGCTAGGGAGAGAATGGAGCTGCCTGGGGCATGCAATGACCCTTGTGGTGTCCTCTGCCCTAGGTATGGCTTTGAGGGTGTCATCCTCACCATCTACGCCATGGAGCGTGAGGACTTGGAGTGTCTGGAGGACTTCTGCCCTTTCCAAAAACCTATTAAGATCTTGCAGGAGCTGGATGTGGAGGAGGCCAAGCTCTATCTGGACTTCCTCATCCTGGGCATCTTCTTCATCATCCTGCGGCTCCTAGCTTACCTGGTCCTCAGGTACAAAGTCAAATCTGAGAGATAAAGAGCCTGTGGGGCCCTGGTGCCATTCCTGGGCCTGGCCTGCTGTGAGAGATGTTCTGCAGATGGACTCAGTGCTCCTAGCAGGTCACAGACCATGACAGAGGTGTCTGTAGATGCCAGCTAGGCCTGGCTCAGTCGAGAAGGGTTTTGAGACATCTCGGAACTGTTTTAACCTTTCCACACACTCTTCATTGCAAACGTTTTTGTACAGCCCTGGCATGTGCCACCCTCTCCTCCAGGACTGCCCAGCCCCAACAGAGCTTTAGTTCCCTCTCATCACTCCTGCCCAGCACTGATCTTCTCCACCAAACACAGTGGGACATCAGGGCTAGTCCCGTGGAGGGTGGATGTCTACTGAGCAAGGCCAAGAGGAGCTGGCTGCTCTGGGAAGGAGGGGAGCAGTGTCCTGGGGCTGAAGCCAGAAGGAAGCAGTGGCAGAGCATGGATCAGTGATGCAGCACGTAGCCCCCATCGTGTCCCTGGCCAACAGCAACCCTCTCAGACTTCAGAAGAGCCCAAAGATGCAATAGGCTAAGTTGCACAAGGCTTTAGTGTTTCCTCTTGCTGTAGCCACAGAAACTGCTGCATCCTCTTTTTCATTCTACTCCAATCCTCCCTCTGTTTTTTTTCTTTTCTTCTTTTATCTTCTTTTTTTTCCCCTTTCTGTTCTGTTCTTTTGCTTTTACTGGCTCATGTTGGGACTGCTTCACACAGCAGGGGCTGGCTGGCCTGCAGGTAAGCACCACACATGTGGCAGCACTAATGCTGGGCACTCAGCAAAGTCTGATTTTTTTTCCCTGCCTGGACAGCAATGCTGCAAGGAGCTTGTAGTCATGGGGCTCTCCTGCACAGAGGGTCTGGAAGCTGGACATACCCTGGTGACCTTTCTATGCTGGGGTTTTCCCCAGAAGTTTCTGTCTGACTTAGCACTGTCCCTCACAAACTTCCCCTGTGCTCCTGGATCTTCCTTCACTTGATGGAATCATGCCAGCTGGGGAGGCTGCAGTTTCCTGGGCACAACGTCACCAACTGCAGCTGCAGGGGCACAGCTGAGTGGGAAATGGTCTCCATGTCTGCTCTGTCATGAGGTGGATGGATGATTAGGGACCCAGAGGGGTGGTGGAACTGTGGTTGTCACCCTTCTCCATCTCATTATCCATGGAGTTGGTGGAGCCAATGCCCCACTTCTGTGTTGTTCTTGGGCTCAGGCTAGTTAAGCCTTGCATAGTGCAGCGTGCACACAGCTGAGCTGAGCTTATTCCCCTGGATGGATCCCAAGGTGACAAGAGTTGACAAAGGTGCAGCTTTGCACAGCTCCTGCCTGGTGCCTAGCAGCAGGGGCTCTTGTGGTGGCTCCTGCTTCCTGCACACCAGAGGCACTGCAGGTCCCAGCACTGTGTCCTGCTACTGTCTTCACCCAGCACATAGTGCCTCCTGGGACACCCCTGTGCCATCACAGCCAGCACCATCACCACTCCCAGAAGGACCAGGATGAGATGGACTAGTGATGACCTATGTGTGGAGCAGAGGAGACTACCAGCAGGCACCCACATCCCCAGGGGTGATGCTATAGCAGTCTTTGCTGGTCACCTTCTTGCAGAGAAACTCCATGGGACATGCTGCCCGAGCTTGACAGGGCAAGAGGAGGGGTGCTGGGGCATGCAGCTCTACAAGTGGCTGCTCAGAGCAGCCTGTTGGGGATGGGGCAGCTGGCAGCACCTCCAGGATTTCCAGGACAGTTCAGCACAGCCTCCTGTACCAGTGAGTGTACAGGTTACCGAGTCCCAGCTGACCAGGTATGCAGTGGCCACCGTGGGGCAGAGAACCAGGGCAAGCCCTGGAGATGGAGGGTGGCTTTGTCCTTGAGCTGGGCAAGGATGTTGGCAGGGGGGGGTTATGGGGCAGGTGCCCTTTGTCCTCAAGGCTGTGGGAGGCCTGATGTGCCCTCAAGAAGGGCACTGACTCCCAGAACAGTCAGCAAGTGAATCTGTTGGTATGAAGGAGCTACAATAAGTGAAGGATCTGGGCAACCTGGGGCACAGAGGACCTGGGGCTGGCAGATCCTTAGGCAAAGCACCCAGAGGGCAAGCTGTGCCCAAGGAGTCACTTGAGCTGAGCTGCCAGAACTGGGCCATCCGTTGCCCCTTCCCTCTCAGTGAGGACAATCCCAGGGATGGCATAAGGCACAGAGCAATGCAAAGGGACTACAAGCACATTTGCACTGAGCCCCTGAGGCTGCTGTGGCTGGGCTGAGCACTTGGGATCTATTGCCCCTCCACTGCCCAGGTGCACCCCAGCCCTGCAGGAGCTCTAGGAGGCCCTTAGTGGAGCAAGGCTCAGCTGCTCCTCCAGGACAATCTCTCTGAGGCAAGATAAGCACTAGGCCAGGCTGTGGCTCGACCTGTTGGCAATAACACTGGTCATTTTGTGGTCTGGAGCCAGGATTGCCCAGGCTGGGTATTGCCTTCTTTTGAGTGGGTGGAGAGCACCCACATGCTGGGCTGGCACACAGCAGCAAGGATGCACTTTATCAGAGCAGGGGAGCAATGCAGTGGGTACTTCTGGCTGCAGGAATCCCACCAGGGATTGCATCTGGATAATCATGAAGAGTGTGATGGAGGAGAGCAGGTTTCTTCTCCCACCTCACCTCTCCTGTTCCCCCTGCTTTCCCTTGCAATGCACTTTGAATGGATGAGGATGTGGTTCAGGCTGTGGCTTCAGCTCCCTGGGAGCACATGCAGAACCTCAACCCATCTAAAACTGCTTCAGCCCCCTAGCCTGGCTCCTTTAGCCCACGGGCACAGTTGTATCAGGTACTGCCTCTCCCTCATGTGTGCTGGCAGGATCCCAGCTTGCTGGTGGTGCTTGCAAGTGTCTGGAGGGCCCCAGGAGCTGTTGAGCAGGTGGAGGTGTTGTGGCTTCTTTCAGTCTTTCTGAAATGCCAGCTGTACTTGTTGGATTTCACACATCAATAAAACTTATATTTATAGTGTACTGCTGGATGTTTCCTCTCCCTGAGCAGCCAGAAGATGTGCATGCAAAGGGGGATGTCTATGCCCATCCACACTGATGGACATCCCTGCATTGGGGTGTGGAGGTGGGTGCTGGGGCGGGGATGAGTGTGTGCAAAGAGGTGCGTGGACATGTGTGTCCATAGGGACTGTCTGGAGACATTTGGGGTGCAAGCATGACCTCTGGGATTACCTGGACGTGGACCCTCAGCCCTCAGCACCCCTAGGTCAGCATTGCCTGTGGCTGTCTGGGATGGGTTGGCACTTCCTGGGACAGCACGCAGGGACCGAGCAGGGTGCACTCAGCCCTGCTTGTCTCAGCACCACCTTACTGGGCTGCCAGAGCAGATCGGCAAGCAGTGAGAGGGTTAGGTATCCCTACCTGTGTGTGTAGCCGTCTGCACGTGTGTCACACAGCCAGGCAAAACCAGGTGGTACCAACACAGCTTCTCCCAGGCTTTTTTCCACCGTGGGGCTACTGTTGTCCTGCTGACTGCACCACACTCTGTGTGAGCACAGGGAGGACTTCACTCCCGAGCAGGATTTGTCCTTGCGTGCTGCTGTTACACAGACAGGCGCTAGCTGGGGAGTTACAGAGCCACCACATGTGTTTGCAGGAACCTTTCCCCGCCCGGTAAGACCCCAGGACCCCTCCATACAGTGTGTGTCCCTGTGTTTCTTCACTGCCACGTCCCCAAGGCAGGGCTGTGATGACCCTTGCCAGCCTGCTCGGCGCTGCTGGCAGCTGCTGTGCGCGGGGCGGGACGGGACACGATGGCGTTGCAGGAAGTTCTAGTTGCAAAACAGCAACCTCCGGAGAAGAGACTTCACCCAGGACAAAGGATGGAAAGAGGCAGCTGAGCAGCACCAGGCTCTCTTCCATCAGCCCTACGAGCTCAACACCTGCTAGCATCAGCACAGGGAGCCCTAGGCTTAGCCCTCCCTGCCAAGGAGTCCTGCTGGAGGTAACCACCCTGCTGCTTTCGGTGCTGCCATTGCTCTTGCCTTGCTCAGCACCAGTCTCGCCCTTACCCTGGGCTCCAAGCCCACGTTCTGCTGTGGTCTCGGTCACCATGTCCCTGGGGACACGGAAGCAGAGAGGCCATGGTGACCAGAGATCGAGAGCGCATGGGCTAGGCGTGCAGCAGCGGTCCCTGCAGGGGGGCTGCAGAGGGAGGCAGCGTGCCTTGGGTGGCTGAGGGTGCCGGGGAGGGACTAGGAGCTAGGCATGGGATGGATCAGGCTTTGCTTGCTCTAAAGACCTCAAGGCAAGTGCACCCAGGTTCAAGGTCATGTCCGCTGCCCCCACTGCCGTGCCTCAGTTTCTCTATCTGGATAACATGACAAGCCTGGGATGTGGGAGGTGTGAGCAAGCCATTGCCCGGCTCTTTGTCTCCTGGGGGAGGGCCAAATGTAGAGAGATTTGCAAGCTGTCCCTTTCTACCTGTTGGGGTTTGCTTACACCTCTTCCCCTCCTCCCCCCCTTGTCCCTCTCCCTGGCATGCCTCAGTTTCTCAAGATGTTGGGAGCTGTAAGCACAGCTTGTGCTCCTGAAGGATCATTCTGCTGAGCTGGGGAGGGAGCCTGAGTCAGCACTGGCACAGCCGGTTCTGCTGGACTGGACTGGACTGTGGGAGGTAAGGCTGGGCAGGGCTCTGCTACACCACATCCCGTGGGAGCAGAGCTGCCAACCCCATCCTGCACTGCCCTGCTGAGCCAGTCCCATGTGGGTTAGCTACCTGAGCCCCGTGGAGCTGCTGAACCCCTCATCCACCTCTGGAGATGGGTGCTGGCCCTGGGAAAAAACACCATGTGCTGGGCTGGACCTGGTGCAGCTCTGAGGGACCAGCTGAGCCCTCGCAGCCCTCTGCCGGCCTGTGCCCTGGCTTCTTCTGGCTGCAGCCTCCCTGGCTACTTTAAATGGGAGGAGGCTATGTTCAGCAAGGATGGCACTGATCACCAGGGTCACCCACCAGGGGTAGGGCCAGACTGGGGGAAGCTACCATGCATGTGGATGTGGGATCACCTTCATATTCTGCCTTTCCTATGCCTCTCTCTGCTGTCTTCTCTCTCCCAGCCTCAGCTTCTGGTTTCACATGGCAATTTGGGAAAGGCAATTGTTTTTTTCTAATACAAAGCCCTAAAATGTCTGAAGTGGGACATGCTTCTGCCAGCTCAGCTCTGCTTCAGCTCCCTCCACCCCTGCTCTCCGTGGCCAGTGGGTTTGTGGAGACAGATGTGGGTGTGGGTTGTTCCTGATCCAAGCATCTCTGGGCTGGGGTGGGAGTAGGTACAAACTCAGGCTGCAAAGCTGGGCTGGAGCAGGGAACTGTCACATCTAGGTACCCAGCCTGCCTGATGAGCTGTCCCCTCTCTTTCAGGCAGGGGATGTCACGGGCCATGCTGTGCCAGAGCTGCCTGCCCTGGGGCAGCTGGACTCAGCTGCATCGATCTCTGCCAAAGGGCAGGGGGACCAGGAGTGTGTATCTGTGTGCTGCTTCAGTGCCAGGTGAGCTGGGCTCTGTGCCTATGGGACCATGTTCTCCAAGAAAAGCTCTGCCTGGTGGACACCTCTCCCCAGCTGCACAGTGGAGCCTGTGCAGTCTTTGGGTCATCCAGCAAGACATGAAGCCAGTGAGCTTGATGGTGTTATCTCTGGTGGGCTGGAAAAGGCCATCCTTGACTGTGTGCATTCTTCTTTCTCTACAGGCACTTCAGGCAGCTACTCCCTCAGGAAAATCCTTCGTGCAAGTGGCTTCTCCATCCCCAGGTACAGTGCCACACAGCTGGGAGCTGGCCCATTCTGCCCTATGGCTGTTTGCCATGGGACCTGGGTGGCTGAACTGGTTGTCCTGGGACCATTTGGGTTGTTGATGGCCTCTGCCTTCCTCATGACACTCTCCCTCCTTTTGCAGGGGTTGTGTTCGCTACCAGGGAGGGTCCCAGGGGCAGTCTGGCCAGCCCAAATCTCGCCACAGCCCTTCCCAGCTGAGGAACGTGGTCTCTTCTGGTAAGCTTGCAGCCCTGCGCTGAAGAAGATGCAGGGTCCTACAGTGGGTTGGGAGCAGCTGCTGTCCTGGGCAGCACAAGGGTTAGCAAACACTGGGTTCTGTCCTCCTTTCTGCAGCCACCTCACTGCAGTGGCTTGGGACAGGCAATTTCCCCAGTCACCTGTCAGTCAGAAGCTCTTGTCTTGTCAAATACCTTCCTCTTTCTAGATGCCATCAAGAAGCACCAGAAGATTCTGTCTGCATGGTTCAGCCACCAGCCCAATGAAGAGAGACAGTTTGGCCCTTCCTTCTCCCTGGATGCAGTCCATGTGGACCCAGTGATCCGGGAGAGCTCTCTGGAGGAAATCCTGAAGCCTTCACCTGACCTGACCATCCAGAACCAACTCCAGCAGCCCTGCAACCAGATTATCAGCCTGCAGAACCTTTTTGATGTGGATGCCTGTGGACGGCAGGTGAAGAACGTGGTGCTGTATGGCACTGTAGGCACGGGGAAGAGCACCCTTATCAAGAAGATGGTGGTGGACTGGTGCCATGGTCGCCTACCCCGCTTTGAGCTGGTCATCCCCTTCTCCTGTGAAGACCTCTCCCATAGTCATGCCCCCATCTCCCTGCGCCGCCTCATAACCAAGAAGTACCAGCACCTGCGGGACGTGGTGCCAGTGCTAGACACATCCAACCTCAAGGTGCTTTTCATCCTCAATGGCCTGGAGCGCCTCAACTTGGACTTTCGGCTGGCTGGCACAGAGCTATGCTGTGATCCCAATGAACCTGTGCCTCCCTCTGCCACCGTGGTCAACCTGCTGCGGAAATACCTCCTGCCAGAGGTCAGTGTCTCCCTCCAGCTCCTTCATGCTAGGGAAAAGCACGGGGTGAGGCCTGGGGCATTGCAGGCATGGCTGTTGTGCTAATTCCTTTGTAGTCCAGCTCAGCTGTGAGCAAACAGGCAACCTTGTCTCCTGGAGGGACTCACCAAGGTGGGCTCCTGTCACTGTGTCTGGTTTGTCTCTAGGATCTTTGGGGAGGCAGAGAGAGCAGTTTGCTGGGCTGTGGTCTTCCAGACTTGATAAATGTCTGTCAGGGGATGGGCAAAGCTCTTCTGTCTCCTCTGCCCAGGCCACATTGGAAGCAATGCCTTTTAGGTAGCAGCTTCTTGAAGCCCAGCTCCTGGGTGGTGTGATCCTTGTGCACCTCTATGTGGGTTATACGTTTGGGACCCTGCTGAGCTTAGATCAAAGCCACAGAGGGAGCACCTCCAAACTCACCCAGCCTTGTGCTTCCAGGCCAGCATCATCGTCACCACACGCCCGTCAGCAGTGCGCCGGATCCCTGGCAAGTACGTGGGTCGCTATGCTGAGATCTGTGGCTTCTCTGACACCAACCTGCAGAAGCTGTACTTCCAGATGCGTCTCAGCCAGCCTGGCTGCAGTGGAGAGAACAGTGTGGTTAGCAGCTCAGGGGAGCAGGAAAACTTGGTGGAGATGTTATCGAGGAACTTGGAGCGTCACAACCAAATAGCTGCTGCCTGCTTCTTGCCCTCTTACTGCTGGCTGGTGTGCACCACGCTGCACTTCCTCTACTTCACCAGGACAGTGCCTCCCAGCCAGACCCTGACTGGGATCTACACCAGCTTTCTGAGGCTCAACTTCAGCGGGGAGGTGTTGGACAGCAGTGACCCCACCAACATCTCCATGATGAAGTACGTGGCCAAGACAGTGGGCAAGTTGGCCTATGAAGGGGTGATGTCCCGCAAGACCTGCTTCTCAGAGGATGACTTGCAGCAGTGCTTTGAGGTGGAGATGAAGACTGAAAGCGAGCTCAACCTCCTGGAGGTCTTCCGCAGCGATGTCTTCCGCTTCTTCCTCACTCCATGCATGCAGCCAGGCAAAGAGCACACCTTTGTCTTCACCATCCCTGCTATGCAGGAGTACCTGGCTGCCCTGTATGTGGTGCTGGGTGAAAAGAAGACCTTGGCACAGAGACTGGGGAAAGAGCTGTCAGAGGTCATTGGGAAGGTGAGTGAAGATGTCGTCGTTGTCCTAAATATCATCTCCAAGGTGCTGCCGTTGCGCTTCCTGCCGGTGCTTTTCAACCTACTCAAGATCTTCCCTCGCTACTTCTCCCGGCTGAGCGGTAAGGACAGGGATGCTATTGCCCACACCATGGCAGAGGAGCTGTTCAAAGAGGAGGACTACTACAATGATGATGTTTTGGACCAGATCAATTTCAGCATCCTGGGTGTGGAGGGCCCTATGCGCCACCCCGATGAGGCTCCTGATGATGAGGTCTTTGAGCTCTTCCCCATTTTCATGGGTGGGATACTGTCCCGTCGTAACCGTGCCATCCTTGAGCAGCTGGGCTGTTCCATCAAGAATCTGGCAGCTTTTGAGATTGCCAAAGCCATGAAGAAGACAGTCATCAGGAAGAGCCGCAAGGGGCTGCCCCCCTCTGAGCTGATGGACTACCTCTTCTTCCTGCATGAGTTCCAGAACGAGAGTTTTACAGCTGAGGCCATCCGCTCCCTCCGGACTGTCAACCTCTCCTCTGTCAAGATGACCCCTCTCAAGTGCTCTGTCCTGGCATCTGTCATGGGCAGCACAAGCCACGAGGTGGAGGAGCTGAACCTGACCTCCTGCAACCTTGACACAAGCAGCTTAAGGATCCTCTTCCCTGTCCTGCTGCGATGCAAAGCTCTCCAGTAAGTAGCACCTTCTTCTGCCCTTGGGCAGTGCTCAGAAATTGGATTCTCCCTCACCGGTGCCCATCACAGGGTTACACTAGGAGCCCAAGAGTGGCAAAGATAGGGAAGGCTATGCATGCTCTTTTTACCCTCAGTGCAGATGTAGGGGACTACGGCTTCCAACATGCAACCCTCCTTGAGAAGCCTTGTCAGGGCACTGCATGCTGGGATTTGCAGTCCCAACACACCCTCCCGTAGGACTCTTTTGGGCAGCTGTCTGCATCTGGTACCATCTGGTACCCTGGCAGACCCAGATCCCTCCCACTGCTTGATCCTCCGGATCCATTCAGCATCCCCCTATAGCTAGTTCTCCTCCTGACAACTCTGGGCAGGAGCTGTGTAGCCCAAGGGTGAGAGCTTGGTCTGCACAAAGCCTTGGGTTCCATTCCAGTCCATCTGTGGACCTGCAGTCTTCCTGTTGCCCAGGGGGTGGCGAGCAGTGCTCAGCAGAGATGGGCTGGGCTGTGCAGCAGGGCTGTGCGGCACTTCCTTCCTCCAGATGTTCAGGAGGGCTTGGTGCAGTCCTGATCCCTCCTCAGACCTTCACCCCCTCCCTGCGGACCCTGCACTGCCTTCCCCTCCCTCACTTCTGCTGGCACTGGCTCTGCTGGCTGTTATCACCCAAGCTCTGCTGTGGTTTCAATGTGCTCCCTTTTGGAGGGGGAACCTTGCCTGGGGAGCCCAGGTAGGATGGTGGTGGGGAAGGCCAAGGAAAATGGAGAATGCAGGGTTGCCAGCCCCACAGGTAACAGCTGTTCCAGTCCTGCCACCCCCACGTTTCACTCTACATCAGTCTGCAGCTCAACAGCCTGGGCTCTGATGCCTGCAAGGAAATCCGTGACCTCCTCCTGCATGACAAGTGTGTGGTGAGCAAGCTGCGGTGAGTACTGCCTCTGTCCTTGCATGAAGCTCTCTCTACTGCCCATCTGGGCTCCCTGCCCAGCCTCAGCATTGCCCTGAGCTCCTGTGCCCACAGGCTGGCAAATAACCCCATAGGAGAGCAGGGGGCACAGTACCTGGCCGAGGCGCTGGCAGGCAACCGCTCGCTGACCCATTTGTCCCTGCTGCACACCACGCTGGGGGACCAGGGTGCTGAGGTCATCGCTCAGCACCTGACCAAGAACCAGCACCTCCAGGAGCTCAACCTGGGCTACAATTCCCTGACAGACACAGCTGCCCTGCGTGTGGTGGAGGTGGCCAAAAAGCACGCGACGCTGGACAAAGTGCAGTGAGTTCCCTCTGCCCCATCTCTTGCAGCCAGTGCCCCTGACCCAGCATCCTTGCCCATAGGGGTGAGACCCTCTCTTGCCTCTGCATCCTTCCCCCAGCCCTCACAGTGTCTCCTGCTCCTTTTCTCCCAACCTGCAGTTTGTACTTCAATGACATCAGTGAGGATGGCAAGAGGGAGCTTCACAGCCTGCGCATGGACCGGGATGGTGTCAGAGCCCTGGTCTTTCTTACAGCAGGCACTGATGTCTCTGACTACTGGTCCCACATCCTGAACGTGGTGCAGAGGAACCTGCCTTTCTGGGACCGGGAGAGGGTCCACCAGCACCTTGCCCTCCTCCTGCAGGACCTGGAGAGCAGTCGGAGGCAGACTGTCAACCCCTGGAGAAAAGCCAAATTCTTACGAGTTGAGAGTGAGGTCAAGAAGATGCTGGGGAAACTGCAGCATGGGACCCTCTAACCTGCTGTCCATCTACCTAGCCAGGGAGGAAGCAGTGCTGCTGGGGAGTAAACACTGGAGTGTGTCTCAGCAACACATCCCCTGCAGTCTTATCCATCAGGAGATGCCCAGTGGTCGGGTGCTACCAAGGCTGTCAAAGGTGCTGGGTATGTGGGGCTTGGCCCTCATCTGTGGGCAAGGCTGAAGTGTGGGAGGACTATGCAGAGACCAGCCCAGGAGCAAATGAGACTTGTTCTTCTGGGCTTGTAGAGACCCAACCCCTGCACCCTGCCTGCTGCTGGCCTGGCCACGAGCCACAGCAGTGGCAGTGGGGCAGAACTCAGGCTTGCTTGTGAAACCTTTGGTAGCATTAAAGTGCACCACTTTGTTTCCACTGAAGCATACATGTGCCAAGACACACTCTCCTCTTGGGCCCTTCCTGAGAGAGGAATGCAGAGGTGCTGGTGCAGCCATCCCTCCCTCCAGCACTTGGAGTGGAGGGCTCAGGCCCTTCCCTATCTCACAGGGCTAGGATGAGGCAGCACACTTCTGCTCAGCCCGTGCTGGACGAGTTGGAATCATGGGCCACCCCTGGGGCAGCTGGAAACTGGGGACACCAGGATCTGCTCCCAAGTGGGATGTCCTGGGGTGTTGATCACTGCTCCTAGCTCTGCTGGGCAGGAGCTGGCAGTGCCCTGGTACTGGGAGGGCAAGGGAGAAGTTGGGGCTGTTTAACCATTAAACCTGGGGCGTCTTAGAAGAGGCGGGGACACTGTGGCTTCCCTGCCACTTCACCCTGTACCTTGCTCCCTCTCTGCATTCACTGCAGCCATGAAGCAAACAAAAGGTATGTGCTGGGGCAGTGGGGATTCATCCTGTGGAGACCTTGCATGCACACACACATATACACCCACCCTCCTCCCCTCCCCAGACCCTGCTTCTGCATGGAGCAAGGCAAGAGCAGAGCCCAGGCAGGCCATGGAAAGGAGACAGAGACATCCAGGAAAATATAGATGGACATTGTGGGGGTGCTTAGCAGGAATCCTCTCTCTTAGTTTTGGGGGGAGTCCTTGTACTGGAAGAGGTAGGGAGGGGTTTTATGGGGAGGTGTGCAGGGGAGAACCTCTGGCTCCATCTTCTGGCTCCAGCCAGCTCTCTGGAGTCCTGATGAGCCTTCTCATCCCTCTCTCAAAAGCCCAGTAACCCCCTGGGCTAACCTCCATCTTCATACCACTGCCTGGCCCTACTTTGCTGCGGGACCCTGCTGGACTAGGCAGTGAGTGCCCATTGGACCCGAGCAGTAGACATCCTGCTGCTTTGAAATGCAAGTGGACACTGGTGATGGGGCCAAGGGCTGAGCTGTGCCTGGGCACAGGCTGTAGCTGGGGCAGGGGGGGCCTGCATGGGCTCAGCAAACTCGCCTCACCTAGCATGGCAAGCTCAGCCTGTGAATGGACAAGCCCTGAGTGCTCAGGAGTATGGAGTCTGCTCTCAGCCCACTGCCTCCTGCACTGACCTCTCCTCTCCTTCTGCAGGGCTCGAGGGTGACAAGAAGACAATCATGTAAGTGCTGAGCTCTCCCTGGCTGGGGGCTTCCTGGGGCTGTAACTGGGGCATATCCTCAGCTGAGGTGGTGTGGGTTATGGCTGCCAATCCTAGCTGCCTGTGCCAGGAAGTTCTTCCCTGAGCTGTTAACTCAGGAGAGATGTGAGGAACAGTCCAAGGAGAGAAATCCTCTTCTGTGTTTTCCCAAGGAAGAAGAATCACTGGAGCTGTGGCCCTAGCTGGCCCTTTCTGGGAGGAATGGAGCTCCCATGGCAGCTCTGGGGAGGTCAGGGGAAGGCCATGCTGCTGCATTAATGTGGCTTCTCCTGCCCTTTTATCATTTCAGAAAATTTGAATTTAACCCCAGGGATGGGATTGACAACCCTGCCTTGTCGCTGGCTGAGGACACGGGTAAACAGCCTTCCCTCCCTCCCCAGGGCATCCTTGTGTTAGCACAGGATTCTAGCAACTGGCTATTGCTGGGGTCCTAGCTTCTCTCACAGTGGGGACATGTGGGGCAGTGGGGATGGAGAGACCCCAGCCCAGAATGGGATAGAGGAACTCCTGTTAGGATTCCTGCAGGGCTCTGCTGATGGGCTGTGCCACCACCATGCAGATGATAAAGGCGTGAGGCAGCCTCGTTTCTACCTCCTGAGCAAGGGCAGTGCAGAGACCTTTGGCTTCTCCCTCCACGAGGAGCTGGGCTTCCAGGGCCACATCATCCGGCAGGTTGAGCTAGGAGGGCTGGCCCAGCGCAGGGGGCTGCAGGATGGAGACAGACTCCTCCAGGTCAATGGCCAATTTGTGGACCACATGGACCACCGCAGGGTAAGCTGGGAGCACCCTGGGGCTGTGGGAAAGCCAGGGTCCTCCACAGCCCAGGGGCACAGAAGGTGCAGGACCCTGCTGCTCCCTGGGGCTCTGACGGCGTAGGCTGTGGTCAGAGGGGTATCTTGCCCAGGGTTCACAGCCTGGCTCCTTCCAGGTGGTGGAGAAGATCAAGGCCAGTGGCAACCAGGTCCTACTGGCAGTGCTGGATGGCAACTCCTATGAAGCAGCCAAAGCATTGGGCCAGGACCTGTCCCAGATGCTGCCAACTGACATCCGCCCACGTCTCTGCCACATCACCAGGGACAAAAACGGATTTGGCTTCAGTGTGTCAGGTCCAGAAGGTAAAGCAGGCAGTGAGATGTTGGTGCTGTGAGCCTCCCCAAAGCAGTGCCCTACTCACCCCAGCCCGCCTCTTCTCCCTGCAGGCACAAAGGGCACCTTCCAGCTGTCAGTACAGCAGGGTGGGCCAGCAGAGAGAGCAGGGGTGCCCCCAGGCTCCTGGCTCCTGGAGCTGAACGGGGAGAGCGTGAGGAGCTACTCACACACGCAGCTCACCAGAAAGGTCTGTGCTCCTGGTGTAGATGAGTTGAGGGGGACTGGGGCTGGCAATGTCACTGAGCACCCTGTGTTTCCCATCCAGCTAAAGCAGAGCAGTGGTAAGGTGACACTGCTGGTGGCATCCAGCACCGTGGAGGAGTTCTACCGCCTGCGAGGTCTGCGAGCCACGGCTGCCTTGGCAGATACCTCCTGGCTCCCTTTCAAGGCCAGGGAGCTGCACATGGTGAAGGGTCCAGCTGGCTATGGATTTCTGCTCAAGGAAGATGACTGCAAGTCAGGGGCCATAGGTGAGGGGGCTAGGGAGAGCAGTCATATGAGAAAGTCATACAACTGAGCAAGGCATCTCTGAGTGTCAGGAATAGCTGCAAGCCCTGTGCCCACAGCAGGACTCTGTCCCCACCTGCACACAGGGGTGAGGAGTGACACTTCTCCTCTGATTAAATGCCTCTGTGAGCATCTCTCCACTCTCCCTCTGTACCACCGTGGCAGGCCAGTTCCTGTGCGACCTGGATGCAGGGCTGCCAGCTGAGCAGGCAGGGATGAAGGAAGGGGATCGTCTCTTGGCTGTGAATGGTGAGAGCATTGAGGGGCTGGACCACCATGAGACAGTGCTCAGGATCCGTGCTCGTGATGACCAGGTGACCCTGCTGGTCATTGACCCTGCTGGAGATGAGTTCTACCACTCGGTAGGTTTTGGGGACCCAGCATGCTCCCATCCTGGCTGGAGAGTCCTGGGGCACTGTGAGGCAGGGAGGTCCTCCTGGGAGACCTGGCTTGCCTTGGAGTGCCAGGAGCTGTGTGGCTATCTCTTTTCTGGTCTTCCAGATTGGGCTGTCCCCTCTGCTGTCCTTTGAGGACAGTGACCCTGCCTTAGACTCCCACACACCCTCCCTGCCCTCTCCCAGTGGCTCCCCTGGACTCCGTCACGTTGAGGTGGGACCAAAGGGACCTGGCTCCTGGCTGGTGGCTGTTGCCAACAGTATAGAGATCACACAGGTAAAGCTTCTTGCCAGGCCCTCGCTACAGTGCTCCTGAGCCCAGCACTGCTCTGAGTCCTGGCACCCTCTTCCCTTGCCTGTTGTAATATTTCCCTGGCACTTGTGATGCTGGCCAGAGAGAGCTGCCATGGTCTCCTAGCAGAGAAAGACCCCTTCAATTTGCCCATGGGAAAACTGTGGAGAGTGGTGGGGTTGGTGCTTGTGTGCTGCCCTCAATGCCCCTGCTGTGTCCCCACAGAACCTGCGCCAGGAGGAGAGGAGGAGGCTGCACCAGGCATTCTAAGAGCCCAGGAACATTCTGCCTTCAACCAGGCTCTCTCACACAAAGCCTTGACCCAGGCCACGTCCAACCCTCTGACCTGGCTCCCTGGAGAGGACAGCACTGCCCAGCGTGGCCATTGCACACAGCTGTTGTGTTTCCACACTCCAATGGGGCTGACAGCATCGCACCTCCCAGAGGCTGCTCTCCTCTGACTGAGGCTAGCTCCGAGCTCTTATTAACCATGGTGCTGGCTTCTTGTAACCTGAAGACAGATGTGTCTTTGGCTCAGCTGCTTCCAGGGGTATCTAGGGCCACTGCACTGAAGACCCTGCCCCAGCTCCAGGCTTTGGAAGCTCCCAGGAGAGCCAAGGCAACGTCCTCCACCCCAGGATCCTGGAGACTGTGGAGTCTGAGGCTTTGCTCAGCCTAGGGCTGGCTTTCAGGCTGCTGTGTGCAGGGGAAAGGGAGCAGCAGAGACTGAAGGAGAACTGAAGGAATGAATCCCCAGCCTCTCAGCCTGTTGGCTCAGGTCTGCCCCTGCATGGACATCTTTCTTGTGCTCTTCTCATCCTCCCTGTGAACCTGTGGGAAGTGAGTGTCCACTACCCATCACGGCACTGTTCCTGTGTCACCCATTTGGGATGTGATTAAAGGACAAATCCACGCTGCTCTTTGTGTGGGTAATGTTATAGAGAGGACTGTGACTCAGTAGTGCATCCTGGGGCCAGACAGGACCTATCTTTTACCTAGCCCAGAGCTGATCTGGGAAGTTCTCCAAATGTGTTGATAGGGAAGTAGGGGCTGAGAGCCTCTCCTATTCCAGGAGCCCCACAGCACCTGTAGGCACTCCATATGCTCCATGGCAATGGTTGTTCCTACCTCTTCCCAGTGCTGGCTGGCTTCTGCCACCTTGGCCAGCACAAGGTCCAGGCTACCCTGGTGGAAAGAGGATGGGGAGGACCATGCTGCAGTGACAGCCACCCACAGCCACATCCCAACTCACGTGGAAGGTCATCTCATACTCCCTGTCCATAGCACTGAGCCTGCACTGCAGCTGGATGATGGGCCTGTCCCTCTCTGCTGGAGCCCAAGTGGCAGTCTCCTGGGTCTGCTGGTTCTCCTGGAGCCTGCTGGCTGTGGAGTGCAGGGACAGAGGCAGGAGACACTGTGTATGTGGGCACAGGAGGGTGGGGGCAATATGTAACACAGTCCCTGCCCCATTCCCATCATCCCTGAGGTGACACAGGGCTCTGGGACAGGGCTGGGATCACAGCATCCCCTTTGCAGTTCAGGTGACAAACAGTGGGGAGCATAGAGGAGGGACAAGCAGGCAGTCTCTGTGCTGGGGTCAGCAGGGGCTCAAGCAAAGCCTGACCTGAGGGCCCCTCTTGCAGGGTGATGCCTCAGAAGCACCTTCTCCCCACCTGGCAGGACTGTGACAATGCTGGAGAGGGGATGGGGAGCTGGAGGGAGCCCTAGAAGGAAAGTTTTACCTCTCTGTTGAGTGTGGGAGAGAGAAAATAAGCACAGAGTTTTGCATGTGGCCACAGACCACAGACCTCTGGCTGAGGTTTTGCCTTTGCTAACATCAGCCCCTGCTTGAGCACCAATGGAAATGGCAAGGCAACAGCTTCTCAGGCAGGGGAGCCTCCGGGCTGCCAGTTAGCTGCCTGGAGGGAAGCTATTTCAAACCAACCAGCATGACATGGTTTTCTGGCACAGCTGTGGCAAGTACCACTGTGCTGAGCATGGGCTCAGCAGGGGCCTGAGGGACAGAAACACATGGGAGCCCCACAGAGGGGTGCTGGACTCCTCTTTCCCCCAGGGAGGGAACCCTAAGCAAAAGCAACCTCTGCTTCAAGTCTCACACATAAACACAACCACGACTTGGAGTGAATTATGCCCAGAGAAGCAGATAGTTAGGAATGTAATTGCTCAAGCATGTTCCCTGATCTCTTTGGATAGGGGCCATGGTGATTTTTATATTTGGCTCTACAAAGCTGGTCTAACCCTCCCTAGCTCTCTCCCCAGGTACTTGTGGTATCCTGGAGTTGGCCAGGGCAACCTCCAGTGGTCAGCCCAGCTTGACTATTAGCCAGAATCCATTAGCATCTAATGGGAAAAGCCTCAGGAACACAGCCTCAATAAATGTTGACATATTTGAGGTCAATAAAATCCTTAGGAAAATTTGCCCAGGTAATTAAAGCCAGACAAGGAGCTGCCTGTCTCAGAAATATTTACCAAGCTTTACCAAAGGCAGTAAAATCAAGACAGAGAGTTTTATAAGCAATCTATGCAGGGTACCCTTGCTGTACCTAGTGCTGTATGCTCCTTCCCACTGTCCTGCTCCTCTGATGCCTCAGCAAGCCATGTGCTATGCAGGAATCCATCATGAGACACCACAAATGGTGTGCCAGGGCAGTGGCTTTTCCATGCTGCTGTGGCTTTGCACACCTGGCACCTCAGGGGTCCTGGCTCCCATGCAAGAGTGGGTGCATGGGTACTGCAAGAGAAGCAAAGAGGTGAGCTCAGTTTTGGGGGTCATCTCCAGTGTGGACCCCAGCTCCCCAGAGGCTGAAGCTCTGCTGTCCCACCTCCAGGCCTAAGCCTAGTCACACTCCAGCTCCCCATAGTGAGACTGGACAAACTGCAGGGTTTGCTGGTTTGTTCTGTCTTCTTTCCTCCTTGAAGGCCATGGTCTGAGAGCGACGCTGTGCTGTGTCAGTCTCAGCTGGTTTTGTTTGCAAAGAAAGTGTTCTCTTGCCTGGGAAAAGAGCTGAAGGCAGCAAACAAAAAGAGCTTTCGAGCCCGTGTCAGTACTTCTGAAGGTTTGGTGTTGCCAGCTCTGGCAAAAGATCGGTCTCCTCGGTCTCCTTTTCTCCGCCTGTTCTTCTGTCAGGTCTTACTCCCTCACTCCCCCCACCTCGGTCTGTGCATGCTCCCGCCCCTGAGGACAGCCCCAGGTAACGGAGACAGCAGCTCCAGTAAGCTTTTCATTCGCCTGTGTTTGCAGAGGGTAATGTCTCAGACTCTAACAGCAGCCAGCTGTCTTTCAACTGCACCACAATGCTGCTGGCTGTTCTCATTTCCATCCCTGCGAAAGAGATGTTGATTCAGCTCCTTGGGGTTAGCTTTGCTCCTGCCCACCACCCGGAGCAGCGCTGTGGGAGAGGGCCGTGGTCCCACAGCAGAAGCAGTGCCCGGGGTGCTGCTGTGCTCTGCACCCTGCATGCTCCACCTTCCACCGTGCATCCTCCATCCCACATCCTCTACTCTGCCCCCTCCCTCCTGCATCCTGCCCCCTCCACCCCGCATCCTCTCCCCTGCACCCTCCACCCTCCTTCCTGCGCAGCTCTCCGCTCACACCATGGTGGGTTAGGGGCTGTTTCTCTGCTGCCAAGGACTCCTCTCTGGGGGGTGCAGTCCCCGCCCCAGGTCGGGCTCAGCCGCTTCCCGTCCGCCGCCCACCGAGCAGGCTGAGAGCCGCTTCTGTTTTACCACGACCGTGACCGTTTTGCCAGCCCGGTGCGGCGCGGTTCCCTGTTAGCGGCCACCCGAAGAAAAGGGAACCGGGCTGCTGGAAAGGGGAAACGATCCTGTTTTGCAACCAGCGCAGCCTGGCGCTCAGCAGGCTCGGGAAAGGGAACCGCGGCTCCACACCGCCGGGTCGGTCCCAGCCCTGTCTGTCCTGCGGGGGCAGCGCGGCCCTAACCGTTCCCATAGCGACCCCGCCCGCAACAAACATGGCCGCCATGCCTCCCTCGCCGCACTGTGCGCCTGCTCTTAAGTAGCGAGGCGGGACCTAGCGGAGGGGCCGCCCCTCGCTCCTATGCCTTCACCCGGGCGCGGACGTTGGCCAATCGGCGTCGGCTCCTCCCCGGCGGAGGGGGCGGGCCCAGGCGCACGAAGGGCTGGCCAGCCAATCGGCGTGCGGCGTGGCCGAAGCCGAGGGCGGAGAGGCGCTGGAGCCGGGCGCCCCCGCTGCTGTCGCCGCCACCGCCACCGCCACCGCCACCGCTCGGGGCTGCCTGGCCCTGCGTTCCCCGACCTGGCCCTGCCCTGCCTTGCCTGACCCGACCCGACCCGACCCGGCCTGGCCCGGCCCGTGGGAGCGCCCCTACACCCGGTTGTCCTGCAGGGCCGCGGCCTGGTGCCGGACAGAGGCGACGGGCCGGGCGCGGGTGTGGGCGAGCTCGCGGCCGCTCCCCGCCCCCGCGCCGCCTTCATGTCGGCGCCGCTGAAGAAGGGCCCCGGGGGGCTGATCGGCCTCATGAAGGACGCTTTCCAGCCACACCACCACCACCTCGGCCCGCACCAACCCGGTGCCGTGGACAAGAAGATGGTGGAGAAGTGCTGGAAGCTCATGGATAAGGTGGGCCCCGTGGAGAGGGCTGTGTGATGGCTCCGGTGGGTCGGGTTGGGACAGGAGCAGGCCTAGGGGTTGAGGTAGGGCTGGAGTAAAAGGCTTCGGGCTGGGGCTGGGTAGAGGGGCCAGGGGAGCTGGGTTGAAGTTGTGGTAGGGTGGTGAGGCAAAGGGCTGTGCGGGGTTGGGGTAGGGCTGGCCTGAAGAGTTCAGGACGATGGGGTGGTTCTCGGGGTAGAGGGGGTCTGTGGGGTAGGATAAGTCTGGAGCTGCAAGGTTTTGCAGTGTTGGTTGGGGGAAAAGAGCTGTATGGCTCAAGGGGCAGGGGTGAAATGTTTTGGGGTGTGTGAGAGATGTATTGGGGGCAGGGTAGGGTGCAGCCCTTTCGGGGACAGGATGTGAGAGCTGGTGGAGGAGCGGCCAGAGGCAGAGTGGAAGTGGGATGAGAAGATTGGAAGGTGTGGAGGTAGAAGAACAGCTCTACAAGGGATGAGCTGTGAGCAGGGCTGGGGAAGAACAGGTTGAAGAAAGAGGGGAAGGTTTGGGATGGAGGATGCAGGCCTGCTCAAGAGAATCTGAGATTCGTACTGTTGTGCTCTTGTAGACATTGAGGTGGAAACTGGTGGTGCTAGTGAAAGGAGAGGCTGGGTATGGGTAGTGTCTGGTGGGGAGCTGCAGGTGCATCCAGATGGTGTCAACCATAGACACCTACCTGTGTACAGCTGCACGGGAGAGGAATCTAGGATTTGCTTGTCTGAAGGTGAGCCTCAGCCTGTGGTAGTCTGTTGTGTGGGTACTGGGTGGTGAGGCTAAGCATCTGCTTTGTGGCAGTTCAGATTATTCTTTTCTGAATGAATAGGGATATATTACTAAGCTCAGCACAAAGCTTTTTATTTAAAAGTAGGAGCCTGGTAAAAACCTAAATAAAGCTCTCTGCAATAAACTCATGTAGTTATACAGAGATAAGGAGTATCAAATCTAATAGGAAACAACAGTAACCTGGGTGCCAGAACTGGAAAGGCCATCTTCCAGTCCCATGCCTTTATGGGGACATTGCATTTTGGGATCATTAAGGCTCTGCCTTTCTCCACCTTTTAAAATGCCGGGAAATGGCTGTTGCTGGGGCCAGGACACCAGACCTTCAGTCCTGATCTGATCACATCTGGTGTGATGGGGTATGGCATTGATTTACTAGCCTGCCTAGGTGTGTTGGTAAATGCATTGTTGTAAGAAATCCTGATGAGTTGTTAGTGATTGCTGGAGTTACTTACAGAATGACCCAGCCAGTGAGTATAGGAATCCAGAAGTAGGCATAAGATAAAAACCTTTAACATTTTTCCTGGCATTTTGATTGCTCTCCAGATGTTCCTGCTGCTCAGCCTTGAGAACTGAGGCTAGGCTTGACAGGTTGGCATCTAAAATGTGCACCACGTTTTCTAATGCTGGGTTCAGGGCCCTGAAAGTAGTGCAGAGTCAGAGCATTGCCAAAGTTGCCTGCAGCCCTTGAGGAGTGTCACCTCACCAGCTTCTTCCCCTCTGGGAGCAGAGCAAGCAGGGCTGATGGGCATACCTCATCCAGTTGCCCAGCAGGCTTATGCACTTCGTCTTTTCTTTCTCTTTTCCCTGTCTTGTTTATGCATGCAGTGTCTGAATCTCCTGCAGTAAGTGCTAAAAGCAGGCAGGGAGAGATGACTTCTCTTTTAAAAGACATATTAAATTATGTTCCTGCCAAGAAATCACTTTGTGTTGGCTGGCTCAACAAAAGGCATGGTTTGTAGTTGTGCCTTGCTGTGCTTGTGAGGAGCTTTGATCACCTTCTACAGAGAGAGGCTGGGATAAAGAAGAAAGTCTTTTGAGGAGTGCCAGTGGCTCTTAAAACATTGAGGGCAAGCATAAGTGGTAATGTGGGAAAGGTAGTTTGAGCATGGAAGAGCATGGAACTGTGATCCTCTTAGAAGGAGGTCTATCTAGAAGATGCAACTTGTAAGAATGTGCATGTGATGCAGGGGTGAAAACCTGTGTTTGACCTCAGAATCTGGTCTGCTCAAAGGAAAAGCTAGGCCTGAAAGAAAACTTGGATTGCTGTGACATTTTGAATTGCAGTGGTGTGGGGTTTTTTGGGGGGAGGGGATACATGCACAGCTTCAGATCTCCATAGCCAGTCTTTGGCTGAATGCTCTCTTCACTGTGGTATCACCAACAGAAAAATCCAAGGCTACTGTTGTATTTGTCACAAGCTAAAATAACCTCTTTTAAATGTGCACTGACACAGTTTTGCTGGGAGACAGCATCCCAAAGCTTTTAGGTGTAGGGTTAGTTCTTAAAGAGGTAGCTGTTCACTCAGATTTGAACAGGAGGAAAGATTTGGCTGTGAAAAGCCTTTCAGATTTTGGTTAGACTTTACTTTTCCTTATGCAGCCTTGTGGGGACACATCTGAATTAAAAATCTTCAGTAGCAGAGCAAATGGCCAGGCAAACAGAGTGCTCCTGAAACAAGTGGTGAGAAGGGCTAAAAGGAATGGAAAGCATTGAAAATGGGTTCATTTGCTGGGCCCAGGAGGTGAAATGACAGGAGCAAATAAAACAACTCCTTATGTGCATGTTTGATAGTCAAGGTGTTTGCCTTTCAGCAGTGTGCTGTGTCTGTGTGGGTCCAGTACATCCAGGACCTGATTCACTAGTCTGCATCATTAACTGGTGGTGTCAAAGCCTTTGTGCAGCTCTGGGTTTGGATGTGACTGATGAATTTCCTATACAAGTTGATTCTTGTCCAAATATTTTCCCCCTAATGTTCTCCAGAAGCTGCCCAGCATATTCCTGCTGTTCAGATTTTCACTTGAACCTTTAATGTTTGTCAGTACTAATAGTTCCTTCTACATTTGCTTATGGTGACATATAGGCATAAAATAGCCTCTTTTTATTACTCTACAGCAGAGTGTTCACCTACAGCTGAAGTAGGTGACATTTAGCTGTGGAGCAGGGGTTGCATGTGTCTTTGGAAGCTGGATGTGTTGTCAGACATCTGGTGAGCCTCACAGTGAGCAACAGAGCAATTTCCTTGCAGTGTCTTGAACCTAGTGAAGTGTGTAGATTGGTTCAAGGGGGAGGAACTGCTCTTAGCTTGTTTGTATCATGCTTGCTCGTCTTATCACTGTCTTTAGCAAATAAAGCAGTGCTTAGCAGAAGGAAACATATGATATATTGGCTGGTGAAAACACTTGGTAGTTTTTGCACAGCAGGGTGAGGTTCCAAATGAGTTTTTGTAGAGGTGATCTGGGCAGCAGGTAGTGCAGAGTACTTGAGTTCATTGCTGTGGTTGAAGAATAGGTGATAGTAGTCATGAACTGCTTGGGGTAAGGGATGTAGCAGAAGAATGGTAGAGTAAATGTAGTAAGACATGGAGGAGGAAGATGAGCTTTGAGATAATGCTTCTCTAACCAGTGTCCTGATGCCATGCAGTTTCTACAGCTGGGTAGAGAAATGCCACCACAGGTCACCTTCACTGTAAGTAGAAGAGAGGCCAAATACAAACTCAGCAGGAGATAAGAGAAGATAGTGCAGGTTTTCTTTTGCTGTTGGCTTAAGATGAAATGAGATGTGGTTTGGAGAAATAAGTTAGCTATTTAGCCCTTCAATGCAGTTTTGAAAAGCCATAGCTCTTTCCTTCCTTGAAGGGCTTTGAGCTGAAGGGGAAGAGCTGTTACCTGGCACAGTAGCACCTGGGGGTGCCTGGAACTCCATGACACTGTCCCCCCATCTGAGGCAAGCAGGTGGGTGGTGTCTGTGCTGGGGACTTTCTGCCAGAACAAGAAGTGAGGTGCTGTACTTTTCAGTGGTTAGCTGGTGCTAGCTGTTTTGTAGCTAGGGCTGGGGGTGAGCAGAATGAGGGAAGTAATGAGGCAAGAGAATGGGGTGGGTAGACAGGATTCTGGGTGTGTTGGAGGACACAGCCAGCTAGTGTGGCACCTGGTGAATCTGCCTTGAGGGGCCACAATTTGTATAGGTTTGTGTCCTCTGTTAAGCAACACTCTGCTCTTCCTAACAAATACTGTGTATTGTTAAATGAGTGCATTTGCTTAGGTATCTCTTTTTCCTTGAATGCTTTTCCTTGCCTCTACTAACATGTATCTAATGCAGCTACATGCCCTGACTGCAGTATTTCACAAAGCTCATGGTTCTTGCTGTGTTCCTCAGGTTATCTATATGATAGACATAGACATCATGACAGCTCCCTCTACATAGTGTCACTGCTTTCCTATGCTGCTTACCCAGTTCCTTTACTTGTGCAAGTCTAATGAAGCAGTGCTAAGGGGAAATATTTTAAATCCAATCAGTCAAGGGTAGCTGCAGAATCTTGAGGGGAAAGATTCAGTTTCAGGCCTAGAAAATCTAGATGAGATTTTTTTTTTTTTCCCTTGAATGATTAGATAACAGATTCTTTCTTCAAAGCTAAAGGGGGAAACTGGTTTTTGATTGTTTTCTCCACTTGTGTTTGTAAAATGAAAACCAGTGAAGGTTCTTTTAGGGTTCTTCACGGGCCACTGTCTTAGAATCTTCATGCTCAGCTTGAAATGCTTTATTGGTATTCCTAAAGACCCAAAAATGTCTCTGTAAAAGGCTTGTTCCTGAGAGAACAAAGCGTAAGCCAAGCAAACTCAGATGAGTGTGGATGGCAGTTTAAAAACATGGATTGCTTGGTTTTGTTACCATCATACATAATCAAAAATATTTGCTGCTTTTTGCTCAATTTCCTTCCACATTGCTGGTCCCTGTGGAAGGCAGAGTAGCTCACTGAGGGGAGGCTGTTCCCAGGGCTGGGAACATTCCTTTTGAGGTCGTCACTGATGCTGCAAGTGCACACGTAGAGAAACAAGCAAAATGCAACTGGTTTTGTTGCTGCCGTGTTATAAAACAAGCAAGTTTGCTCAACAGGCAGCAGTTCCTAGTTAGGTAGCATTGTTTAAATGCTTATCTTGGCTAATTTTGGTCTGCTTGGTAAATAAAGATTTGATAATGAAATCCCAGCAGTGGTGGCCTTTCTGTTAACTCTTTGAGGTAGTTTTGCTAGTCACTTCTTGGGAAACATTTGCTAGAGGCTGTGAGCATGAGTGGTTTGCAGAACTTGCTTCTGCTGGAGGGAAATTCTTCTGCTTGATGTTGAAGTTTGTTACATGACTGAACCACAGTGGGTCTGCCTCTTCTATAGCTGGATATTTTAAAGGGTGAACAGCCAAGCTGTTTTCTGTTACAGATGACTGAGAGGAGTAAGTACTCTGACTTCTAGGCTTGCTTAATAAAAGATTTTCCTCTCCATAGCACAATTCAGCTGTGCCTGAGGAGCAGATTTAGAACCTATTCAGGCTGTATGGGGAAACTAGTTTTACTCAGGGGACAAGTGTGTCAACTCAATTCATTGATGTAGTTCATTGCCCAGTGCTCACAGGCTCCAGGGAAGCAGCAGTTGAGGCATCAGAAATAGTTGGATAAAGTCAGTTGTCTGACCATCCATCTCCTTGTCTAGACCTCCTCATCTTTGGCAGCTTCTTCCAAATGGAGGGAAAATTTTGGTAGTTTTTTTTCCATGTACTCTTGCAGAGGCTTTTTTAGACATGGAATTCTTTTAGTGGCAGTCAGGTTTTTCTGTTGGAGTTTTGGTACACTGAGTGCCTTTCTCTTCACTGAAATTGAGTCTCTCTCAGTCAGCTCTTCTATGAGGGGCACTAGTGTCAGTCAGATTAGAGATGTCACTGACAAGGTTGCTTTCTGCATAGACCCTGAATGGCAAAGTTAAATGCTGAAGGGCTGTTTCAGAATAAATTACTTTGTTTACCATCAGCATTTAAATGTTTAAGGGAAGTAGATATTTAAGTGTGCATTGTAGGGAACTAGTCAATTCCTCTTGAAGGTTTCACAAGATTTTGTGAAAATAATACACTGCAAAAGGAGGTTAGACTGTTCTCTTACCTTTTCCTATCCCCTCCCCTTAAGCTTTACCTCTATACCCTTGTACCTGGTAGTGGTGTTAGTTTAGACCTCATTTGTGTGCTTGGTATTAAGCAGCCAGATAATGTAGTGAAGAACTTTTAGTGTCTACATTTTCTAACAGCTTTCCTGTCATGTTGGATGTGAGTTGCAGAAGACAGAAGCTGTTAGCCAGCAAGGCAGCAGTGAGCCTGTACCAGCTGCTGGTTCTTAGCTGATAAACATCATCTGTAACTGGCCTCACATCTCTAGAGTTTCAGCCCTTTTTGCAACTGAAAGTGCACCACTAATTCTCAGCTTGCCTCTTTGCTGTCATCTCTCCCTGTCGTTCTCCCAGGCTAGATAATGGAACATGTTGGCTGTGCTGGATGGTGACGTGGCTTCCTTTATCCTCCCCCATCACATAAACTTATTCTCATGAACTTTTGGCATGTAAGCTCTACATTCCTGTATGTTTAAGACCTATATTAAGTTCAGCTTGCATCCTAATTTGTTTGTATACAGGTATAACAGTTGTATGGCTTGTGAGTTCTCAACAGGAATGTTCTACTTGTAACTTGTGCCTTACTGCCTACATAATGCAAAAGTAAGTGCCTACAATTATTTTATTGATGATCCAATAAATTGACTGTAGATGGCAAAAATTTGGGTTGGTAGAGTCAAGGAATTAACTTTGAGAATATGTGATCTTGCTGAAAACATGTGGCTTGGAAGGAAGAAAATTGAGAAGTTTAATGGTACCTCAAGTGGAAGACAGGTTGAGGTCATCTAATAACCCTTTAATTACTAGTATCACTGTGGATGTATTGTTTAAAAAAAAACCAACAAACTAGCAGAAATTATTGGGGAGAATCTAATTTTGCTATGTGATTCATCTAACAGAAGTTAGAAGCAAAGTTGATGCATACCTGGGGACACAAGTTCTTTCAAGCTAAACTCTTAGCCAGGCTTCTCTTACCATATCTGTTATGCTACAGCTGATTTCTTGTTCTTGCACAGAAGAGTTCCTTTGCATTTCATTCTTTCCTTGATAGTGGTCATTATCCATAGAAGCTGTTGTTCCTCTTAGTCCTTATATGTATTCAAGAAGGCAGAAAAGGAGATTCTTCTAGCACTGTTACCTTCAAAAGACTTTCAGCCTGGCAACACTTAGTGGCATCAGATGTATCAGTAGCAGTGGGCATAGTTGTCTTGACTGTATGGATCAGTGTGAACAGGGACTTTTGCAGCCAAAATCAGGGCAGCTAGACAGGCAAAGTTCAGAGTCTGAAATGAGGCAGGAAGTACTAGGCACGTGTGGTACAGTTGCATCCTTGTCATTTAAAGCCTCCACATTGAATTTTCTTCAGTTGTTCTTGCCAGTGCAGGTGAGGTGAAATGCAGCCTCATGATATCTGCTCAGATGTTTGTTGGGAATGTTTTGAGTGTACTGTGTGCGTAAGCAACACTAAATTGTATTCAGGTAACTGCTCATTGCTTGCTACTTTCCATGTTCACAAAGGTCTTTTCTCCCTTAACCACAGGTGGTTCGTTTGTGCCAGAACCCAAAGCTGGCTCTGAAGAACAGCCCACCCTACATCCTGGATCTGCTGCCTGACACTTACCAGCACCTTCGAACCATCCTGTCTCGCTACGAGGGGAAGATGGAAACCCTGGGGGAGAACGAGTATTTTCGGGTCTTCATGGAGAACCTGATGAAGAAGACAAAGCAGACCATCAGCCTCTTCAAGGAAGGGAAGGAAAGGATGTATGAGGAGAACTCTCAGCCTAGGTAATGGGGAGAAATGTTCTCAAGTGTGTTATGATATAAATTTGCCCTAGTGAACAAGAGCTGCAACAAATGTCTGCTGGTTGATACAGTGGCTGGAGAGGAAAACAGACTTTGAAGAGGTTTAAGTCTTAAGTGTAGGATTTGAAGTGAACTCTACTTGGATATATTGAAATGAGAGAGCAGAGGAAGTGTTCAGAGCCTGCATAGCCTTTGTTGGCCTGCAGTGCAGGTATTCTAGCCTAGTACGAACAAAGTCTGCTGTGGAAAGGTTTTGCAGTCCTTTATGTTCTCACATTGTGAGGAAGGATGGTAAAGTCCAGAATCATGTTTCTAGCAGTTTTAGGAAGCTTAGAGGATTTTATGTTAGATAGCAAAACAGTCATCCAGGTTAAAACTTGTCATTAGTCTTTAGGCATTACAGAACTTTTCCTGTCTCTGGGAACAAACTGTGCAGTGTTTCTGGAGTTGGGAGGGAAGTAACCTTGTTTTGTGGGAATAAAATGTCTTACTAAAGCCCCATAATGTTGGAAACTTCCTATGTAAGCTGGGTTAGGGTGCCATACTTGTGAATTCTGCTTTCATTTTGTTAAGAAGGCTTATGCAGCTGAGATCCAAGACATCTGCAAGGTGAACAGCAGTTGCTGAAGAGGATAGGTGAAGGTGAACACTGCAATTGTCTGCAGATCAGGTTCTCTTGAACAAAATAGCATGAATTTAATGAGTGCTGTACTATACCTAAAAAGGTGATCCTTTCCTTCATCCAGGTTTAAGGAAAGGAGAGCCAAGGTGATTTCAGAGTAGAGTAAAGCTCTGGAAAAAGTTAATCTTAAGTATTTGTCTAACTGTTGGCAGCAGGTCTAATGAACAGAGATGTACAAAACATTTGTAACTTCAAAGTCATTTGAGGATTTTAGAGTTGGTGCTGAATTAAAAACAAAACCCAAACCAAAACAAAAATGTTAAAAAGTGAAAACCACTCAGGGGCTGAATGTAATTGCTCTAGGGAAAATATGTGGTTAACACTCTGGGAAGTACTTGCTTGAGTTCCTGGGGGGGGGTAGTATGTGTGGGTGTGTGAAGTGCTGGCACATGTTTCTGGTGTAATAGTGAACTCTAGGTAGCATATTCTGTGATATTGAGCTCCAACAAAAGATTGTGATTGTGGCTCCAGAAAGCATTGTTAATGTTGTTTTTATTTTTCACCAACAGTGTTGACAAATGGATTATGAAATGGAAGTTTCTGGGCTGTTGTTTAGCAGCTTTTCTTTGTGAGACAATAAGAGTAATCTTAGAGTTTGCTTGGGACATGATTTGGGGAGTGTAAATACAGCACCTTCACATGGTACACCTGCTTCTTTTAAATGTTGAAGTTACCAGTTTGAGGTCTTCAGGAACTGGATTCAATGTAACATGTGAAATCAAAAAATGAATGTAACATTATATCCATGGGGTGAGGGGGTGTGTGTCCAGCTGGGAGAGTGTGGTTGTTACAGTTGGTGTGTTGCAGGTGAGAGATGGGTTTTGGGAGATGCTGGTCATTTTCCGGTGTCAACCTTTGAGATACTAACAACCCAGGTTATCATTCAAGACTGAGTGGTTTTTACAGAGCAGTGGGTTCCTCTTAAAATAGCATTTATCTTGAAAATGCTTTTGTGTGTTGCTCCTGTGCAGTAGAGTTGATGTTATTTTCTAGAACACTTACTGGCACCTCCAGAAATAAGCTAGAAGAGGATAGGAAACCATTTAGAATTTATCTAGGCTATTTCTTCTAGGTAACTATGTGCTATTGTGATCTGTCCATCATGAATCTGGACCATCTGATGAGTACCTGACAGCTGTGTCCAACATCTCACCTCCAGTCCCTTGTTTTCTTTCAGACAGAAGCAGGGAGAAATAATTGCAGAGAGAATGAATCATCCTAGTGGGTTTGCAGTCCAAGTGATTGACCAGAGGGGGCAGGGGCAATGGGAATCCATAGAGGTGAACTTCAGAAAGAGGATTCCAGAGAGGTTTGCTTTCTCACAGCAGTAATGAGAGTCTCTGGGGAGCTGCTAATTGTAGCAGGGTAGGAATAAACAGCTTATGAGGGAAGCCACTGTGGTGAGACTTGTAAAGAGAAGTATAAAAGCAGAATGACATCCTGGCTTCTCTCATGGCATCTTTCTTTGCTTTTCACTCAGCCCAGGATGCAGCAGTTACTGTTTTGTCACAAAGGGGAAAATATCAGGCACCTTTTTGCTGATGCTGGGAATGAGCATGGTGACTTTTTCAATTCTTTAATTTTTTATAGGAAAGAAAGAGGTTAGAGCAGTCAGTGCATGTGATTCATCTGCTGCTTTAAGAGAGAAATGCACAGAGAATGGCACTTTTGGTTCAGCATTCTGTTAAATGCTGAGCTTCCAGCATCAGACTTCCTGGCTGTGTGAGTTTGGAACCTGATCACTTATTTGTTTCATCTGAAATTTAAATGATTCTTTTGCTCTAGAGACACCTTGAGGTTTCAAACATATATAATAAGGTGAAGAAGCTATTTTCTCACCTTGTTAGGAGTTGAAGAAAAATAGTTTGTTTGTTTGTTTCCTCTTGTGAGGAGTAATGAATTCAAATATTCAAGTGTGGGAGAAATTCTGTGGAATATTGTCAGCAGCCTGGAAAGCAAACAATAAACAAATATAACCTGGGTCTAGTATTCACTAGAAATGTGCTCAGGGCAGTGTGTCTGTGGATATGTGTACCTATGAAAAAATCTGATTTGCTCTTGATCTCATCCAGGTTTGTGCCTAAAGTTAGTCTGCAGTGTTAGAAAACGTGCCTTAAAATATCTGGTCTGCTGAATAGTTGCTTTAACTCGACTTTTTCTGGCTTTTTTTTCCTATTGTCCTTGAAACTTCTTTCTTCCTGTCTTCCAGATTTAGCACTGGTTTTGTTTCCTGGTGTGCATGTGCCTCTTTTCCTCCCCCAAATCTCTCTTGATGTAGAGCAAATGCATTATTTTGACATTTGCATAACTAGTCTGAAAGCTGTGCAGGTGTTTGCTACCAGTAATTACAGATGGCTGAAGACTCTCTTAGGTTATTAGGATCAGAACTGTTTTGATCACTTGAGTAGCAGCCTCAGTTTTATGTCTAACTTGTTCTTTACTTAGTTCCTGTCTTCAGAGATTCTCCAGTGGGTTGATCCAGGCTGGACTAAGGCAGAACTGGAGCACAGTTGGGAGAGCACCATGTCTTGTAGCTGCTTGTGCTACTTGGAGAGTTCCTAACAGCTGCAAGATGTGTGTCACCTACTGCTGGGTGCTTTGGTAGGGTAGGCACTGTGGCAATGCAATAGAGATGCTAGTTGGTGCTTCCTGTAAGGCAGGCAGCTTAAAATCCAGTAGTACAAAAGCAGATTCCAGCTGCAGGGTGACCATTTAAAGGTGTGTTTGGGAAGGGAACACACACCTTGATCTGTTAAACTGCAGTGAGTGGAGGAGCAGAGGTGCTGAGAGCAGGCTTTAGAAGGAAGGTTTGTGTCAGCACTGCCTGTGCTTACGGATGTGGGCAAGTGTTTGTTCCTTCAGTTTTCAACTCGTTGCAGTCACAGAGCTGCTAAAAGCCGGTGCAGCTCTCCTGTGTTGTACCTTAACCGTCAGGGTGCTGAAGGCATCCTCCTCTTGTGGCTAACAGCACACTTAGCCATGACCTCCGAGGCTCTGAATGTTCTGTGCCTTCCTTTCTTTTTTTTCTAAGGACTCTAACGGCTGTTTTGGCTCTGTAATGCTTTGGGTTTGATGTCTAATCGTTCAGATGAAATTGCATAAACTCACACTGTGAGAAGAGCTTCATTTATCAGGAGGGTTTTAAAGATGCTGTTTAAATTCTGCTGTAGCTCTTTTCCATAGCTGTTTAAAAATTAATGCTGGTGAGGGTGATTTTAAAGCTCTGTGTGCACTTCCTGGCTGAAGTGTGTGCAGTAACTTCTAGTTACTGTTTAAAGATTGGGTTTTAGCAAGTAGATCATATTCAACTTGGTGGCTTCTGAGTAGGTGTGGGTTTGGTTTTTTTTTAGTGGAGATACTGAGAATCTGAATTTTGCAGTTCAGGAGCTTGTTTGGGTTGCCCATGCTGATAGGTCTCTAAAAGCAAATGAATTATTTGGGGATCTGGTAAAATAAGATGGTAACATCTGCAGGCTTTGATTTTGGTCTCCAAGAGTATTTCAAGAGTTAATCATTCTGAGTATTCTGTCAAATTCTTACAGTAGGGTACAGGTAAGTCATTCAGTAGGTGGTTGGCTGTGCTGCTGTTATGTAGCAGCTATTCCTGAGGCTACACAAAGCTGTTGGCTCCTGTTCTTTAGAGATCCACAGTGCTTTCTCATGCAAAAGGCATTTTAAGACTTGTCCCTTTGTTTTTAAAACAAACCAAAACAGCACCCAGAGGTGAAGTTTGTAGCCTATACAGCTGAAAGAGTGAAGAAAAGAAATTCTGTAAAGGGGACTTAGCCAGTTTATATGCAGAAGAGAAAGGTGCAGCTGGGAGGTAGCTTGCTGTGCTGCCTACAGGGGGGAATATGTGACTCCTCTGAGCCCTGGAAATATTGTCAATTTCTGGAGTTTACTTTTTAACTACTGATAACAAAAACTAGTTACACATAAAGATATTTTTCCTGCAGTGTGATGGTTCCGTGGAGAGTGCCATTAATGCTAATGCCACAGCTGCTCTGAACATGCTGAACTTGCCTCAACTTTGGATTACAGTTTCACTTGGATGCTCAGTGGTTATGTTGGAATACTTTTTGTTTCTAATGCAGAAAGCTTTTGCTTTTCCAGACCTCCTTCTTGCACGGAGAAGCTGTCATTCATCAGCTTTCCCCGCTACATAAATTGCTTCTTGCAGCAGCTTTGTTGCAGTTGTGTAAAGAGATTGATTCTACTTCCCGTGGCAGGGCAGAAAAATAGCTTGTTGATCAGTAGGCAGAGATAGGAATTGCCTCTTACTTTGGGAGAGGAGGAATCAGGCTGAAGAGTCTGCTTTCCACCAGTGAATCAAATTTAATGGAAAAGAAAAGAGAATTTATTTCCTAAATAGTCAGAGCTCTGCAAATGTTTCCTCACTGCAGTGCAGTTAGGGAAGGTGGAGGGCAGGGGTTAGGTGAGAGGCTGAGAAGTAATTACTCAGGATGTGGAGTGGATGTTCAGGAAATAGCACAAGTTAGTTTAATAGTTTAGCTGACATACTTTGGAAAGCAAACTGTTAACCAAGCTGCTTAACAGCACTAGCATGTCTCTGGAGGAGAAAATGGTGTGAGGCAGGGACTGTCATAAACCTTCTCTGTGTAACATGGAGCTGCAGGAAAGTTTTGGGAGGCTGGTGTGTATTTAACTGTAATCCTTCTGCCAGTGCCCCTATGGGATGCTGGCTCAGCAGCATTTCATTTTCTTCTCTAGGTCCCAAGTGAAGACTGACTAATTTACACAGGAAAGTGTTACCAATATTTAATGTCTGCTGGAAGTGACCATGCATATATCTAAAGGGGAAGGAAAGGCATGAAGAGTGACCTGGGGAGGGGGAAAGGAGTTGGGTTTGGAAGAGGAAAAAGTTGGAAAACACTTGTGCTAAAGCATGAAGCAGAAAAGCCCTCTGGGGAGAGGGGGTGTCAGTGCTTTGCTCTCATATTTTAGAGTGCTTGCACACACTCCTGCCCAGTGAAAAAGAGATAGTAAAAAATGTGGAGCTCAAATGGGGCATGGTGTGAGAGTCCTCTTTCTGTCACTTCCTTCTAATACAGCTTAGGCTTTTTTTTTTTAACAAAACCCACTGGTGTGAAGTCTACATCTGCATTTAAATTAGAACATCTTAAAGAAAAGAACAGGCTCCAAAGCTGCCCACAAGAAAGGTTTCCCTGCCAAGCTCCAGCATATGAACACTAACTAACTGCTTATTACCCAAGAAGAAATTCATTATCATTTAAATGTTGTTGGAGAGAGGAATGTGAATGATTTCTTTTTAATTTGGCTTTAAATTGCTAGTTTAGGTGATAGTTGTGGAACTTAAGTAACACTTAGCATAATTGGCATAAGCTTGCATTTATTTTAGTTGTCTTTCCATCCAAAATTGGACCACTGTCTTGAAAATCAATTTATTTGCAAATGCAAGCTTTCAGATTATTGCATAATTAAGGAAGCAAGATTTCTTTTATTCTTCTTTGCTCTCAGAGAACATAAAATTGTAGAGTTTTATGGAAGACTAACTCTATGGACTTGATGTTGTGGTTGGAAGTGCCAGCATGTTATTTAGTTTGCAGTAATTATCCTTTGAAATGTGGATAGATTTCTCCATGCTGGCAAAAATGTGTTAGTGCTGCTTGGCAACCCTCTCATGTTCCTTGGGTGCTTGGCTTGTGTGCTCAGGGCCAAGATGCCATGTTTTGGATCTCTCTTGGTTTGAAGAAGTCTACAATTGTGGCCCTTCCAGCCAGAAAACAGATTGGGGTTTGGTGTGTGAAAGCTTTTCTGGACTATCTTTCTAGAAGGTACTGAACCAAACCAGGCCAGCTGCTTCCAACAGTTTGAAGCAATATCTTCTGTGGTGGTGGTTTGGGAACTTTCCTGCCTTTGCCCTGTGTCCACCCCTGGAAGGTGGATCCAGATGGCACTCAGTTACCTGCCATCCACTGCTGGCTCAAGTGGTGTGACTGTTCCTGGCTTGGCTTAGAACAGAACTTAACTCTGTTCAGCTCTAACCTTTGACAGTGACTCCCTGACTGCAGGTTAGGAAGGGCTGTGAGATTCCTGTAGAGGGTTGGGTTGGTCATGGTGAGTGTGGTGTGAGAGGGGAGGATGGAGATCTGTTGCCAAACTATGCAGCAGGTCAGGTAGAGGGTGGGCAAACACAGCCATTAGCTGCCATCCTGGAGTCTGAAGCTTGAAAAGCAAACATGTGCTGGAGTTGTATGTTGTACTGGAGGATGCCAGGTATCTTGGGTTTAGTGTTTTGACAGCATGTGAATTGGGAGTGAAGCCATGGAGCTTACAGACCATTCTCCCAAAGAATTCCCCTGGTGATACCTAAGGCAGTTTTGAGGTGGCTGAAGATCAAGTGTGAAATACGGAATCTTCCTGGCTTTGGAAACAGCTTTTACCCTTTCACTGTACCAAGTAGCTCCTGAAATACCAGTTTTGACTCCAGTGCAGAGAGCCCAAATATAAGTATAATGAGTAGTGTTGTTCTGAACAGTCAGTTTTGCTGTGTGATCCCTCAAATCTGGTAAAAGAATTCATCTGTTACCTGGGTGAGAAGTTGTCCTTTATCTTGTCAATCCTTTAAGTCTACGTTGAGCTCTTCAAAGACCATTAATCATATCAAATGAATATTTGCACTCATTAAAGTGCTTTCTATTATATTTAAACCCAGGAAAATAAGTGAATTTTTAGCCTCTTGTGCCTAGAATAATAAATCTAGATCCTTTAAAGGTCAGCAGGTTGGTGTTTCTGGTCAGCACACTGGACTGTTGTCCTTTCTGCTTCAGATCAGTCTCAGGCATTTGCATAACAACTTGAGTATGCCAAAGGTTTCTAGTCATTTGTGAACTGCAGTACATTTTGTGTTACCCTTTAAACTGATTGGCATGCTCTACTCACAGGTACAAAGCTATTTAGATATCTAAAAATATATATAAATATACATAATCTATATAAACCCCATATATACATTAGCTGGAAAGTGCCAGGGTTCAGAAGACCACAGGGAAATGTGGTTTTTTTGTAACATTTCTGTCCTGTAGTATCTAAAGCACTGAGAAAGGAGTTACCCTATAGAATTTCTTGCTGCTTTAAAATTACAACTGGTACCACTTAAAAAAACTGAGGGTGGCAAGAAATAGTGCATGAAGAGAGTGCCTTTCACTAGTTATTTATTGCATTTTTGGCCATAGACTTAATTAAGTGGTAAAAAAGGAGGGAGGGAGCAGAGGGGAAGCTTCACAGCAGTCAGAACTGTTGTACACAGATTTGTTTGCAGCTATTAAACAGGGCAAGGGTCTAATGTAGTGGTTGCAGTTATTTCTGATTTGGCTTTGTGGGGGCCAGCTCAGGTGCAGTGTCTTCTGAACATGGTAGTTTAGCTTCCAGATGCAGTTAGCTGTGTGTTCTGTGCATGAGCTGACAACTTTAGGCACACTGGTGCCTGCAGCATCCACTGATGGAGGCCAGCTCCTCTGCAGAGGAGGCAATAAATAGAGCTACCTTGCATTCAAGTTATTTGAGCCTGCTGTTGAGAGTGTGAAATGGGATGAAGATTAGGTTTAGAATGGACAGAAGCAGGTAGCTCTGTGGTTTATCTGTTCCCACATGTAAGTGAAGTCTGGAAGTTGCAGAATGAGCCAGCTGGTTTGTAGCTCTGCAAAGAATGATGCAGTGAAGCCTGTAGTTCTTCAAATGGAAAAGTGTATTTGGAGCTGAACCTCATTTTAACAAGAAGTAATAAACATATTTGGGGTTTCTTTTGTCCAAAGGGTGCTGGGATAAGCTAGCCTACAAAATCCATGTAGCATTAGCTGATGCTGTAAAACTCTATACTACAGGCAATTAATTTGCTGATTCTCCAGTGTCTGGGTTGCTGGGAGTCTGCTATGTTAGTTATCCTGTGGAAATCCTGTCAGTGTTACAGAGCAGTGGCCCAGCAGAACTTTGTGAGGTGATTGCTGTTGAGCCAGCAGTAGCTGCATGGAATTTCTTTCACTTCCTGTGTTGCAAGCTTTGTTGAAAGTAGTTCCTCTGCTTCTATTTTTAAACCTGATTACTGTGTGTAGAGGATCCTGAAGCTGTCTCAGGGTTATAAAAGACATCTTGGGGTAGCCTCAAGCTTTTCCATTCACTGCTTACATACATAGGCTGGAGTTTTGTGCTCACATGAAGAGCACACAGAAAACTTCTGGGCTGGTGTGGTAATAGGATACAGTTGTTCTTTCCTGAAGCAGGCACAGCCACCTCCCTGCTGACATTGGGTCTAACTGCTCATGCCTGCTGCATAGTTCATGACATCTGAAAAGCTTGTGTTTTATGTGATAGCCTCACACCTTTGAGCTCTCTCAGAGGTGCACTTTACTTGATGGAGACTCACTAAAAGGTCTGTGGGTTTGGGGGTTTTTTAGCTCTTAAGTCTTCAGAATATCAAATTGTAAGATGTAATTCTAGCTTCCAGCACTATCTGTCCTTCCGCTGCCTCACCTGAAAGTGGAAGAAAAATAGATTTATTTAGTGACATAGGGGTGATAGGCTGATGGTTGGGCTTGATGGTCTTAGAGGTCTCTTCCAACCTTCATGATTCTGTGTGACAGCATGTGCCTGTCAAATTATGCCATGTGAGCACAGTGGTGTGACTAAGTCATCCAGTGGAGCAGTCTCTTTGGAAGGTGTGAGGGACAAAATCATACTGTGTCAGTTGGTTAGCTGTGAAGTAGTTGAGAAATGCTGGAAGAAAATGAAAAATAATTCAGCTGGCAGTGGCAGAAGTGATAGTGCTGCAGTTACATTGCCTTGAGGTATGGAAGGGATTTCAGTCATGAACTGCATTAGGTGCTGTTATGACTGTATAGTGAATTAATTTAACTAATTGTGTTGATGTAGCTGAGAGAGGCAATGCTCTGATTCAAACCCTCCTCTGCCATTAATGGCTTTGCAAGACTCAGCTTGTATGGTAGAAAAATGCTTTTGTCCAGCAGACAGGAAACTAGAAAAATCTTCTCTTAAGTCTGGAGGAGGCAAAGGGACCAGGAAAACCCATCTGGGAGCTGGCCCATGGAGGGGCTGCAGTGAAGAGCTGTGGTGCAAATGGAAGTGCCTCTCGACCCTCTGACTTCCTCTAAGATGCATGGAGCAAAACCAGTCATGAAGCAGGAAGGAAGTAGCACAACCACAGCAGAGGGAGGGAGGATGAAGGAACATGTCTGTTCAGCCTGCAGAGCCCAGCCTGGGGGAGCCAGCTGATTAATAAGCACTGGGTGAACTGAAGAAACACTCTTGCTTCATGCTGGTTTTTGTTCCTAAAATGGTTGTTTGAGACCTACATCTTTGGAGCTGTGTCAGTGTCAAGGTAGTGCAACTTCAGGGGCCAGTGTGATTGGCAGCTAACCAAGGCACTGGTGATCTGGGTTGTTAAAGAAATGGTTCTCTGTTAGCATTACAGGAAGCATAATGCCTGCTTGCCAGAACTCTAGGTGTTTCTCTGTAAACCATTTGGTTACTGTATAGAGTAGAAAAATGTTTGGCTTTCTGAGCTTTCACTTGTTATGTGTGTTCTGGATTCACTAGCTAACCATAATAAGCTGAATACTTAGCAGGTATGTGCTAAAGCACTCACAGGAACATGAAACATGACCTAAATTGTAGCTTTTGCTCTGTCTCTGGATGTAACCACTGAACAGAAGCCTGCTGGAGTTCTTTGTTTGAAGCTGATGCAGGTGTTGCCTTCAGCTTAGTTGCAACCAGTGAGGGGAGTCAGGTGGTGTGGTCTGTGGTCCCTGGGTAACCTTTCAAAAGTGTTTATATGACAAACAGTTTCCATGGACTTTCAAGGGGATTTAGGTGCCTAAGTCAGTGAGTCCCAAACTGTGGTTGACACACCTCTGGTACAGCTCTTGGTCACAGTGTTTGTTACTAATAGAAAATACTCTACATTTTGCTGTTCTTCATCTTCACTTCTGATGGGTTTTTTCCTGTTCCTTCCCTAAGATACAGCTGAATATTTGTGTAAAAAAAAACAACAACAAAAGAAATGATGAAAACCTTAAGAGTTGGAAATGTTTGGGTGTTAGAAACTTCTTTTGGAAGCAGACTCCCTCCGTGTGTGTGTGTGTGTAAAGAAGTCATTTGTTTAGCCATCCTTAGAAGCCTGCAGAAGTTGTTACTTCTCTGGCTGAAATGAATTGCTCAACTGAGTGCAAGCACTTCCTGAACCAGCTCAAAAGCTCTTAGGCAGAAGTGATAAGCAACTGGAGACAGAAAAGTACCTTGTCTTCCTGCAGTGTTAACTCTTGCTTTGTTTAAACCCTGTGCTTGTTCATTTAGCTTCTTGTTAAGGGTCAGAACTGCAGGCCTGATCAGAGCCAAATTTTCCCCCTGTGATGGGCAGCAGTAGGAGAGTATATGCCTGAAATTACTTTCCTTCCAGCTACCAAATGTTACGTACACTGCTTTAAAACTTGACTTGGAATCATTTCACAAAGAGGACCTGGGTTTTCAAGTGTTAAGTGTGCTAGCAAGTCACTGCCAGTTTGTGCCATATGCCTAAACAGCTTTAGACTTGCTAGCTTTGGCTCCCTTGGCATTGAGGCCTTGCTGTGAGATGCCACTTTACCTCCAGTATTGCACTCCAACCCTTCAAGGAAGTGATTCACAATTTAATTCTTACCAATTACTTCCATGTTAGTGTACCAAAGGAATTAGCAGGCTTTTGAATTGCAGTAGGTACTGTTCCTGTTTTGTTCAGAGTGCTAAACCACACCTGTCTGCTCCAGAAGAAATGTTCATTTGGTTTTGTGGTTCTTTGTAGGCGTAACCTGACCAAGTTATCCCTGATATTCAGCCACATGCTGGCAGAGCTGAAAGGTATTTTCCCAAGTGGCCTCTTCCAGGGAGACACATTCCGGATCACCAAGGCTGATGCTGCTGAATTTTGGAGAAAGGCTTTTGGGGAAAAGTAAGTTTCTGACTCTGTTTGAAAACCAAGATGCGGGAAGGAATTGCACACGGCACTGGGGAGGGTTTAAAACTTCTGGTTTGTGCTTCAGAAAGGTCTTTGTCAGGTTCAGATGAATGGTAGGGGAGCCCTACTAGTTGTTTGGCTCATTCTCTGGGGTGAAATGCAAGGTTTTTCCTACACTGTATTTCCCAGTCCTTTATCCTGTCTTCTTTTAAATGTGCCAAGTGGTAGGTCTTTCCCCACCTTCCCTAGGAGGCTTTTTTACTGTCACAGAATTTGCCTCCATTATTCAGCTGAAATGTTCCTCTCTTTAAATGAATTCCTTAAGTAAGCTCCATGGACTATGTAAAATAATCTGCTTTCTTCTTCCAAAGGTTACTGTGCCCTCAATCTGATTTGTCCTTTAGCTAAGCTATTAGATTAAATTCTTTTCATCTTTCCTCCAATTAGTCTTTCCAGCCACTTAGTCACCTTTCTTCTGGCTTCTCTGAACATTTGTTAGTTTGCACAATGGCTTTTTTTAAGACAGAATGAAGGAGAAAGGGAAATGCAATGTATATTTGTGTGCACACTGTTGAAATGTCAGGTTTAATTTCATTTTTGTATCTAATAAAATGCTGACTAATTGAACCGTAGAGGTATCCAGGGTAATGTATGAGGATTAAAGTTAATGGAATTGGGTACTACTTTCTAACTAAGGTACTTCACATCAAGAGTTTAATTAGTAGCTGTCAGAACAAAAAGCAGTAATGTGTTTCTTATGAATAACACAGTGGTCTGAAGCTAGGCATGTTCTTCCTATGCTTCTGTTCCACTTGATACTTTAAAAGAAGGAAAATATCCCTTTAAACAGGAGCCTCTGGTTTGGCTTTTGATTATCTTACTTCTCCAGTTAATCCCTCCTTAGGAAATTGTTTGCAGCTTTTTTATTGCTTTTGGTGTGTGGGTTTTTTTTTTTCTTCTGAGTATCTAGCCCTCTACTAAAAGACTTAACTGTTTCCTCCTTCTGTACCAGCTGCCATCTTCTGAAAGTCTTATCAAGTGATAGTGGTGTATCCAGCTCAGGGCACATACAAGCATTGGCATGGTAGGACAGCAGAAAAAGGGAAGGAAGAAAGCAGAGCTGGCCTTCAGATTCCAAAACATTTGTATATACAGAGAAAATTGTCTAAAGTCCATTTGGTTGCTGATTCCTGCAGTACTAAGAAATCCTGTGCTGGCATAAAATGGATAGGTATAATAAATAAAGAAATGGTAGTGATAGGACCCAGGGGAATGGATCTGAACTAGAGGAGGGGAGATTTAGATTGGATATTGGGAGGAATAACTCCCCACTGTTAGGGTGGGGAGACAGTGGAACAGGTTGCCCAGAGAGGTTGTGGAAGCCTCATCCATCCCTGGAAGTTTTTAAGGCCAGGCTGGATGGAGCTGTGGGCAACCTGCTCTAGTGGGAGGTGTCCCTGGCAGGCAGGGGTGCTGGAACTAGCTGATCCTTAAGGTCCCTTCCAACTCTGAGAGTTCTAGGATTCTATGCATAAATCTCCTGCAGCTGAATTTGGTTTTCCTCTCTTCCATTATCATGGGGTATCTGCTCACCAAAACAAATGGGTAAGGTACATAGGTGGTGGTGGTCTGCAGACATCTCCCACTTATTGCTGCTTTGGGTTTCCCCAGGACTATTGTCCCCTGGAAGAGCTTCCGCCAGGCCTTGCACGAGGTGCATCCCATCAGCTCGGGGCTGGAGGCCATGGCCCTGAAGTCAACGATTGACCTGACATGCAATGACTACATTTCAGTCTTTGAGTTTGATATCTTCACAAGACTTTTTCAGGTAAGAATTGAGGAACATGAATCACTGGAAATATGTCTCAGTACTTCAGGTTAGACTCTTTTTCCCAGGGCAAACTCTATGGCATGATTTATGCTGTAAGACAACTGAATGGGTCACCTTGCCCTTCATCCTCTGAAGACTTCTAGTAATACTTAGGACTGTATATGGCAGTAAAAGTGTGTGATGCTGCTGATTGTAGAAGAAACAATTGCCTAAATATACACTGCAACTGTAAAGTACATTCAGTATCCTGCCATGAATCAGTCTTTCTCTTTCAAAGGTCACTTTTAGACTGAACTTCTGACACAACTTCTGCAAGCCAGGAAACGGGAAGCTTAGTTTGTCAGACTGTCTTTCCTTGTCCTTTTCTTTCATGTTGGATTTATTTTCCATGAGGAGGCTGTTCAGAACAGAGCACAAGCTTGGAAATCTGAAGCATACTGAACTGAACACAGTCAGGATGATCTGTGTTCAGTGCTCAAGAAATATTTGTATTACTGAAGTGATAGTAGTAGTAGGTAAAATTCTAGCCCATGAACTTTAATAGTGCTCAAAAACACAGCTTCTGCTGGTGCAATTGGGTATTTACAAGAACAAACAGTTACTTCTTTGGCTCTGACTTGCCTGTTCCCATGTTAGAGGATGAGTTGTAATTAAGACAAGATGAACAGTTCCCATGTTCTGTGTCGCAACGTAGCTGATCTCATTCAGGAGTTTTTCCAACTATAGTACAAATAGGAACAAGTTAAGAGTTGCTGCAGTTTCCAAGAGATGCAAAGCTCTTAGAGAGAGCTAGTATCTTCTCTAGTGAAGTTGAGAAAGTTGGAGAAATTGGATGAGATTTAGACACCTAAACTCTTCTCAGGGTTGAGAGCTTTCAAACGCTTGTTAGGACTTTTTGGGTGTCATTTTAAGGAATATTTCACATGTATGTGCTGGTTTCTTTATTTAAGTCTTAGAGTAGCCATTAATCTTTGCCACACCCAGGTGAGGTTAGGTGATTAAGGAATAATCACAAGCATCTTGGGCATGGTGAAACACAGACAGAGAGGGGAGGTCACTTTCCTGAGGCCATGTAGGAAGTCTGTGTTAGAGATCAGTCATGATTTCTGGTCCTGTCCGTAATCTTTTTAAGCTCCTGTCTGTCCCTGACTCAGGAATGAGTCATTTTCTCTGCAGAAGCAGCACAAATTGGTAGCTATTCTCAAGCTGTCTTTTTGTGATGTCACTGACTTCTCTTGTAGCATTTATTAAAGGAGTTTTGGTTAAGGTCTGTCTTCAGTGATGTTTTGTATCACCAACAAGAGGGAGACTCAAATGCTAAGGCTGTTGCATGAGAATGTAGATTTTAGTTCCTCTACTGGATTTTCAGTAATCTTTAATTGAAGAGCTCATCCCTTTGATTAAGGAATATTGTATGTGTTGATACCTTTCAGAAGTGCACAGTTAATGTATTTCTCTGTTGTTTCTATAGCCATGGTCCTCTTTGCTCAGGAACTGGAATAGCCTAGCAGTGACTCATCCTGGTTATATGGCATTCCTAACCTATGATGAGGTGAAAGCCCGGCTCCAGAAATTCATTCACAAACCTGGCAGGTTAGTGCTTGGCAGATTTTTTTGATCACTCTTGCTAACATCACCAGTGACTCTGCTGCCTTAGGAAATGGAGTTTGTTTTGTCTTTGCCCTCCTTCCTCAGAAATGTAAACTGTGAAAAACCCTAGCTTGCCTTGTATTTGGAGATTATCCTCCATATGTTGACTTACCTCCTGCCCACCTCCCCAGCTGTCACAACAGCTTCCTCAGGCATGAGCAGAATGCATGTACACAGGGGCAGACACTGCCAGAATGAACCTCAACCTGGAGCTGTTTAGGATCATGAGTAAGGGAATGGATCTGTGGATCCAATAACTTTCTGGTGTACATCCATAAAACCAGGAGAGCTGAATGGGTTGCAGCCCCCAGAAGCAGTATGTATATTTGAAGCCAACTTCAGACAGACAAAGCAGCTGACCAGCATTTGCTCTGGCATGGTAGCAGAGGAGGCTGCAAGGTAACACTAGGGTAGGTGGACTTCAGAGGCTGTTGAGGGCAACACATGCTTTTGGGAGGGCTGTGGACCTTAGCAGTTTCGGGTTACCTGGTGTCCTGGGTAGGACTTGGCCCAGTGCAACAGGACTAACAGATTTCTTGTTATGCTGGAAGGGTCAAGTTGTTACTAATCTCTTAGTTCTGTGCTGGTTTTAAAAATGGAAGCCTTGTATAGTCTGTTTGTTGGTCTTGTGTTTGTTGGGGCTTTTTCTAAGTCAATTTGAAACAAATTATTTGAATGATGCTGACTTTTCTTGCTCTGGATTCTGGGTTTAGTTTCACCTGGAGGCCAGTGTTTGGATGCTTTTCTCCCTTTGTATCAGATGGCAGGGGTCTCCTTTGATCTGCTTGGGGGTAAATGGAGGAAGGTATAATAGCCAGACAAAAGGCTGTATGCTTGATGTTTAATCTCTTGTCTGCTCCAGTGCAAACTGAAGTTTCTGTCCCTCTGTTTCAGTTACATATTCCGGCTGAGCTGTACACGGCTCGGGCAGTGGGCCATTGGCTATGTCACTGCAGATGGGAACATTCTTCAGACAATCCCCCACAACAAACCTCTTTTTCAAGCACTGATTGATGGCTTCAGGGAAGGCTTGTAAGTAACTTGATCAAAATGAATCCTGGGATGAGGTCTTCAAGTGGATTGAATGGTAAAACATCTCCTCTGGGTTTGCCACACATTAGGTACTTCACAGGATGTTGCAGAGGTCAAGCCATCCTTACTGACATCACTGAGCCCCTTCTTGACATCTCTCAGCTCTTTCTTTTTATTTAGACCTTGATTCAGCAAAACAGTTCAATCCTATGAAGAGTCCCACTGATGTCAGTTGGAATAATTCATATGCTTCATTGTTTTGGCCCTCAGGAATATTCAGGCAGCTCTCTCTTCTGCCCTGGAGAGCTGTGCTGTCCCTTGCAGTAGCAGACAATAAGTGTGTGTCAGTGTTTCCCTTCTCAGAGATTCATTTCCAGTCCAATCCTTCATTTGGGCATATGATGAAACGGGACAGTTTCAGAATAGAATCATTTAAGAAGAGTAGTCTGGGACCATAACATCCTGTTTAAAATGACAACTGCTGCCAGGAAGGAAGACAAGCCTCTCTTTATTTTGAAGAATGACATGTTTGGGCTTTTTGTCTGATAGTAAAATTCTCCCAAAGCTTCTGTTGAATCCAGAACACCTTGAATTCCCACCCCTCATTCTTTCTTTCCTCCACCATCCCCAGAGCAGTGTTTTCTGTGTGTATGTATGCCTGTGTGTCTCTGCACAAACAGAGAGACTGAGACCATGCTTTTGTTCCCCACCTGCTCACAGTTACTTGTTTCCTGATGGCCGCAATCAGAATCCTGACTTGACTGGCTTGTGTGAGCCCACACCTCAGGACCACATCAAAGTTACACAGGTGAATAAAGGATTCTATTCCCTACACCTCCCTTCCTTTCCTCCTCATTTCTAGCTACCTTAGCTGTTTCCACAGCTCTGCCAAATGTGGCTGATGCATTGCTGCATTGTACAGGAGCTGCAGAACTCTGGGAATGGCAGAAGTGAGCAGAGGAGATTGCAGAGGTTAGGTAGAGCTTTATGCAGGGCTGACATATGTTGAGATTTGGGGTTTTTTGTTTTAAGAATGTCTGCCATATATTCATTCTTTTATGCCATCCCTGCTTTCCTAGGCTGTTCCTGGCACAGGTAAATGAAAATGTGGGATAACTTGAAGACCTGCTTTTTTCAGAGCTTAACAGATGGATCTAATCCACAAAGCTAGAGTGCAATCTTTGCAGACTTCTCCTTTGCCCTGTGTTCTTCTCTTTGGAATTTATTTACTTTTCCTGCAAAACTTGTAGCTCTGACTTGTTATTTGACAGCATCACCCATGTCTGTCTGTCTGTCTTTCCCCAAGGAACAATATGAATTGTATTGTGAGATGGGCTCCACGTTTCAGCTGTGTAAAATCTGTGCTGAAAACGACAAGGATGTGAAGATTGAACCCTGTGGCCATCTGATGTGCACGTCCTGCCTCACTGCGTGGCAGGTGAGACGTTGCCTCTTGTTAGTCTCTCTGAGTGGTTTATTCTCTTCTCAGCTGTTTAGTTTCCTTCAGGTAAGGAGACAAGATAGCATAACTGAGGACATAAGCTCAGATATATCAGTGCCAGCTTCACAGCACAGGGAAGAGCTGGTTAGCTGCCTGATCTCTTAAGCTAGGAAGAGGCAAAAAGTGCAAAGACTTGCTAAAGAAGCTGATTTCCTACTTCAGAAGCAAAATAGTCTCTAATTGAAGCAGAGCTTGCCTTTCTGTCTTCCTCTCAGTTGAAAGGTACCTGCTCTTTGTGTGTTTGATTTCTGTGTCCTAGTGGCTGTTTTAACAGGTCTCTTCTTCCCTGCAGGAATCAGAAGGCCAGGGCTGTCCTTTTTGCCGCTGTGAAATCAAAGGCACAGAGCCGATTGTTGTAGACCCCTTCGACCCCAGAGGAGGAGGAGGATTGTCAAGGCAGGGGGCAGAAGGAACTCCATCACCCAATTATGATGATGATGATGATGACAGAGCTGATGATTCTCTCTTCATGATGAAAGAACTTGCTGGTACCAAAGTAAGGTCACCCAGAGTGTGTGCTGGGATGTGTGGCAGTGTATGCAAAGGCTGCATGTTCTCCATCAGCTTTCTGTGGTCTTAGGGGTTGGTGTGTTGAGGCTTGTCAGATCTTACAACAGGAAAGATTTCTCTCAGGTTGGAAAATGAGGATTCAGGCTTGGTTTTGTCAGTTGAGTTTAGACTGTCAGTTCTGTTAAGCCATGGTGATCACACTTGGAAATCTGTGATCTTTTGTGGGTTGGCTTGAAAGAATTCTTTGAAGGGTGAAAAGGCTGGCTTGACCTACTGGAATGTGAGCTCTGGGTTTGTAACACTTCTCTGCATGTTAAGCAATGCTGCTTTTGATTTATTAGCCATAGTTCACCCCTATCAGCAAAAATTAATCCATTTTTCTCAGTGATGAATACAGCCAACCAGATACAGTCTTCCCAAGGTCCTGATGACTAACTGGGTAGAGGGCAGGCTGTTTTGCTGAGGAAGTCAGTTTGGCTGTCATCACTTTATATGATGTCTGATAAATTTGTATAATAAAGGTGTGATAACTCTGCCATTAGTGCTGCTTCCTGCCAGAAGATGTGTACAAGGCAGACATTCTTTATGACTCCCTGCATGCTTTTTTGCTAAAAGCTCCTTGCTGCTCTTGCACTTCAGCATTTGGCATTGTTTTACTGCTTGGGCAAGAGGGTTTGAATCTGGCACAATCTGCCTTTTCTGGTCAGAAAGATCCCTCCATACTGGCTTACCTATGGTCCTGATTCTCTTTGGCTTCCACCCTGTGGAGCAGTGGTTTACTAAACAGTAAAACCCTGTTCCTGGAGGTAGGGGTTTTTATACATGGCTTGGGGAAGCAAAGGAATTTTCAAGCCTTGCTCGTAAAATAAACTTGATGAACAAGAGCTGTTCTGATTTGTTAGGTGGAAAAACAGCTTTCCAGGGACAAAAATGGAGGGTTTGGTGCATACTAGTGACAGCTGCAGCAGCAACGACACTGTAGGCAAGGTAGTCTGCACAGTGGTGCCTGCTGTGATGAGGAAGTTTTGCAGCAGATCATGCCCTCTTGTGTCGAAAAGAGAATAAGCTTGCTTCTGCTCAGGGCCCAGTAAGGCAGGTTGGGCACTCCAGCAACACTGTGCCCTTGCTAAGTGTGCCCTTTTGCTTGTGTGCCACAGCTAAGCCCACTGGCCATCTTCAAGGCTTGCTGCAAGTCAGATGCTGTTGTGCTGTGACATTGCTTTCCTTGGCTGCTGTCTGATTGTTGCTAGTAGAGTGCTCTGTTGCCAGTAGCAGTATTGAAGCCAGTGCAAGTCACAGAGCATGAAAACCTCTCTAGAGAGAACAGGAGTTCTGTTGGATACTGTCACTTGCTGATTCTGCCATTGTTTTGGTTTCCAGGTGGAACGTCCTCCCTCTCCCTTCTCAGTAGCCCCCCAGGCCACCCTTCCTCCTGTGCCCCCACGGCTGGACCTTCTGCAGCAGCGAGTGGCCAATCCCCCTGGGGCTTCCAGTCCAGGCACCACTTCCAAGGTCAAATACACCGTTTGCCCTTTGAGCTGGGATTTTTGGTGGGGCAGGCAAGAAGGAGAGCATTCTGTGATATCTCTAAGTACTTTTGCACAAGACTTCTTCCCTTTCTGTAGTCCTGGGAGGCCACTTTCCTTCCATTCCCCACAAGAGCCCAATCTATCCTGAAAGCAAATGCTTCCTTCTGGAATCCTTGGTAGGAGAATTCCATTTTGCTGTTTAAAGGGCCTGTCTTTCCTTCACATTCATCCATGCAGCTGAGAGGAAGAATCTGGTCCTAAGGTGAATTACTTGCTCACTTAGGGTGACTGGTGTTCTCCTGTTGAGCTACCAAGTTATTGTTATTACCAATATCTTGACTGGTTTTCAGCCTCAGCCACTGCTGCCTGTGCCTTTTGAAGCCACATTTATGGGTTTGTGTTTTGTTCTAGCTAGCAGGCTAGATGTGGGAAGGTGTCATATTCCTGTCACAACTTTTCTTCACAAAGTTTTCCATCAATCATTTCTTTTCAGGTAGAAGACTAAGGAGGGAATGAAATATGTGTGACTGGGAGAGGTTAACTGGTTTTCTGATTGATTAGAGAAGGTAATCATGTGATCTTGGTGGCATTTGGTCACTGGCTGTTGAGATATGGCAGCAGTTCTTCAGCTGGTTTGGATGAAGTCATGAAATGATGATTGAAAGTTGAGGCAGAAGCAAATAACAATCTCTATGAATATTCCTTGCTGACCTTTTTTAATTGTGCTGTGTTTGGAATCCAGTCTAATTCTTCTTCAAGAAAAATAATCTAGGGTGTTCAGTGCCTATCTGTAGCTGCACATAGTTACTACATCATTTCTTCATGCCTGTAGAGAAGATGTCTCTGGAGGGTTTAACTTGTGGAGATAACTCTCCACATCCTTTGAGATAATGTCTTGTAGAAATAGATGAAATGAAAACCAGACCTCACTCTTCTGCTCCCACCTCCCTCCTTACTATGTTGTGTGGCTAGACTACCTGTCTTAAGCAATGTTTTACATTCTTCTGCCTTCCAGGCTGCACCTGGTACTCTTCACAAAGATAAACCTTTGCCCATCCCACCCACGCTCAGAGACCTCCCCCCACCACCACCTCCGGATAGGCCACATTCCATCGGGACTGAAGGTCGGCCTCAGAGACGTCCCCTGCCCAGCACTCCAGGAGACAAACCACCCCCTGTGCCCTCCAACCGACAGGCAGATCTGTGGCCATCCAGACCGATTCCTAAAGCCCCATCTGTAGCTCTCAGCCCTGGTGACCCTTGGGCTGGGAGAGAACTGTCAAACAGGCACTCGCTTCCCTTTTCCTTGCCCTCTCAGATGGACTCCAGGGCTGAGAGTCATCGGCTTGGGAGCACACTCAGCCTGGATAACCCCGTGGTGAGTAAACCTGTTGAAGGGGAAGGAATTAAGTCTTCCAAGGTGCCCTTTTCTCATAGTTTACATCTGAATAGGGTGATCTTGTGCCAAAGGAGAGATGCAAAAGAATTGGTGAGTGCCCACGGAGGGAGAATAATGGGAGGACTTCCTAGGGAAATGCTTTCATCTCTCTTGGGAGCAAGGCTGAAATCCCTCTTTGGGAAGTCATGAGCCACACAGTTTCATCATCACTGTTCACCACTTTTGGAAAACTGAGGCTGTTTTGTGTTGGGAGCTTGTGTGCTGAAAAAGTGTAATTGACTCCTCTCAGTTTTCAGTCCTGTGAAATGTACACACAGCAGCTATGGTTGGTTGAAGAGAGTAAAATCAGAGTTAAATGTCCATCTGTCACTATTACCAGTGTCATGGTGTATAACTTAGTAGTCCAGCAGATTGTTCTCTAACAGAAATCCCAGGCAGTTTTTCTTTCTTTGATTCCATTCCCTTGATTTTTCCTTTTAAAAGCTCTGGCATTCTGAAGTTGAAAGCAAGTCCATTTTGAGCCAGACTGTGTAAGACAATGACACTTGCACAGCTGTCATTCTGTCTCCAGATCTGTGTGCCTATATATATATCCTTTTCCTCTTGTTCCCCATTTTGGCCTATTTCAGCTGAATTTACCAAAGCCACTGGAATCTCAAAAGATAAGAAATTTCTGCAGGTTTTCTGTGAACAAACAGTTGGCTACAGGAGAAAAACTCTGCTTGTGCCCTCACTGAGGGAAACCAGGCACAGACCTACTGGATTGTTAAGGTGTCTGTAAGTGCTTAGAAAGGAATGAAGATGCTTCATTCCCCCAGAGGATGTTTGGAGTGACTGCTCAACAGCCTTGCAACTGCACTGGTGTTTGTGCTGTTTCTGATCTTTGGTTTGGAATTTTTTTTCTTTCAGAGCTTGAACAGTGGCCCACCACCAACCTCAGAGTGTGAACACTCCAAAATTAAACCCTCTTCCTCTGCCAATGCCATCTACTCCTTAGCTGCCAGGTCTGTTGTTTTCTAACAAGAGTACTCTTCTCTAACTTACAGAGCAGTAACCATAGAGCTCTCTCCATGCTGGTGCCAGGGACAGAGTTTGACAAAGCTCTCTCAGCCTTAGCTTAAATCTCTGACAGATTCAAAACTCACAATCCAGAGAAAGCAGGTGAAATCAGCATCCCAGAGATCTGTGGGTAGTGCTGGCTGTTAACCTTGGCTGTGGCAATAGGAAACAAGCTGCAGTGGTCATTAGCTCTTGGCTGAATTCACCTCTGAGGTGGTTGTTACATGAAGTAGGTGATGTATCAAGTGTATGATGTTGTCAGCTTGCTTTTGCTGATGACTCTGGACCAGATTGTGATCTTGCAGCTGGGCTGCTGAGGCTCCTGAAAGCCTGGTATTTCTTTAGACAGGATCACTGTAAGACAGGTGGCTGCTTGTTACTTTTGCTGTGGGTTTTAAAGGCTACCTTGATATGAATTAATTTGGTGTCAATATTTTTCTGATACTTCAATCTTAGTTTTCTAATATTTCAATCTTGTTTCTTCTGCCTCCAGACCACTGCCTGTACCAAAACTGCCTCCTGGGGAACAGTCTGAAAGTGATGAAGACACTGAATACATGTCCCCATCCTCTCTGCCTGTGGTGCCTCCAGGTCCTGCTGTACAAAAACCAGACATCAAAATGCCTTTGGAAATGACTCCGAGGTGAGGTTCTGTTTGTGTATGCAGTGCTTAGTGCTTCCTCCTCACAGCTCTGGGGAAGCAGATTTGTTTACTAGGGTAGAGCTTTTGCTTGCTCAGTTTGCTCAATTCCCCCAGTGATACTCACCAGATCTAGGCTAACATTAGCTAACTGTAAATGAAATGGGACTGCTGCTCTTCTGCAGAATCCTTACACAGGATTAAAGGAGTCAGGTAACCACTCCCCCCTCACTCTGCCAGGAACCTTCTGAGAGCAGCAGCAGCTGAAATTCCTAATTCTATTAAAAGGTGGTGTTCTGGTAGTATGGATTGAACTCTCTTAAGCTGATCTCCTGTAGGGCAATATACATTACCAGAGCATTTTCTGGAACAACTCTAGTCTCCCAGAGCACTGGTGATTTCACCTTGAAGCAGGGATCTGTGCAGAATCTCAGGCACAGAGACTAGATGGTGATGATTGACTGCTGTCACTTGTCCAAAGGGAAATCTGTGTTCTCTCCCTCAGAGCTTCAGACTGTGACCAGCAGATGGATGGCTCTATGTATGAAGCAATGTACAACATTCACTCCCAAGCAGCATCCTCTGCTTTTGAGGCTGTCAGCACTTCTGGTGAGTGGGGGTGCTAAAAGAAAAAATAAACTGAGAAAGTGGGGTACAGTCCCAGCTGGAACAACAGTTTAGGCTACATGAAATGCTCCTTGCTTTTGCTGCTAAAATAGCTAAGATGTATGTGGAAGCATCTGGCTCTTTGTACAGCAGGCTACATGTGGGGATGTTGTTGAGAAGCCTGGTTGGAAAGCACTGGAAAAATACTTAACACTTGTTCAAAAAAGTGCTGTTTTGAAGGTTGTTTGGTTTTTTCCTCAGCAGCATTTGTCAGCTCACATCTATCATAAATATTTTTCATCTGATGCTACCTTCTGGAAAGAGCTGCCATTGAATGGGGAGTTTTGGCAGCCAAACCTCAGTGATGTCTCCTGTCTGTGTTTGTGAACTCCAGGGGAACAGAGTCTGCCTTGAGAGACAGTGGCTTTGTTCAATCCTAGAGCTTGGAATATGCCTTTTTCTTCTAGATGAAGGGGATCTGGCAGTAGGCACTGCCAGCAATGGCCCTGAAGAGTCAGAGAATGAGGAAGATGGCTATGATGTCCCCAAGCCACCGCTGCCGGTTGCCACTGCTCGTCGCACACTTTCTGATATCTCCAATGCCACTCCTGCCTTCAGCAGAATGTCTCTGGAAAGTGACCCTGTAACAGGTGAGAGAACACCTCTCCTCTTCATGTTGTAGTGGAAACTTCTGGTACTCAGTCAAGGTTTTGTCTGAGAGCTGTAAAATCAGGTGTACAAAGCAGAGTTACACTGGTTCTTAGGTGGTGAGTTTGGTTTACAGCTTAGAATGCACTGCCTTGGTCATTCAGTCCATTGTAATCACAGAGAGCAAAGCCTTTCCTCAGCTTAAGGGTATTCCTTAAGCCACTGTCTCCTACACAGCATGGCACAGCCTTTGTATCAGTGCATACCATGGCATGAAACACGACTTTATTGCTTATCCCTGTTGCAAGTAGATGAGTGACATGGTTGGACCTTGCAGAGCGTCTGCCTGGCTCGGTCTTGGCTGCGATGGTTACCAGCAGATGGCACAAATGTGCTTGCTGGTTAATGCTCTCAGTTCCTTTGAGCAGGGTCCTAGTGGCTCAGCAAGGTCAGCTTTTTGTCCCTGGGGAGTAGAGGACGTTTTGTCCCTCTGGCTGCAAGGCACATTCTCCAACATCCCTCCAAGAGCCTTTCAGAATAATGCTTGACTTATTCCCTACAACTGCCCAGCAGCTCTAAAGGAAGCTCAGAAACTCTTCCTTCTGGGGGACTTTCAGCATGTCTGAACACCCTGCTGATTTGCTAAGCAAGAGAAGTGAGTTTCTTGTTCCTTCTGGAGGCAGACAGGAGGCAGAGCCTCCTGAACCCAGGACCACCTACCCCAGCAAGTCTTCTGTTCACCTGCTTCACCACTTACCCTTCCCAGAACTTGCCCTTCTTCAGCACAGAGAAGTGTTTACTAGTGCAGAGAAGTTTGTTCACTTTTCCCACTCCATCCTGCTCTCTGCCTCACTTTTTAAGTCTGTCACTGTGTCTCTAGAGTGTGGCTGGCAGGGATAAGAAGGGGCAGAGGGAGCTCACAGCCTCCTCCCAGACACTGAGCTTAATCATTGACACTTCTTTGTTTCTACAGCCCTCTTTAGCTTGGAGAAGAGGAGGCTAAGGGGTGACCTCTATGCTTATAAATATGTGTAGGGTGGGTGTCAGGAGGATGGGGTCAGGCTCTTCTCAGTGAAGCCCAGTGATAGGACAAGGGGCAGTGGCTGTAAGCTGAAGCATAGGAGGTTCAGTGTGAACACAAGAAAAAGCCTTTCCCAGTTGAGGTGCCAGAGCCCTGGCCCAGACTGCCCAGAGAGGCTGGGGAGTCTCCCTCTCTGGAGACATTCAGGACCTGTCTGGACACATTCCTGTGTGACCTGGTCTAGGGAATCCTGCTGTAGCAGGGGGGTTGGACTAGATGATCTTTCGAGGTCCCTTCCAACTCCTAACATTCTGTGATTCTGTGAAGAGACAGGAAGATAGGTAAAGACAGAGTTCAAGATTATATCACCACCCATGGATTGATCCACCAGTGTCCCATGGAATCTTCTTGATGTCAGGTTTCTGAGCTCATTCTTGGCTCCTGGTGGTGTCCTTTGATACAGTTTTTGGTCCTGTGTTTCATGCATATGCATAATGAGCAATCCCAAATTCTCACTTGGTTTCCAGGAAGCTTCATGTGTATGCATGGAGGGTGGCAGTCCTAGCACCTGGCTACCAAGAAATGTTGCTCATCAGTTGCAGTTTTTATTCCAAGGAACTGTGTACACCCTCATGACTTGGCATTGGGTTGTCTGGGGTGTTGTTCTGTAGAGTATCTGCCTTTTGCTTACATGCACCCTTGCTATATCTGGGTGTAGGTCTTGAGAACATCTGCTCCTTGTGCCTGTGCACCCTCCCAGGGCTGCCAGCCCAGCAAAACCACACAGCAGTTCTGCAAACTGCCTTTTCTTTAGCAGAAATTGATATTCACACCAATAAATGTTTTCAGACAGCAAATGCCCATCAGATTGGTCTGCCCCAGCTAGTAATTGTCCTTTCCAATGGGCTCTGCAATTTGATCCCTTTCAAGCTGAAACAGCTATTTCAAAAGACAATTTGGGGGAGAGAAGTGGATAGTCCTTTTTCTCTAGTGTACAAAAAGCTTTTTATGTTTTAAGAAGCTTGGGCTTTGAAGATCAGGGACTTGAACTGCATTGTGGTTGGTGAGGAAGCTTCAATGAATGTGTTTCCTGAAGAACTTTCTCTCTCTTGGTGCTTTTGGGATGAGTTGTTCAGAAAAGCTCCACTATGACTCTTTCTTTTCTGACCAGTGAGAGCCCACTCTTAAAAGGGATGGATTGGTCATTCCTAGTCTTACAGAATTGGCTGTTGTGCACCAGTTCTACTGCTAGAAATCTCTTATTTTGAGGAGCTTTTTCCTGAAAACAAGTCAAGCTTTCTTCAAGAGGATGTCAAATATTCATTCAGAAAAATTTCCTGTCATTTGCAAAGGAGTTTAAAAATGCTTTCTGCAGTGATCCAGGAGGTTAGATCTCAGAAGTTATCAGATGTTGGATTAGGTATCTTTGGTTTCTTGGCTATTCTATTTTTCCCCTCAGGAGTAGTGCATGAGGTGGCTACTGGCAAGTAACCTATCTGAATGACTAAGAGGAAAGGCAGAATAGACTGAGCTTGCTGATTGCCCTAGCTGCCAGCCATTAGTTGGGGTGAGCATCAACAGAAGCTCTTGGAGATGGCCCTGGCCTGCTGATATGCTGGCCAAAGAAGAGGAACAGACCCTTGAGAGAACAGAATTCAGTTGCTGGAGCAGTTGTGGTGGAGGAAGTGTAACTGATAGGTCTGGGTTTGTGCTTCCACTCCCCTGGCACCCTGCAGTGTGGACAACAGTTCTGTGAGGAGATAGCAGCATGGGGGCAGTTAAACTGGGGGTTGCTGATTCTAGAACATAAAGGGGATGTTTGGTCAGGTTCCATGTTCTCTGTCAGTTTTCCCCAGCAGGTCTCTGCTTCTTACTCTGAGGCTGATCTCTGAGCTCTGTTCACACGCACACATGTTCCTTGCCAGTGTTTTTCTATTTATATGGCCTTATCTTAATAAATGAGCCCCATGTGGCCTCCTAGTCAATAAAGAAACCCTCCATAGCCATTTTTGCACATGAGAGGGGAAGTTGAGCTAATCTGTTCCATTGTGGGAGAGGAGAGGAAAGGAGAAGAGAGCAGAGGAGAGGCAGAAAGCGACGTAGCTTTCAGTGGCGTGTTTTTCAAGTGCCATTTATCAGTCTGATGTCATTCTCACTTTGTTCCAAGCAAGAATGATGTGTCATTTTTGGAAGTGATGCATTTCTTTCTCCTTGCAGGTTTTTCAGATGGCTCTCAAGTTCCAGAAAGGCCACCAAAACCCTTACCACGGAGAATCAATTCCGAGCGGAAAGCAGGCAGCTGCCAAACGGGAGGAGCCAGCAGCGGGAGCAGTGCTTCCCTGCAACTCTCCAGTGAGATTGAGAATCTAATGAGCCAAGGCTACTCATATCAGGACATTCAGAAAGCACTGGTCATTGCACATAACAATATTGAAATGGCCAAGAATATTCTGCGGGAGTTTGTTTCCATTTCCTCCCCAGCACACGTGGCCACATAGCACATTACCTCCAGCCTACAACGCCTGAGGCCCAACTGCCTGGGCAGCTGCAGCCCAGCTCCACACCGAAGGGGAAGGGAGTTCCTTTAGAGACTTCGTGCTGAGGTCAGTCCTGCCTCTTCAGAGAATCAGTTATCAGGTTTTTGTGGTTCCAGATTTCAAAGCAGTGGGATGAAATGGAGCAGAATGGTGTTTGATACAGTGTGTGTCTTGGAGTCCTTTACCCCTGCCTCTTGTTTGAGAGAAGAGATTTCTTTCCAGGGTGTTGGTAGAGAAAGGTGTCGCAAGGGATCCCTGAGCTGATGCCCTGGAGGCTGGGGGTGGGGAGTGTTTTGTGCTGTGAATTCTAAGTGAACGCTCTGAAAAGCAAAGTCTCGAGGTCAGTGTGGTGTCTCCTGTGGTTCATGGTACTAGGTTTGGATCTGTTTGCTGCTATATGTCTGGCTCAGGCTTTTTTAGAGCAGCTGGGAGGTCACTTTCTGAATAGGAGACCTTGGAAGAATCTTTCAATTGCTTCCTGATTGCCATGGCATTTCCCTCTTGCCTGTAATAATAGCATTTATTGCTTATGATTCAAGTCCTCCCTCTTTGCCTGGAGAGAGCATGAGTAGCTTCTGTCAGGCATTTGGATCTGGACAGTGCTGGGAGTTGGATTTCTCCTCTCCATGTCCTCTTGCCTGCAGCACTGGCAGTACCAGATTCCAGGCAGCTAGATGTGCTGAAAGCTTTGCGTGTTTTTGAGGGGTGGGAAGAATTTGGAGTCAGAGGAAAGAACTGGGTGCTGCTGCTTCTCCTTTTTTGTTGTTGTTGTTGTTTTTATAGCCTTGAGCATTTTGTGCTGAAATGCTCAGGCTTGATTGTGGCCCTGCTGGGGCTTGAGCAGCCCAGTGTCACTGGACACTCCCATGTGCTCTTTCAGTAGGAATGTTGCACCTGGTAAATAAGATGTTTTATTTATCTTAATTGCATGGTGGTTGTCACAGCCTAGTGGCCTTCACACACATTCCATCATCTCCTTCAGAGAGCTTTTGCAGGAGCCAAGCTGTCTTTGTGCCAGGCTGTTTTGTGGAATTGGTAGATGCAGCTGATGTGTTCATTGGTATCTTCCCTGCTTTGCAGTAAAAGAAATGCAGCAGTTCTCTGCATGGCTAGCAGAACAACATGGGAGCTCTTCTTTCCATTCCCATTACTCTAAGGTATTGCCAGAGCTTGTGTTAAAGCAGATCTGGGAAACTTCTGTATCTGTAAACCAATTCACACAGCTTTAAAAGTCAGTATTCAGCTGTTACTTGGAATAAAAACAACCCTGACTTGCATCCTCAGCTACTTAACTCTGTTCATACATGCCTGATATGCAAGAAGTGTTTGGTTCCTTTTGAGAGGATTGAAATCAAGTCAGGATGCACAGATCCCAACCTCACAGCTGAACAAGTGCTCTGTGCACACTGAGAGGCTGTTACCCTTTGGAAGCATGTCCAGCATTATCTGTAACTCTCTTAAGGGCAGCAGTAGTCACTAGGCAAAGGGTTGAAACTTGAAATAACTGGTGGAGTGATTATGGCAGTTGGATGCAGTTTAGCCTTTTAAAGACTCTAGTTGCTGGGCCCAGGTCTCAGAGAGCTTGCAGTTGGCAGAGAGGATTTCACAAGTATTAGCAAAGGCAACTAAGCATCAAATGTTTGTTTATATCATTGCTGCAGTGGGTTCCAGGCAGTCGAAAAGCATGAACTGTCTCTCTTTAGTCCCCTCCTCTCTGTAGGGAGGAACTGTAAGGAGATCTGCAGCATTTAGGAGGTCATCACCACCCTTGCTATTCTGGGGCCAGGGCTGAAACTTGCAAATGAAGCACACGGAGGAGATTTATGTCCCTGGGCTTAGTGCTCTGCAGCAGTGCAGAGGGAGCTCAGGCGCAGCTGAGAGCAGGCTCAGGCCATGGTGAAGGTGCTGAGTTGCAGAGGCTGGACTTGGGGAAGAGGAGCTGTTCTGCAGCAGTGTTGGGCACTCTGACTGTGGGAGCTTCTAGAGGCAGGAACCTGGGGAGCTGGGCTTGTTCTCTCAGGAGATGTGTGCACTCCACTGGGGAGCCTGGGCAACCAGTGCTAGCGTCTGAGAGTTGTTTCCTGGCTTTGTTCTGGAGAACCAGGTAAAAACCATTTTGGGAGGGAGCTCTACAGTTTTATATCCCTCTTTTTTCCTGCTCTCTCCAGTGCTGTCACTAGCTCCACATTGGGTTTGGAGCCACTTCAGGTGGATCAAATGATCCAGTTTGACTTGCTGTGTAAACTCAGTGCCAGTCTGTTCAACTGTGACGTGTGACTCTTGCCACTGCCAAGGCTGCAGAAGAGCCAAGTCCAGGCAACTAGAAAGCCTTAACTCCTGTCTTGCAGAGTGTGTGTGATCAGAGTAGCAATGCCCTGTCCCATGCAAGCCCTTTTTGTTTCAGGCTTGTTGTAGTGTTAAATTAAATCATGTCCAGCATGGCTATTGCAGGCCTGTGTCCTTGGGGTTTATATGCTGAGAGCCATTCCTGTGGGTGTTGTTCCAGGTATTAGAGATTAGAGAGAGCAATCTTTGTGGCATGTAGCACTAATTTTTCTGCATGTGTCCTTTCTGTGCACTGTTTGTGTTTCAAACTGGTTTGAGAAACTTAAGTCTTGGACTTTTCCTTGAGGATGGGTTTGCCACTACCACTGAAGTACAGCAGAGGCATGTTCATGTCTCAGGGCTGTGCTCTGGGAGGTCAATCCAGGCACTGCACACTGTAGTTTTCTTGTTGCTCTTTCAGAAGAGCAAGCCTAAGATGAATTTCTCTTTTTCTTTCTTTTTTTCCCCCTTCACCTCCTTGATCTTTATTCTTAAGAAGTTAACTTTCTGATGCTACTTTAAGGAGGAAAGCAACCCAAATGTCTTGTGCCTTTCCTGAGGGAATGCTGCCTTGTTAGGGCTGGATCTGAGTAGCCATCACTCTGTCAAAATGAAAAGCCCAAACTAGGCAAGCTGTAAAGATGCCTTTGAGCATGACTGCTTTGAAAGGGGTTGAAAAGAAGGGGCAGGAAGGATGGGCACTTGCCACTTCAACTAGGACACTGTGTTCTGTAGCATTTCAGCTGGGGCTGCTTCCTTTGCCTCTTACTAACAGTAACTTGTCTGGACTGTACCAAGCTTGCTGTGAAGACTGTGGAACTGCAGGGCAGGATTTGGTTTGCTGGTGAGAAAGTGCTTGTTCTGCTCCTAAGAAATGCTGTTTTTTCCCCCTCTTCCCTTGTCAGCCCTGGGACACAAAGCAAGCAGCAAACAGTCTGTACAGCAGGAGCTAGGCACAAGAGGTGTGGGAGCAGCATGCATCTCTGTGTGGGGAGCAGCAGGTAGCTAAGTGTCCCCTGTTCTGCAGGGGGTTCCTGGCTGCCTTGGTGTGTGCAGAGCCACTGGAGCTGCAGGGGACTCTGCAATGAGACCTGGCCTGCCAAAGGTGTGCTAAAAGTTGGGGAAGTTTTCCCACTGCACTGCCCTTGTGTGGTTCGTCTCTGCAAGTGCTGCAGGGTGAGGCCTGGAGTGGCTCTGCTGGGAGCTCCTGGACTTGCTGTCACCATCAGCAGCTTTTCTGCATGCCCTTCACTGAGCCCTTACCTTGGGGCAGCCAGACAGGCTTTGCAGTACAGCATGTTGCTTCCTGCACTGGACTGATTCCGTTCCTGTAGCTCATCCTGAGGGAGAGTCATTACTGTAAATGGGTTTTTGGGGGGTTGGTTTTTGGGGGTATTTTTTTTTGGCAGTTGAGCAAGGAAAAATGCAACTCCCAGGGCACTTTCTACAAGCTGCCACTTTCCAAATTAGTGGGGAATAAGGACATTTATTTTTCAGGTTCCTAATAGAGATGTGGGGGGTTGTTGTTGTTGGGTTTAACTTCCCAGTGGGAGAGGAACAGTTCTGTCTTTCTCTTGGATGACAAAGACCAGTTTGTATAATATCAGTGTTAAAAATGTTGAGAGTTTCACAAAGTATTTTAAAAAGCAAAAAGGTATAATAGTGTCATTAATATAAAAATATAATAGCAGTATTTAATCCTTTCAGATCTGTAAAGAATAAGGAAAAACAGAAGGTAAATATTCTTACAGAGAGTAGCTGAGCTTTAAGGTTCAGTTGGTTTAAAGTCCTCCTTTTGTTGGCAGATGCCTTGTTACTGTTTAGAGGTTATACTAATGTTATTTATTAATTGTTTCCATTCTTGTATGCTGCCCACTAAGAGCTTCTTTGTTTGGGATTTCATTCACCTGTGTCAGTTAAAAAGGAAAAACAAAACAAAGTTTTATTTTTCAATAAAATTTCCTTTGTTGTAGCTGATTGTCTGTGTTGGGCTTTGGTTCTGTAAGGCCTGGGAAAGGAAATGTCCTGCTCCAGCCTGGCTCAGGACACACTGGATCTCCTGCAGGCTGCCACTGACTTTGTAGCTCTTTTAGCACAATTACCTGCTAATTGCCAGGTCAAACGAGAGCACAGGGAGTCACCCGACTTCAAATGTACCCCTCCAAAACTTCACTGGTGAGGTGGAGGGAGGACAGAGGGGGCACTTGAGGTCAAATCAAAGTCTCCGAAGTTCACTGTAGGAACAAGATGTGAACTGGGGGGCAGCTGCTGTTAAATGAGGTCAAAGGAGGACACAGAGGTCAACTGAGTTCAAATGAACCCCTCAAAGCTTCACGCTGGGGTCGAATAAGGTTAATTGGGGGTCAAATGAGGACACAGGGATCAAAGGAGCTCACATGAACCCCTCCAAACTTCACCATGGGGTCCAGTGGGGGGGTCAGGTGAGACAGGAGGGTGAAAGGTGGCTAAGAGGGGTTCCAGAATGTGAACTGGGGTGAAAGGAGAGGGCAAGTGGGGCCTTAATGGAATCAAGCACTAGCCCTGGAATCTAGTGACAGACTGGAGTTACTAATAACTAGCTGTAGTCATTAGTAGTTATCTAGATTAATATATTACATTAATATTATATTAATACAAGTATCCAGTAGATTCTGCTACTGGGAGCTCTTCAAACTCTATTGACAACCTTAGCTTTTAATATCTACCCTCACTAGTAAAATATATAGTATCTATTAGTATAAGAGTATATACATTTACATTCTATTACACCTATTCTCTAGTATCTATAAAATAGATACTAGAGTCTAATACTATGATTATCAATTAGCTTCAATGAGTAGATTTATGAGCATTGGTAGTTCTGAGCTGGTCATAGAAGCACCTGTTAAGACTCCAGAGAATGACCTGTTAGCAGCCACAGGGGATATAAACCCGTCACCTGCTTAGAGCCTCAGCAGGATGACTGCCTAATGACTGTACCTCATTAGCCACTGCCTGCTGCTCCCTCTTGGTGTGTTTGCTATCAGCCATGCCCTCCACATCTCCCCTCACCAGGGGATGGGATGCACCTTCCTCACCTTGGCTGCCCTGCAGGAACAAACTCAGACCTCCCTCAGCTTTGAACTTGGTACTTTATTTTCACATATATATATATATAAAAAAACAAACCCCTTGCAAGTATCAGACAAAACTTCTGGAAATTTACACACAAGTCAACAAAAATATATATAAACCAAAGCTCTTGCTTCAACAACACTTGTAGCTCAGGAGTATAGCTCACCACTTTCTTGGGGTGCTGGCTGCTACATGGCTCCCTGCTCCCGGCAGAGGATGCTGGGGGCTGTGAGGGGACATCACTCCTGGTCCCCAGGGTTAGCCTCAGCCCCTTGCTGGGGAGAGGCAGGCTTCTTGACAGCATAGCACTGAGAGGACGTGGCTTAGAGGCAGAAGGGGCTGATCTCTTGAGGAGGAGGCAGGAGAGAGACAGCCCTGTTTGAGGGTCAGGACAGACCACAAGCAGTGGAAGCTAAAAGCAGGCTGCTTGCCCATCTCCCCTCTCCACCACTCAGCTGCTGCAGCACCAGCCTGGCTCTGGGGCCAAGGGGTGCCACTGAAGCACAGAAATAAACCAGTTTTACCTGGGGCTGCTAATTGCTCAGCACAAAATGAAAACCCAAAGGAAAAAAAACAAACCCTGAGACATCACTGACTGGCCCTGCCCAAACATTCCTTAGTTTCCAATCTGGGAGATGGGGGCTCTGGGACCTTACAGCCCCTCCCTAAAAACAATCCAATTCCCTAGGGAGTGGGGAGAAGGAAAGCCCTTCCCCCTCACATCAGCAAGGCTCTGCTACAAAGCAGAGAATGTCAACCCTTGGTCTGGCATGTGCCAAAGAGCTAGGCACCCCTGTCCTTGCTCTGCCATGTACTCATTCCCCATGAACCCACAGCCACATGCCCTGGAGCTCCCTGCAGCAGGACAGGCTTGGGCTAAACCGAGGAGACAAGACCAGTTCAGAAGGAAAAGCAAAGCACTAACACCTCCCCAGCAGCTGCCAAACACTGCTCTAACACACCAACCTCCAGCCTGCACTCATCTAACCTGCACACCACTACAGCTAAGGTGCCTTGCACATCCCAAAAGTCAAAGTCAAATGCCACCAGCTTTTGGGAGGACACATCAAACCCTTCCCACACACCTACAGAACAAAACTGCCCAAAAATGCCTCCCATCTTTCCACAAGGTAGCTTTATGGGGTATTTCTTTCTACTATTGCTGTTGGCTTCTCTGTAGCAGTAAGGAAGTCCAGCTTTGCTGCTGAGCCGACAGCCTGCAAGCCCACGGTTGAGGTAACAAGACAGGTGAGTCAGGGGTGGCCCCTGAGCCTTGGGGTCAGCACTGCCACACAGTGATCGTCTCTGGCCGTGCTGAGCTCCCCAGGTGCTGCAGCAGGGGTGGGACAAGGCAATCCAAGAGCAGGAAAGGGTTGAAGGAAGAAAGCACTTAGTAGATGTCCCTCTCTAGTTTCTCAGATCGATGTATTTCTCGCTCTTCAGGATGCCGAAAGAGAAAAGAGGGGAGGAAGAAAACAAAAAGCAATTAGCTGTGAACCCAAACCAGGTCCTCTCCTCTAGGTGACTGCATGACAGGCAGCAATGCAATGGAGGGAGCTGCCAGCCCAGGGAGATCTGTCTTGGCCTAAGGCAAGTAAAACCACAGTGAGCTCAGGTGCTGCATCCTATGGCTCTGCAGGATGCCCAAGCGTGGCAAGCCCTGCCTTAGCACGGTGACAATCCAGCACCAGTACCATCCATAGGTGCCCAAGCCCCTGGTGGCTTTTGAACCCAGGTGAGAGGTAAGCACACGACCTGGGAGAGTCATCTTAAGCTGTACTGAGAGCTTTGCCTCAGAGATCAAAGGGCAGGGGCCATTCCTGCAGCCTCTGCTTTGACTCCTGGCCAGAGATGTTGATATATTTCCTTCTCCCAGAGCCCCCCAGGGTGCCTGGCTCCTGCTCACGGGAGGATGGAAGGAGGCAGTGCCAAGCAGGCACTGCACAGTGCTCCCAGGAGATGCCAGGGGCTGGCACGGAGTGGAGCTGCACAAGCACGGGGCAGGGCGTCTCCTCCATCCTTGGAGCAGAGAGCTGTGGCTTTGTCACCTACCTCCCCTCCCTCCCACGGCCCCTCCTGAGCGCTGATGATGGATGATGGAGGCCCATGCAGAGTGGGGAGTGCTAGGAGAGGAGCTTGTGGAGAGGAGAAAAGCACTGCCTCGATGCAACCCTCCCCCTACACTCCTCACCTCTAGTCCCAGCCCTAGGAGCAGCCCTGGCCTGGGGAAGGGCAGCACACGACGCTCTGTCCTACCTGGTCAGTGGCAGGTCTCTTCTCACCGTTGGCACCCTGCAGGAGCCCAGCCTCTTCGGAAAGCTTATCTGACTTAACGTCAACTACAATCTTGTCTTTACGTGCCTCTGGCTTTGTGCTAGGGGAGGGAGGTGACAATTTTGAGACATACTTGTGATACCACAGAGGGCACGTGGCCGGATGAGCCCTGAGGCTCTATCTCAGGGGATGCTCTGGAGCAGAGCCAGGGCATAGGAAAGGCCAGGGGGTGAAAGGGGCTCGGGCTCAGAAAAAGCTTTAGGCTGCCCAGTCCCTCCCTGGGGAGGGGTCTCTTGGCTGCTCTACCACTCTGCTGTCCTCCTTGCCACCTCCCTGCACGAACAGGGCAAGCAGTGCAGACCCCAGGCTGTGGGAAGCTGGAAGTGCTGCTGAGCCGCTCCCTGAGGCTGCACTATTGCCTCCCTCCGCCGTCGGGCAGGGAGCAGCTGGTGCAATGAGATGGGAAGCGTGAGTGATGGCAAGCACCTCTGGCCCCCGAGGGCTCCCTGGCAGCGAGGGAGGGCAGGCAGCAGTGCTTACATGTCCTGTTTCCCAGTGCGGCCACACGGGATCTTGCCTTTCTTGTGCAGGAAATAGATGACAGAGCCCAGCACAGCCACCACGAGGATGCAGACGATGATTGCCACAATGATCACCCCTTTGCTCTCTGGTGTCTTTTGATCTAAAGAGGAAAGGAAGAAGTTTAATGCCTGTCCCACGCTGATGCTCTCCAGCTCCTGCATTACTGCAGCCCTTGGGATTAAGGAAAGGATCCCTTCCCCCAGGAAAGCACCATGGGAACTCCAGTTCCCAGTGCTACTCCAGCTCCCTGCAGGCTGCAGATGGCAACACAAAACTGCTCCTTTAGGGCAGTTTCTGTAGGAATACTCTTTGCATTCTGCTCCTGTGTGCAGTAGGAGGATGGATTACAGGGTTTCCTGCAAGACATCAGGCTACCCTTTTGGTTCCTTGCCCAGTGGGCCTGGGCTGCAGGAAGCTGCACTTGGTAAGCTACAGGCTGAGGACAAGCAAAGAGCTTTCACACGGCTGCAGAAGCAGATGGAGACAAAGCCTCTATTTCTTTCACAGCTTGGCAGGAAGAGAGGAGCAGTGAGAGATGCAGTGCAAAAGCTAGCAGCCCCTCCCCAGGCTAGAGATAAGAGTGACTCTCATCAGCTCCCGCCAGAGCCTAGTGCAGATTCTGACCTTTTCTGACCGAGTCCACTGGTAGAGCAGGAAAGGAAGGAAAAGAGAGAGAGCTCAGCCACACCACGGCAGCACAGCACACCCCAATGCCCGTGTGATGGGGACTGACACTTCTCTGGGAACCCAGGGCAGAGAGCAATGCCCAGCGCTCACCCAGCAGCTGGATGTGTTCTTCAATGGCCCCCACTTCATTGGAGACCCTGCACATGGCTCCTGCCCGCAGCAGGTCGTGGCTCACACGCACGGTCAGGTTACTGGCGATGTGCTGATCTTCAACGTACTCATGAGTCTGCCAGACAGGGAAAGATTCAGGGCCTGAGGCAATGCACAGACCCTCTGAGAGACCACAGCCTGGACCCAGCACCCTGCCCCAGCTCTCACCGTCCCATTGACACTCCATTGGACAGAGGGCCTGGGGAAGGCAATGGCCTTGCAGGTCAGGTTCACCACCTCGTCCTGTCGCACGTACAGGGGAGAGCTGATGGCCACGATCCGTGGCATCCCTGTGGGGAGGGCATGTCAAAGCACTCATGGCTCTCAGGGGGAAGAGGGACAGTGCTGGGTGGGATGGGGCTCACTTCAGCAGTGCTGCATGCCCACATATGCACCAGTTCTTACCCTCAACAGTCACAGCCACCTGCTTGCTCTGCTCCAGCCCTGGCACGCTCGGTGCCATCACCTTGCAGCTGAAGTTGCTGGCTGTTTCGAAGGTGAGGTTTCTCAGGAAGAGCTGTTTCCCTTCTGCGACCTTCCTGCCCTGTTGGGAAGGGATGCCCCCCACCCCCGACCCCAGCAATGAGTCCTGAGCACCAGGCCTCAGCTCCTCAAGCTCTGCAGCTGCCCAGAGAGGCTCAGTCCTCCCTCCTATACATAATGAGGGAGCCTGCGAACACAGGACCTCCCTTCACTACTGGCCAGGAGGTGAAGAGGTAGAGATTGGACAATGCAGGTCCATGGAAGGGGGAATCCTACCCCTGGCCTGCCTCAGGAAAGATGGGGAAGCTCCTGGCTCTGTCCAGTTTGCTGCAAAGTCCAGGTTTGCTGAGCCTGAGTATGACAGCACCCAAATGCCTGCTCACCTTCTCATCCCTCCACTGGTAGGTCAGGGCCACAGGGCTGTGGGCATCACAGGTCAGATTCACACTATGCCCTTCCCGGAGGGGTGAGGATGGTTCCATCTTCACACGGACTCCTTCAATGTCTAGGAAAGGGTTGGGAGACCAGGGCAGGGTGAGTAGAAGGGACCAAGCACCTACTACAAGTTTCCAGAAGGTCCTGTCCCCCAAGCCTTACAGTTCACAACAAGCTCCACATCCTTCTCCAGCTGTCTCATATCATCCAAATCCAGGGTCTGGCATCTGTACAAGCCGCTGCTGCTTTTGTTGACATCGTGCAGGTTCAGCACCCCACTGTTGGCATCTGCCAGTGATGACAGGTCCTGCAAGCTGTTGTCCAGCTGCAGGCAGTGGGGAGAAAGCAGAGCCCTTAGCCCCATACACAGGCACTCTCCACCCCAGCCACTCCATCCTGCTCCCCAGGGGCCCTCCAGTCAGGGGACAAGGAGCAGGCAGGACACAAGATGATCAGAGGGCTGAAGCACCTCCCCTATGAGGACAGGCTGAGTGAGTTGGGATTGTTCAGCCTGGAGAAGAGAAGGCTTTGGGGGGGACCTTATAGCAGCCTTCCAATACCTAAAGGAGGCCTACAAAACGGGGGCGGGGGCAGAGAGACTCTTTACGCAGGTAGAAAGCAATAGGACAAGGGGGAATGGCTTCAAACTGAAGGAGAGAAGAATAAGATTGGATCTTAGGGAGAAATTCTTTACCCAGAGGGTACTGAGACACTGGAACAGGTTGCTCAGAGAGCTTGTGGCTGCCCCATCCCTGTCTGTGTTCAAGGCCAGGCTGGATGTGGCCCTGGGTAACCTGCTGTAGTAGGTGGCATCTTTAAGGTCCCTTCCAACCCAAACCCTTCTAGGAATCTATGAAGATGTCTGCCAAAGGAGAGATGGCCAGGTCCCCTCTGGCCTTACCTCTATCTTATAGAAGCTGAAGACAGGTGCTGGGTTCCCATCAGCCTCACAAACCAGCTTCACATCATCCCCTTCCTTCACCAGCGCCGAGGAGGGCATGACCTGCAGGTTCAAATGCTCTGCAGGGTCTAGGGGAGGAGGGAGCAGGATGGGTTGGTGTGGAGCCTCCCCACACAGCACCGGGCACAGTCCCTAGCCCCCAACTCACAGAAGACGGTGACGTTGACTCGCCGTGACTCCACGAGATGCCCCTGGCCCCTCAGCCGGTAGTGGACGGTGCAGTAGTAGAGGGAGTCGCGGTCCTCGCGGGTGACGCGGGCAAAGAGGGTGCTGGTGACGGTGTAGAGCCCGCTCGACTCACGGGTCCGTGTTAGCGAGATCTTCGCTCCCTCTGGAGGGACAAGGGACACAGCTGCTGTTTCCAGCCCTTGGGGAGGCCACGGGGCACGGACAGCACAAAGTGCCCTGGCCCCTTTCCTAGAGCAGGCAGGTGCAGCTCCCAATCCTCATCTTCCTCCCCATCCGACTTACTGCTTTCCTCCAGCTGCTCCCCGTTCTTGTGCCACGTGATGTTGGGGGGTGGGAAGCTGTTTCTGCTCACACACTTGGCAATCTGTGGAGGCAAAGAGAGCCCTTGAGCATGAGGTGCTCCTGCTGGGAGAAGGGAGTTGGAGCCTGGCACGGCTGGGAGCCTCCCTGGTGCGGGGCCTCTCTTCACCTGTGGGATTTCACTGCTCTGCACAGAGATGCCTCCTGAGTTGGCTGTGATCTCAGGGACCTCAGGGACCTCTGGAAAAAGAAGACGTGTCATAGAGATTAGGAGGGATGGGACGGGGATAGGGATGGGGATTGGATCTCCCCAGCAGCCCTGCAAAGCAAATGCATGGCCATGCTGCCCCCCTGCCCCATCACTCACTGTAGATGCGGAGCTCAGTGTGGTTCTCGGCCACACCGTGGCTGCCTGCCCCGACCTGGCACACAAAGGTCTTGGCATCCTGCACCGTCACCCTGCTGATGGAGAGGGCCTTGTCCTCCCCCACCGACAGCCGCCCCTTGTAGTCTGTGTTCTCCTGCAGGGTCTCACTGCCTGTGATGTGGTACAGCCTCACCCGGTTGTTTTGGTCAACCTGCAAGGCGAGAGGCTGAGGTCAGGCTGATGAAGAGCCCAAGAGAAAGCCTTGGGCTAACTTCTACCCCAAGCCACCACCCCGTGCCCTTCTCCCAGGCCAGCACTCACACAGAACCAGTCAATGTAGGTGTAGGAGTCATTTCCAGGGATGTAGAAGTTGCACTCAATTCTGGCCGTGCTCCCACTCTCCACTTCCATCACCGCTGGCATGGAGACCTCCAGCTTGTTGGCTGCAGCTGCAGGACAGAGCCCATCAGGGGTGGGCAGCATGAAGAAGCCCTCCTGTCTAAGCCAGCGAGGGAGTAGAGCCATGTCTTGTGCTGGCATGCCCCAGGCACCATGTCCCAGCCCAGTGGGAGAGCCAGCCAGGAGCACAGCCTGCTCTGACCATCAAGCTGCCTCTTGCATCCACAGACAGCCACCACCCCTCTTCCCAGAAAAGGGACGTGCCGTGCTTACTCCACTGGCTTCCCTAGGACACCTGGAGACAACCACCCACCCCACTGCTCTTGCAGTCCCCACCAGACCTGCCCTCCTCACACCATCCCAGTCAAACAGGCAGCAGGACCCCTGAACCCCCAGATCTCCTCGCACACCACTGAGGTGGGGAGTGGCTGAACCCTGCCTGTGGATGGGGTCAGGAAGGGGCTGCATCTCCACAGCCTGTAACCACCTTGCCAGCTGCCTTAACTGGGGCAGTGCTGATCCCCCTCACACCCCAGAGCATGCATCCACCTCCCCAGCCAAGCCAGCATCCCAGACCAGCACCCACCACACCTTACTGACCCCAGGGCCAGGCAAGGAGGTGTCAGGAGGTTAGCAGAGGCAAGGGAAGCAACTGGGTGCTGGAGGCTGACACTAGCAGCACAAGGGCTGCACCTTCCTGCGGCCCAGGACCAGAGCCCTGACGTCAGCCTATGCAGCCCCCGCAGCAGCCCCAAGAGCCGGGGCATGAATGAGGCACTGTGTTCCTCTGCAGTGGGCTGAAGCATACAGGGCAGCACCTCAGAAGGGGTGCCCCAGCCAGCTGTGGTTGCCTGCTGCTCCCTTTCTCCCTCTGGAGGAAACAGAACCCTTCAGGAAGGCAGTATGCCCCCAACCACCATGGCTGTGGTGCAGCAGGGCCCCCTGAGTCTCTCCTCAAGCTCTGACCCTGCTGCCCAGACAGGAGCCCAAAAATCCAGCAGTCAGAGCATCCACTCCAGCAGCAGACCCAAGGTAAAACCTGCTCATCTGCTCCCTGCCCATAAAGCAAAGCCAATGCTGCCCACCCATAGCTTGGGTGGCACCAGGGACCCACACCCACAGTGACCAGAGCCTGCCCACCCCAGCACCCCCCACCTTTCCTCCCGGCCTCACCACCCACTTGCCTGCAGCAGTAATGGAGCTGCCGGCCATGCTCCAGAGCAGCAGGGGAAGGTAATGACTATTGATGCAGGACAGGGAACAGAGCAGCTTCCTGAGGGCCCAGGGGCTGAGCAGCCCCAGCTCAGGGCTGTGTCACCCCAAGGCCAGGAGTGCCACCACCGCCAGTCCTGCAGGTGCCAAAGCAATGGGGGTCTACACACCCTAGGGTGGCAGGCAGCCCTGCAGGAGGGGACAGCAGTCTGGCCCCGAGCAACAGGGCCAGCCAGCTCGGCATCCACAGCCCAACCCAGGTATGAGAGCTGGAGAGAAGTGGCTGGAGGAAGCCAGCTGTGTCAACACCTGCCTTGATAGTGCCGCTTGGTAACAGCCACAGAGCCTCACAAGTGAGGCAACTTCAAAGAGCAATGTTGTGCCCACAAAATACTCATTCTCTGAAGTGGGCATGTGGTGGCAGAACCCCAAAATGCAGTCAGGAGCCTTTCTGCCACAGTTAAAAGCCCCAGCTCACAGAACTACCCACTTCAGGACAACCCAACAAGCTAGCTTCTGGTCGTCACCCATCCCACCGGCACAGCACCATTGGCACTAAGCAAAAAGAGATGAGCAAAGCTCTACACAGGAAAGGAGGTGCTAGAAAAACAGGTAAGAGTCCCAGAGATAAGCATGAACTTGGATCAGGAAAGCAGACTGAGTACACATATGAAAAGTCACCTTTGCACCGGAGGCACCTGCCCACCTGCACGACCACGATTTGGCTAGAGGCACCTAGAGACTTGGGCAAGCCTGGGGCTGGGCTGTGCCCCAGCTGCCCCCCTGCACCCTCCTCTGAACCCTGACACTTCTGGGTTGCACACAGTCAGGCCAGACTTTGCCCCTCTTGTAATTTGTAGACCTTCGACATGGGCCCAGGGCAGAACCAGCCCCTGGCAGAGAGAAAGAGCTGCTTGCCCGCCCTGCTGACCTGCTCGGCATGAGAGCCCTCATCCAGGCAACGAAGCAGTCAAACCCATGAGATCAGAGCTGGAGAATGGCTGGCATCTGGAGCTGGCATGAGGCACACGTCCCTCCCACTCATCCACTGCCCTTGAGGAGGTGGACACGGACACTGCAGCCCCCTTCTTGCCTGGAACAAGGGCTCACTGCTCACCACCTGGCACAGGCTGGACACTAGCTCTCCCTGGGGCTAGAAGGAGCACTCAGTGACAGCACTGCAAATGCAGGCAGCTGGGGGACACAAGCTCCCCCTCAACCCTGGGAACACAAGGCTTCCCCCTGCAGCTCCAAGACCCTGCATTTTGCCAGGTGTGTGGGCAGGCTAGAGAGGCACTGGGCACAGGCACCCTGGCCCAGCAGGCTCTGGGGACACGGTAATCCTCCCTTGTGCCCAGCGTGCCTACAGACACCATTTCAGTGAGGGAACCTGGGCACAGCTGGAGACCCAACAGCCACGCGTGGAGCAGCCCAGCAGCAGAGCTGTGCTCCAGCCTGGCCCAGCTCCAGCAGGAGACCTCGAGATCTGGAGAGGACGCCTGCAAGCAAGCAAGCAGGGAAGGGAGGAGAGCCCCTGTGCCTTTCCATCTGGCTAGCCGACAGCCGGCCAGCAGCCAAAGCTCCACAAGAACAAAGATTTGCTTTTAGAGCCGGGGAAAGGGGGTGGGGAGTAGCACAGCCTCTCCGTCAGCCTCCTGCGGAGCTGAGGTGTGTGCCGAGCTGCTGAAGAGCAACACAGAGCCCCCAGCACTGAGCCCCTGGCACGGAGCAGCGAGAGGAGGGGCACAGGGGTCTAGAGCCGCATGTGGGATGCCTGAGGTTTTTGTGGGTGTCTGTTCCCTTCTCAGAGAAACCAGCTGCGGCCAGATCCTGCCTGCTCCCAGCACATGCACACATGCTACCCTCCTCTGCCCTGCCTGCACAGATTCCTGAGCTCCCCCACAGCAGGATCACCTGCACCCCGTCTTCCTCACAGACAGGAGAAACACGGTGCAGAGTCTCTGCCCTGCAGCAAGCAGCAACACTGTCAGCACCCAACAGCCTCCGCCCCAGCCCAGCCCTCACCGTGCTGGTGATGGGGAGGGAGCCATGGCTCTGCTACAGCGTGGACTGGCACCTTGCACTCCAAAACAAACCCCATCGCCCCATCAGGACCCATCAGAGGAAAAGTTCACACCCCCAGCCCTGCAGCCAGGTGACAGCATCCACAGAAACCCCTCTAGCAGCTGGAGATTTCTATGCAGAAGCTGCCTGGTGGCACTGTGGCAGCCCCACTGTGGGCTCAGCACCCCCACCCCCAAACAGCCTAGCTGCGAATGGCTTGGCCATCGACCCTCATGCTTCTGGGAAGCATCAAGCCTTTCACCGTGGCTGGGCTTGCAAACACAGTGATGCTGCCAACCAATAACCGCCTCGCTCGACACATGTGCTGTGAGGAAGGGGATTCCAGCACGGGGCCGGGGGTGGATCTAGCCTGCCTTTGGCTCAGGAGTTCAGATCTCCTTGGCCGGAGCAGGCTTCGTCGGAGCCTAGAGCCACCTCCACAGCATGGCTAGGCAGGGACAAGGAGAGAAGGCAGCAAAGAGCATCCAGCGCACCGGGACCACTCCTTGGCCCCCGGCGAGAGGTGAGCATGCTGCAGGCAGCTGGGCAGGGCAGGAAATGCAGCCACCACCCCTCCGAGGGTGAAAATGGACTGGAAAGAGGATAAAAAAAGAAAGCGTGAAAAAAGCCAAGAGAAACACAGCGCTCCGGGAAAAACTCCTTAGAAGGAAAGGGGTGGATGCTTCCTAACAGCTCGACCGATTCACCCTGCTGCACACCGAGCACACGTGGATGCATCCTGTACCTCACCCCTCACCCTGCCCTGCCTCGAATGTGGAAGGGCTGCACAAGGCTCCTGAGACCCCAACAGGGCTCTCCCGGCTCCCTCCAAACCCAGACCCACTCACGGGACCGCGCAGCCCGAGGGGGCTTGCTCCCACCTAAGCTCCCTCCGCAAGGCAATTTTAGCATTCCTGACTCTAAGCCAAGCAGCGTCCCAAGGGCGTCAGCTCTGCTGGCTGCCTCCGCGGGGAAGACCCCACCGGCTGCCGCCGCTCGCAGGGCAGGGATCGGCAGAATGCAGCACGTACCGGTGCGGTTGACCAGCTGCAGCCCCGTATCTCCCCTTTGCCCCCACCACCACCACCGGGGCAGGCGGCGAGAATGGAGTCGGCAACAGAAAGGGAAGCACCGGTGCCTGCAAACGGTGGAGTCCTGCTAGCCGCGACCTGCAGGTGCACCGGTACCGACTGCCCGACTGCCTGGTACCGATCGCCCCGTACCCGTCCCGTCCGCTCCTCACCACTCACCGCAACAAAGCAGGAGGCAGCAGCCCCAGCCCAGGGCAAGCCCAACGGCCCGCCACCCCCCAGCCATGCCCTCCGCCGCCGCCGCCGACTGCCCGCGACTGAGCGGGGCCACGGGCTGACGTCAGGCGGCAGCAGCAGCAGGAGGAGGAGAAGGAGGAGGAGGAAGAAGAAGGCGCGGTGCCTGCCCACCGCCCGCTGCCTCTATCCCCCCACCACTACCCCCAGCGGCAGCCGGATGAGCGCCGCCGCCCTAAGCCCCGCAGTGCTGGGGTGCGGACCCCAGTCCCATTCGGATCTGGCGCCCCGGTTCTCCCTGACAGCCTCTGATCTGAGTCCACCTCACTGAAAGAAAAGATGCTGAGGTGCTGCAGCGTGTCCGGAGAAGGGCAATGAAGGTGGTGAAAGGTCTAGAGCACAAGTGTTGTGAGGAGCAGCTGAGAGAAATAAGGTTGTTTAACCTGGAGAAAAGGAGGCTCAGGGGAGACCTCACTCTCTACAACTACCTGAGAAGAGGTTGGAGTGAGGTGGAAGTTGATCTCTCTTCCCAGGTGACCAGTCATAGGACAAGAGGAGGTGGTCTGAGTTGTGCCAGGGGACGTTCAGGTTGGATTTTAGGAAGAATTTCTTCCCTGCAAGAGTTGTTAGGCATTGGCCCAGGCTGTCCAGAGCAGTGGTGGAGTCACCATCCCTGGAGCGGTTCATAAAATGTGTAGACATGGTACTTGTCAACATGGTCTAGTGGCATGGGGGTGTTTGGGTCAACAATTGGACTTGATGATTTTAGAGCTTTTTCTAACTGTAACGATTCTATGGAATGCCTCCCCCCACCCTGTCTCGGCGTGGGCCACTTTCAGGTATTTCTAGCTCTGCTGGAGGAGCTCATTCCAGCTTTGCTCATAGACCTGCAGCCTGCCAGGTCCTGCTTGTCTGGACTTGCACAGGCTGCTGGGTGCAGACTTCTGGGCGCTAGAGGTGGGAATCACTAGGAAGACCCAGTGGAGGGGACAGAGGTGTAGGATCAGGCCAGGGAATGGTGAAGAGGGGGACACGTCCCTGACAGTCCCAGGAATTGGCAAATCCTGCCGGCAACACTTTGGGGCAGAATTAACCTGCTCCTTTGCTCATCCCTGCACTGCCCCAAAGCCCAACCACAGCTTCTGGATTCCTTTTGAACACGTGGACTCCAAAAAAGGGTGTTCAAAGCCCTGGAGACAGTAGGGTCCTCAGGGAGCATCAGGGACACAAGGCCAGCACTGTCCCAGGCAGGTCACCGAGGTCTGCGGGGTTTGTGTCCCAGGCCCTACCCTGCCTCAGTTTCCCTGCACGCAAGTGCACCCAGCCCCGCAGGGAGGGTCTCTGCACAGCCCCATCCCTGTCCCCGAGGCAGGGCCCCAGGGCATGGCCCCGCTCCATGGTGCACAGCCAGCCGTGGCCCAAGCCCCCGCGCAGCTGTTCAACAGTGCGGCCGTGGAAAAGCTGTTAGCTGCGGTGGCCAGGGCAGCATTGCTGCCTGGGGGCTGGCCTGGGGGCGGAGGGGCTCTTAGGGCTGACACAAGGCTGCTATTATCCAGGGTAATCATCCTGCCCCTCTTGAGACACGCCCACGCACAGGCCCGGGTGAACACCACAAACATCCCCCGGGTGCTGTGAGTTGCCCAGAACAAGCCATTCAGGACACCTGGGTCCAGTGCTCCTGTCCCATCACAGTTTGGCTTTGCACCTCTGTTTCCCACGGGGCAGTCAGAGGCAGAGGAGCTGTACTGGAGGACAAAGCACAGGGGTTTTAATCTCCTTCAAAGCCCTCTTCTGCCTCCCACACTCTCACTCTTCATTCACACAGGACTCCTGAAGCTCACTCGTGTTCACTCCGACGAAACCCCCAGGGCTGCCTGCATCTTCCAGAGCAATGAGAGTGTTCTCTTTCTGTTGGCCATGGGGCTCTGAACCTTTGCATAGCCTCTACTCTCCTCTGCTAGCCTTTCCTGCGGCATGAGCTACTCTCCCGGCTGCAGGCAGCGTGGGCTGCATCTCCCCAGCCACCCTGAGGCACTCTGGGGCCAAGCTGAAGGTTCCCCTGGGTCACAACATTCCTTGTGGGCATCCATCCCCAAGCACCTCTCATAGCACCAGCCCTGACAACCCTGTGCTGGCCCCCAGCCCCACTCCCCTGCTGGTGCCATGCAGCAGCCCTTCCCATGCCTCCTCTGCATGCCTGACCAGCCCCTCCACACTTTCTCAGCCAAATAGACTTGATGATTCATCGGAAATGATTAAATTTTTTCCCCACGAGATTAGTTGCTTAAAATGGCAATGCTGGGCAGTGATAAGGCTCATAGTCCTTGCACTGTCGGTGCCCAGGGGAGGCCTCCTCCCAGGCAGTGTGTTCTCCAGGAGGAACAAGTGCAAGGGAGCTGTGCCATCATGCTCAGACTGCTTCTGAGCTGCTCTCCAGCCCCACAGCTGCAGTGTGGGGATGCTCTCGCAGCCAACAGAGGCAGGAGCTCCTTGTCTGCTACTCCTTGAGTAGGTGCCCAGACTTCAGGGACCCCCTGACAATATGCTGATGCTTTCCTCTCCCTTCAAAGGCCAGGATGCAGCACCAGAGGAGCCTCAGGCTCTGCTCCCTTTGGAGAAGGGAAAGAGATGTCCCATTTTTGCACAGGATACCATGATTTAAGCCCTACAAATGCCACCCTGTGAGGGAAGAGGGCTCGGGGGGGGCCCTCGCTTTCCCGCGGGAAAGCAGCCACCCAGTCAAACAAACAAGCAAGGCAACCCAGCTGACATGCTGCTGGTGCATTTTGTTCTGGTGCTAACTTTTATTCCATGTTAAAAATAAAGAGAAATGCTGCTAATAATAATAATAATAAAAAAAACCCCTCTGCAGAAAATTCCCAGCAGTTGGAAAGAGCAATGCCCTTCCCTGGAGAGAAAAGAGGCTGCCCAGCTGCTATGGCAGGGAGGGTGCCACCCTGAAACAGCCTCTCAGTGCTAACTGCAGTGGCCATGCCACCAGCTGGTCAGGCTTCTGCTTTACAGACCATCTGAGTTGGAAGAAAACTTTGTGTTTATTTATTTATTTTCCTTACCAAACTACTGGTTCTGGGGAACATGGGCAGGATCTGAAAGCAAGGCCCCTGCTGGCCTCACAGCTAGCATGAAATCACCCTGCTGCACTGTGTGTGGCACCTGTGGGGCTTGATGTCTCTGCCTGGGGAGCACAGCAGGCTGGCCACCTTCATCTCCCCTCTCTGCTGCCTTCATCTCACGCCTTCTTATTTATTTGCTTGTTTAATGGATTTGGCTTCAGCCCCCACTCACTGCTATGCAAACAAACAGTGTGGATCAGGCTCCCGTGTCGCAGTCCCACACACATGCAGCCAGGGTGGGAAGGTCAGGGAGCATGGAGCAGCTCTCACTCTCTGGCAGCCAAAGGACTAGGGGTGTCAGGGCCCCTGCGACTCCCAGTGCTCTCCTCCTCCCACCCTGTCATCACTTCTTGGATGAAAGGCTATGCCCAGGCAGGTGCCTCTGCCCCTGGGAGCTGTGGGGCTTGCTGGCCCCTGGCAGAGATGCCAGACAGCCTCTCCTCTCTGCTGGAAACCTGGGGACCGCAGGACAGCTTGTGGATACGGCCTGCCCAGGGCAGGGCTGATTGCCCTGGTGATATCTGACCACTGCAGGTTGCAGGCAGGGTCTTTAAGCGTGTAATTGCATTTGCCTTTCTCCTCTGGCTCCTGGCTCCCAGTGTGCAGAGTCAGGGATGAGGCCTGAGGCCGAGTACAAACTGCATCCCAACACACGCCTCAACCCCTTCCACCTTTCCCTGCCCTCCCAGTGAGACCCCTGAGGCTCGGCTGGACCCTGCCAATGCTACTGGAGAGAGCTGACCCCAGCACAGTCCCTGCCAGCAGACAGCACTCTGCTCTCACTGCTATGTGTGCCCTGACACGCTGCTTGGCATGCCCCAAGGTGGGGACAGGGGGCCCTGTCCCTTCCCCAGCCCCTGCAGCCCCTAACCATGCCAATGTGGCTCAGGAAGGGTCTGTGGGGTGCTCTGTGCCTGGCTGCCTCCCAGTGAGTCCCCAGCCGGTGCCAGTGAGCGATGAGCTGTTGGCTGGCACTGGTTTCCTGCACAGTTTCAGGGTGGATGAAAGGCAGACATGCAGGGCGGAAGCTGCCTGCCGTGTCCGCCCGGGCCTGCACCTCTTCACACAACACCAGCAGGGCCAAGAGGGGCCCTGCTCCCCCGGGAAGGGACGGAATGTGGCTCAGCACTGTGCTTTCCCACACCACCAGGGAATGGCCGGCCCTTTCCCTGCTACTGAGGCACTAACCCCTCTGGCGCCTTCCCCCTGGTCCCTGGTGCCCCATTTTGGGGTGCTTTAGGGCTCATGCAATGCACTGTGGTCTGGGGCAAGTAGAGGAACCTGCCTGGGCTGCCTGACCTCTGGCTTTCCATTCCCTAGGTGGAAAATCATGAGGGATGGTACATCAGATGTGCCACGAGGGTGAAGGTGCCTCAATGTAGCTCCACCCCATGGGAGACCTCTTTGATGCCCTTGTTCTGTAGCTCAGGAAAACGCCTTCTTCCACCCCCCTTTCTCGGCTGAGCTCCCAGAGTCTTCTTTGTCTCTCTCCTCTCCTTCCTCTCCTGTTCTGCAGGGCCTTTTATGTGTGGATTATTAACCATGGCTACAGGGCCTTTGTTTAGGAAGGGCCGGGAGCAGGAGCTGGGTGAGGGGCTGGGCTGGCGGAGGGAGGAAGGAAGGACGTGAGCGGAAGGGGGGAAGGAAGGTGACATCTGGATTTCTACGCCAGAGAAGCGTGATCTCCCAGGGCAGCTGCACGGAGATGGACGGGGACTCAGCGGATGCAAAGTAGTAGCAAAGCCCCAAAGAGGAGCCAAGCTGGTGAGGGTCACCCAGCCCCATACCATCCAAAGTGCAGACCCTGGCATCCACCTGGGTGATAGTGCCACTGTCAGAGGACAGACCCAGGAGCCACAGTGCTCCCCAGCTCCCCTGCAAGGGCTGGCTTGTGGTTCTCAAGCAACGTGGGCTTGGCCACACTCCACAGTGCAGGGGTGGTGAGAAAGGCTGTGGAGCTCTGCAGCCCTCCCCTTGCGCTTTGCTCTGGGGTCCTGACTGTTGCTGTATGCAGGGCGGATGGACAAGGACAGCTGAGGAGTAAGCTGTCCTGGGGAAACCTTAGCCAGCTGGTGGCCACCACCAGGACAGAGAGGGAAGAAGCCCTCTGCCCGGGGTTGGTCTGTCACTCAGCATCCCAGGGGTACATGTTCCCTATGGCCAGGAGCAGGTGCAGCCCTGGGACAGTGTGCAAGTAGCCACGTACTGCCCTCTTGCTCCCATGTGTGCAGCCAGGCCAGTATGTGCCCTGGGCTCTTCTCCCAGCCCAGGTGCACTGCTGTCTCGGTGCGAGGGGCAGGCTTTAGGGCTGGGGGCTAACAGGGCAGCAAGGGGAAGCTAGGGACCCAGGGACATTTATTTATAAAGCAGTCTTTTCCTTCAGAAGACTTCCGAGTTCATCTCTCCCCAGAGCTGGCCGGAAAAAGGCTCCATTGTCTCGGCACCAGATGGGCCGGGGCCGGGCACTCGCCCACACAATGGGGTGGATTATCCACCCGGCTGGTAGGGGTCCGGCAGCAGGACGCCGGCCGAGGAGGAGCAGCTGCTGCCAGCACCCACGTGGCAACCCCGCGGCACGGGCTGCTGCGCCAGCTCTCCTGCCGTGGCTCCCTGGAGAAACCAGGAGGACGAGGAACATCCCTGCCCTGCCTTCCATGTCACCCAGATTTCCTGGCTCGCTGCGGTGTCCCTGAGCGGTGTGCTCCCTGCTGCCAAGGAAGGGAGGAGAAGCCAGCATGGAGGCCTAGCATCAACTGTTGTGCTTTCCCTGAGGTCCCAGGTAGTGAAGTCTTTGTCCTGGCTTTGTCTGCAGGGCTTGAGGGTCCTTTTGTCCCGGGGTTGTTAGGAGCAACTGCAAGAAAGCACAATGAGATGAGCCCCAGGCAGGCTGCGAGGCCAGCACCAGCTTTGTGGGAGCCCCTTTTGTACCCATGGCCTGTAGAGGATCCCTTTGGAGGGATCTGGGGACAGCTCCCCACTGCTGTGATGGTGCTTGGAGTAGGGGTGTGGGCAGGCAAGGGCTACCCAGGAAAAGGCAGTGAGCAGAGCTCAGTCCCCATGCCACCTCTCCACACAACTGGTTCTGCACCCTGCTCCAAACCACAGCACTGGGGACATGCTGGAGACCTAGGGCCCAGGGGAACTGTGGGGCCAGCCGAGCTGAGCAGGGATTTCTCCTTGCAAGACTTTCCCATGGAAGAAGACTTGCTTTTCCCAGAGCTGTCTGGCCACGCTCCAGGAGGAGAGAGATATCCCAGATCCCTTTGTGGAGAGCCACACAGCCCTCCAGAAGCACGGCAGGCAGCCCTCGTGTTCCCAACACTTCCACCAGTCCTGAGGGCAAACAAAGGCAGGGAAGGTGCCCACAGGGGCACATGGACACCCTCCAACCTCCAAACCTTCCTGCAGGCTCTCTCTCCAGCCCGGGCTGTGCAGCACACAGGGTGGATGGTGGCTGTTGTTCCCTGCCAGCAAGGATGTGTGTGGTGGGGGATATGATCACCTGCACCTCCAAGGCTAGGCGAAAGCCAGAGGAAAAGAGAGCCACGCCATCCTGGAGCTGAGCCTGAGTGGGGACGGGGGATTTTCCTGGAACGGATGCAGCAGAATGAGCTATTGTTCCAGCCTGGCCTGTGAGCACCGGGCTGCAAGCGCCCACGGCATGCTGAGGCATCTGCCCTGCTCCTTAGCGAGGGCATCTTGAGGGGACCTGAGGTAAGGTTGCTAACAGCACCCTGGAGTACAGTGCTGGCTGCCTTTTCCTAGAAGCCAGGGCTGCCACATGGCTGAGGTTCCACAGGCAAAGGTACTCCGGGGATGGTCCCTGCAGCCTGGCCAGGAGGGAGCATGCTAAGAGCACAGGCATGATGCCAGCAGGACCCACACGCCAGAAACACCCTTCCTGCCTCAGGGCAGCAGCAGGGCTGGATGTGCCCATGCATCAAGTGCCTAGGGACTAGGCAGGGGAAGACTCTGGGGCTGGGAAAGATGGATGTCCCCCAGCAGAGGCAGGCCTGGAGGGGGCCACGGTGTTCCCCAGCACCATCTCCCAAACTCTGCGGCTGCAGGCTGTGCTGCCAGCCCTTTGTCTGCCTCATTTTTCCCATTCCTCTACCAACCACAGCCTATTAACAGCCAGTCTGTTTGGACCTGCCCAGGGTGTAATGTGAGGCAGCCCCAGCACTACTAGTTTGGCACCAGGCTCTGCATACCCTGGACCCCAGAGCACAGGGTCCTGATCTTCACTCAAGCACTTTGCATTCCAAAGAGCTCCTGAAGCACTGCAACACCCGGCCTCAGGGTTGCTCACTCCATCCCTCTGCTTCCAGCTAAAAACTACAAGGATGAAGGCCAAGGTAGCCCTAGAGCTGACTTCTCTGGCTGCTGTTTCCCCGAAGTGCAGGGCAGCTGCCCGGCTGCGGTGAGCTCAGCACCGGGAAGGCGGCTCAGAAGCATGATGCAGCAGCAGCTCTCTGGTCAGGCTCAGTGCCAGCACAGCCGGTGCACTGCACAGCTCCTGGCCAGCAATGGGTCTCCAGGCAGGGGTGTACTTACATCCTGGGCTCCTGCACCCTCAGGATGGGCTGTGGTGGCCCCAGTTAGCACCAGTGAAGCTTGGTTTATGGCAGAGCCCTGTCTACTCTGCACCAAATGAGCACTGGGAGGCTGATGAGGGTTTCACAAGTGGGGCTCATCCTGTCCTGCTGCTGGCAGCTGCCATGGGCACAGCTGGGAACGGGGTGGCATCATGCCTGGATCTCCAGCAAGTGCAGAGACAGCTGAGGGGACCCTGAGGTCCTGACCACCACCCATCTGCCAGACATCCTTGGCAGGGACCTCTATTCCCCTCACAGGGCCTCGGGATGTCATTTTCCATCCCTGTGCCCCAGGCTTGCAGCCCCTCCACCAGGAGCCCCGCTCTAGCCAAATCAGTGTTCCAACCTGAACCTCTCCCAGCCCCCTGCTCCCCTCCTTGCTTCACATCAGGGAGCATGAGCTATTCACCTCTCTCCAGCAGGTCTGGATGCTATGGAGCTGGACACCCTACAGCAGGGGGAAGCAGGCAAGAGCTGTTTCCTACCCTCTGGAACATGGAGAAATGATGAAGCCACAACTTCTAACCCCTGCAGCCTCTGCACCTCTCTGGCCCTACAGCAGGGAGCCTGCTGGGGCACAGTGGGGAGGCAGGTGAACAGCCAAAGGCAGAGAATGAGAGCAGCACACCCAGCCCTTGGCTCAGCTCTTTTTTTTCCTTTCTCCTGTTTGGTAAGGCAATGAGAAATCCAAACATTACCATAAATGCTGAAAGCATCCTGTCTCTGTCACGTGGCAATGGGTGCACACGCTGCCAGGGGGATCCAGGCACCCAACTGCAAGGGAGCCCACAGCCAAAACCAATCAGCCAGGAAGGGAACAGGGATGGCAGGGAGCCAGCCAGCAGGACAGACAGACAGACAGAGACACACAGATCTGCCTTCCCAGCAGCCTCCCCAGTGCTGTGGCTCCAGGAGAGGTGGATGGCACCAAGCAGCATCAGCCCACACAGTGTGCCAGGATGTGCCCCCTGTCCCGACTCCTGCCGTGGATCAGAGGGAGAACATGTAGGGAAGAGGCAAGCAGCTGCAAGAAAGGAGACCCCAGCATTCTGCTCCCTCGGGGCTCCTCCCTTGCTGCCCAGGGCGGCAGTGCTTCCCTCCTTGGCCCCACGCTAGCTGGTGCCTCCCTGGGCTGCAGATATCTTTCCCATGGGTCATCCAGTCTGTTCACTCTCCCCTTCCTTAAAAAGCCTTGGGCTTCAAGGCTGGATTTTCCTGAGCTTGTCATCACCCTCAGGGTGGCAGGGCTAGACCATCTCCTGGGACACAGCAGAGTGATGGCCAGAAACGCTGGCAGCCCCACACCCTACCCAGGAACCAGTAGAAGCTGTTCTGCAGCTGTAACCTTGGGCCAGGCTATGGCCATGGGTTTATTCTAGGACTTCCTGCAGGAGACTGCTTGGTGGGGCGAGTGCTGCCCTGGGCTGACCTTGTCCCAAACACTCCTTCCCCAAGGACCCTGCTAGGGAGTGCAAATCTTCCCCATGCCAAGGCTGAGGCTATCACAAACTCATCACATGTGTGGCCCTAGGTTAAAGAGGCCCCTCTCATGCCCTGGACGTTCTGTGTCCTGGCCACTTTAGCTCAGGCTGCCCCATTCTCGGCAGAGACAGTTAAACGGGCGCCGCTGGGCTTTAAATGCGCCCCCGTGGGCAGGGCTTGCCCCGGCAGCCACTGCCAGCCGCAGGGACGCAGGGCGCCCGGAGACCACGCCCCCAGCGGCCACGCCCCCGCCGCGTCCTCCGAACCGCCCAATAGGCGGCGGCGCGAGGCGCGGCCCCGGCCGCCGATTGGCTCGGCGGCGCGAGGCAGCCCGAGCGAAGATGGCGGCGCCCAGCGCCCGGGGGCCCCGAGCGGGACGCGGCTGACGGCGCCGTTCGGGCCCCGGCGGGGCTCCCACCCGGCCGCCATGGACTTGCTGTTCCTGCTGCTCCGCGGGCTGCGGATGGCCCTCGACCTGCTGGTCCTGGTGCTGGACTTGAACTTCTTCTTGGTGTCCTCGCTGGTGTCGGCGCTGCTCTGGCTGTTGGCCGCGGCCTACAGCCTGCCCGCGGCTGTCGCCGCCGGGGCGCTGGCCTGCTGGGATGGGCTGCTCCTCTCGCTGGCCTCCCTGGCCCGGGCGGTCGGCTGCCTGGCGCTGGGCGCTCTGCAGGGGCTGGCCGGCCTACTGCGCGGCGGCTGCTGCGGCCTGGAGGGGCTGAAGGTGGCGGGACACCTCCTCTCGCACCTGGCGCTGCGGGGTAGAGAGCTGCTGCACCGCGGGCTCAGCGGGCTGCTGGGCTGCGGCCAAGCCCTGGCCAGGCAAGTCTGCGAGGGCCTGGCCATCGGCACCAGCCTTCTGGCCTACCTTGTCAACAGCCTCATCAACGTGTGCCTCATCGGCATGCAGAACTTCTTCACCCTGCTAGTGGCCCTGTGGGATTCCGTTGCCGGCCCCTTCCTCAGAGTCACAGACCTGCTGGCTGCTTTCCTCTCTCACGTCTCCAGCGGTGCCATCGCTGTGTCTATCCTGCTCTGGTCACCCTGCCAGTTGGCCTTTGAGCTCCTGGCCTCCATCGCAGAGCTCTTCATCAGCATCTTCTTCGTGAATATTTACGGCCTGGGCTTGCTCCTCCTCATTATTGTTGTCAGCGCTTTTGTCTTCAACCCCGGGCTGCTGTGGATGCTGAAAGGCTACGTGCTGGCCTACTTGAACATGCTGCCTTCCTACCACCGCCTGCAGTGGGAACTGTGGAGACTTTATCAGGTGGCAGTCCTGACGCTGGGCATGGTCATGACCTCCCAGGCCTGGCGCAGGTTGGTGGACTGGAGTTTGCAAGTGACCAACTGGAGTCGAGGAGGCAGAATGATGAACAGGGCAAGCAACCAGCGAGGGGCACCTGTGCCTGCCCCGAGACCCACAGTCACCAGCAGGCCGATGCTGGCAGGGGTCAGCCAGCTGCCAGCTGAGCAGGAGGACCAGCTGGATGTGGAGCAGGTACCACAGGCACGTCCTGCTCTGAGTCGAAGTGCTCTGGCAGGGCAGCATCTCCAGCCACCCAGGGAGGAACCGAGCACCTCCTGGGGGAAAGCTCCAAGGAGGCAGCAGCTGAACGCAGCAGCTGGGGACGCTGAGGGCACTCTGGATAATGACCCCTGGATGCTCCTGAAAGAACAAGAAGAACGTAAGAAGTGTGTCATCTGTCAAGACCAGACCAAGACAGTCCTGCTGCTGCCCTGCAGGCACCTGTGCCTGTGTCAGGAGTGCACAGAAGTCCTCCTGCAGCAGGCCATCTACCAGCGCAACTGCCCGCTGTGTCGCCAGATGATCTTCCAGACACTCAACGTGTACTTGTGAGCCCAAGAGGAGGGGTGGGTGGATCGTTTTGCCAGAAGGTTGAGGGCACCCCTGTCTGCCTCTTGCTGGGAAGCAGAACTTCCCAGGGCTGCCTTGAGCAGCTTCCAAAGACCTAAGGATGGTGCTGAAAAGGCAGAAGGCTGTTAGGGGTGTCTGCTAGCCACATCTGCTACCTAACTAGATTGTAGCTCTGGATAGCAAGCACAACTGAGATCTGCAGCAGGCTGAAAGAGATGCTTTTTGTTGTTGTTGTTGACAACTTCTGTTTCAGGGCCTGTTGCCTCGAGCCTGCAGCAATCTGAGATCCAAAGCAGAGTGTAGAAAGATAATCCTTCCTAGCCAAAGCTGATGGAAAAGGTAAAGGCTGTGCCCTCTTGGGAATCACAGGGGCTGGTGCAAAGCAAGGGAGTGTTTTTTTCCCCAAGGTCTGACCAGAAAACTACCTGGCAGACTGCAGTCAGGCCTCTGTTTCCTTCTCCCACCATCTAAGTAGGGGAGCTCCCTGGGAAGGGAGAAGTCTGCTCCTTTTGCAAGGTTCTAGGAGAGCAGTGAGCACACACAAGCTTTTTAGCTTTTGCTACCAGAGGGCTGAGCCTGGCTCTTTGCTGGTGAAGGGCAGGGTTTCTGGGATACTCCACTCTGGCTTTGGGTTTTGAGCTTCCTATTCCCCTTGCCAGGACAATGAGGAACCCTGATGAATGCAGGCTCCCTGCAGGCCAGCTGACTGCCAAGCTCAGTGTTGCTGATGCTTCCACACATCACCTATGCAAGACTAGCAAGCACACGTCAGGTTACTCCCGTGGGGAGGCTGGGGGGAGTTGCTCTTTCTGCAGGGATGCTGCTTGGGGAACCTGAGGGGTGGCTGCCTGGTCAGTGCTTACAGCCCTGAGGGCAGCAGCACATGTCTGAGCCAGTGCTGGAAAATCAGATCCTCTCTAGGTAATACACATTTTCTTCAGGCTTAGAGAGCCATGGAATGGGGTGGATCACACCAGTGCTTGCTTACTGCTTCCCAGGCTGGGCTGGATAGAGGGCAAAACTCTCTGGGAGGAGAGGGGACACCTCCAAACTCCTGGGAGCCTACTGAGACATTCCAGCTCCAAGCACAAGCTCTGCATATCTGTGATCTCAGTACCAGGACTGTGGCTATCATTGATCAGGGCAGAGTTCCACTGTTATTCTGTCTTACTGTCTGTTGGAAATGTAGCTAGTTTTATTTCAGTGTCCCCTAAAGTCTAATCAGAGCATTTGATCCTGGCTGGGGACACCTGAGATGGCTCACCCCAGCTTGGTCAACTAGCACAATTCCAAGAAGCTGCTGGGCTGCAGGAGAGCCTTGCATTACAAAGCTTTGTCATCTTCTAGCTGCTTGCCTGAGGTCAGTCATGAGCCATAGCCAGTTTTGGCTGGAGCCAGACTGGGAAGAGTCTTGATTCCAGGACTGCAAGCCAAGAGCCTGAGGGTGGCTGGTAGGGACTGCCTTCTCTGTTCTCCTTGATTAGTGATTTAAGCCAAAACAGAGGCAGCAGAGAGGCCAGGCCATGCTGGGAGACAGCTCTGCACTGTAAACCAGAGCTAGGGCAAGACACTATCTTGCTGGAGAATGGCTTTGCTCAGGGAGGCACTGCAGGGGCTGGTTGCCTTTGTGTTTGCTGGGGGCTGGAGGAACTCCCTGGGTCTAGCTGGGTTCCTGAGCAGTGATGGGTGTTAGAAAGGCCTGGCCCCAGAGCTGTCAGCTGCTTCCACCTCACTTCAGAGAGGTGTGAAGCTCCCTGCCCAAGTCCTGTTGCCCAGACTCCTGTCCCTGTGCCTCTGAGTCACACATCACCCACGTTTGCTCCTTCCAGCCACCTCTCCTGTGGCTACAGCCAGTGACACCTAGAGCTGAGCAGCCAAGCCCTCGGCTGAGCAGTGAGCATGCCCTCACAGGCTGTGTTCCCCAGGGTCCAGCCTGTTCCAGGTCCTCCTGAAGGAGGAGATGGAGCTGCCTGAGTGTGCCTCCGGAGGCAGCAGGGAGTGGGAGGGTGCCCATGCTTCTGGCTGCAGGTAGCAGTGGTTACTTGGGACCAGATGATGGATCTTAGGGTACAATGTTTCCTCCATGAATTCCAGGAGGGAAGGACACCTCCTCAGGACTGTAGTTTCTCCCCTCAACCCCTTTTCTATTACAGCAGTCATGCTTATTGTTTTAGGCCCTGGTTGTTTGTTGCCTGTTTATAAAGGAAGAGAAAGCTTTGCCTTAAGTTTTAACTCTTTGCACTATGGACTAGATACTGAGCAGATTAAAGTCTCCTTTACCAACAGCTGTCTGCTGCCTCATTCTTGGAGAGGGTTTTCTCTTGGGGATGGGGCCTCCTCTCTGCTCACCCCTGGGCTCCAAAGGAAGCCTGTCACTCCCTCCCAAAGGTCAGAGCTGGAGGGCCAAGACTGGAGGGCAGAAATTTGGAGTCTCCCTGCTCCAGAGCTTGCTGGGGTGCCTCACACCTGAGCCAGGTGGGTTGGTCTTAGCCCATCACAATGCCAGGATCCTTCTTTCTTCCCCAAGGAGAGAGGTGCAGGATGCTGCTGGGTTACTCCAGTTTAGCACTGGGGTGGTGGGAGCTGACAGCTTGCCCAAACCAGGGCCCCCCAGGCTCTGGGAAAATCCCTGGGATTTCTTTGTCAGCCAAACTGCAACTTCCCAGCCCTAATGAGCTGCTAGTCCCAGTCTGGGAACAACAGCCATCCTGTGCCTGACAGCAGGGAGCTGGCAGGACAGACACTCACTGCAGATGCACAGCAGCATGAGCAGCTAATGATAGCAAGCTCAGAGGGAGGGAGCAGGTGATGCTCAGCATCTGAACCACGGGGGGCCTTTGGGCTGCTCCTGCACGCCAGCTTTCCTCCCTCATTAGCAGCTCCCTGGGCACAGCAGCAATCCCAGTGCCTCAGAGCCTTGGTGCTGAGGGTGCAGAGAGGCTGAGGCTGGCAGAGACCTCAAGATCATCCTGCCCAGCCCTGTCTCAGGCAGGGGCAGCTACAGCAGGTTGTGCAGGACTGTGGCCAGTCAAGTTCTGAGTATCTCCATGGATGAAGACTCTACTACCTGTCTTCAAGAAGCCTGTGCCAGGGTTTGATCACCCTGACAGCAGAAGGAGAACAGCACTCTGCTGGACTTTCTCCCATATGTCTTGTTCTGGGGAGCCCAGCACTGGACCACTGCAACTGTGCCTGACTGGTGCTGAGCAGAGGGGAAGGATCAGTGCTGGCAATGCTCCTCTTAATGCAGCCCAGAAGGATGGTGGCTTTCCTTGCCACAAGAGCACTGCTGGCTTGTAGTGGTAGAGTTGTTGCCCACCAGGATCTCCAAGACCCTCTCTGGAAAACTTCTTTTTAGCCAGCCAGCCACCAGTGTGTGCTCACAGCTTGCTAGTTCCTCCTATCTGCACCCCATCCTGCCTGCCTTAGTGGCCCCCACACATGCCAACCTCTCAGCAGGCCATGAGAGCCTGCCCACAGCTGTCCTGTGTGCACTGCCCTATCTGTGTCCCTAGGCTGAAGTGACCTCACTTCAGTCCTGTTGTGCTGGTAACAGTCCTGGCTGTTTACACCCCTGAGCCCCTTACTTGCCCACCCAATCCACCACATCCCCCCCCGAGGGAGGATTACTCCCTCCCCTGCCACAGCCAGTTTAAAGCTCTCCTTACCAGGTCAGCTGGCCTGCTGGCAGAGGTCACCTGAAGATGACTGGAGAGTGCTCCCTGCACCTTGTCAGCGAGGAAGGCACTGAGTCTATGCCACAACTGCAGGTTTTTGGGTGGAGCAGTGCCAGGAGTCACTAGCACAACCTTCACCACCAAGGGCATTTCCACTCTCGAACCTGGCAGGCACACACTCTGCCCAAGGTTTGGGCTCTTGTAGCTGGAGGGTCTCAGAGGTGATCCAGTTGATCTCTTTCGTGCTCTTTCTGATGCCATGCAGCCTGCTGACCTCCTCCACTTGACAGCACAGCTCCAAGATGTGCAGGACCATGCATCTCTTGCAGGCTGCCAGTCAAAGGGCACCAGCCCCAGCAAGAGGCCTCAAGCACCCTCTGCAGCTCAGGGCTGGCCACCAGCATTGCAGGAGGAGTTGCTCCAAGAGCTGCTGGGGACTGTGATCTTGGTGTGCCAAGGTCATGTGTGCTGCTCTATTTTTGAATAGAAAAAGATAAATAAACCCAAACCCCCCAGGAAACCTCCCCCCTTTCTGCACAAACTTCCCCCTCTGTCTGCTGCACTACAGCACCTGTGAGCTAAGCCTGGCTCTTATATAAGCTTCTCCCTTGCTCTGCCTAAGGGATGCTAATCCCTCCCTAACCTGGGCTCAGCTGGAACAGGGGCTTCAAGCACTCCTTCCTCAGGGGCAGCTGGTAGAGCTCATTAGAAGCAGCTGGAGCTTACTAGAAACTTGCCAGAAGTCTCCTGTGGCTCTCCTTCCCATAGCCTTATCCCTTCCTTATCCTCCCCAGGCAGCAGGAGGCATGCCTGTGTTCCTCAGAGGCTTCCCAGCAGCCCCTCAGTGATTCCAGACAAGGTGTCCAGAAGACCAAGAGCACCTCAAAGAAAGCAGAGCCCAGAAACTGCTGTGCCAAGTGCCATCTCTGTGGCTGCCTCTGTTAGCTTTTCTCCCCTACATCTTGACAGTGACCAGAGGATGTTCCCAGCCCCCACACACCTCCCCTGTCTCAAGAAAAGTCATTTTCCTCCTCCCAGAATAGCCAACGCTGGCTATTGATCTGCTCTGATGCTTTATTTGCCCATGGGCAGCTCTGCTTACAGAAAAGGCCATGTCAACCCAAACAGCTTCTGCTGTAACCCAATCCTGCAGCTGGATCTGGGAAGAGGAGCCTGCAACACGGTTAGCAGAGCCCCTCAGCACCCCAGGGGGGAGCAAGGTTTCATCCTGATGTCCCAGCACCTCCACAGGCCTCTGTGGGTTGGGAGTGGCCCTTGGCCCTGCTGGATGTGTCCCCCAGTCTCACACAACCAAGCAGGACCCTTGGCCTCAGGTCCCTGAACAGTTCCCAGCCCCAGTGTGGGGAGATGGGGGGTGGTGGGCAGCCCCCTTTGGAGGTGGTGCTGTGTAAAGGGGGTCCCAGGCTGGTGAGTGCCTGCAAGGTCATAGAATCATAGAATGTCCTGGGTTGGAAGGGACCCACAAGGATCATCAGGTCCAACTCCTGTCTATGCACAAGACAAATCCAAAGTCACCCCACGTGTCTAAGAGATGCTTCTGGAATTGTCAGGGTTGGCACTGTGAGTACTATCCTAGGGAGCCTGTTCCAGTGCTCCACTACCTTCTGGGTGAAGAACCTGTTCCTAATATCCAGCCTAACCCTACCCTGTCACAGCTTCATGCTGTTCCCTCGGGTCCAATCACTGGTCACCAGAGAGAAGAGATCATAAACTCCCACCTCTCCCTTTCCCCTTATGAGGAAACTGAAGACAATGAGGTCTCCACTCAGTCTCTTCTCCAGGCTGAACAAACCAAATGACTTCAGCCATTCCTCATACAGCTTCACCTCTAGACCCTTGACCATATTCATGGCCTCCTCTGGATGCTCTAGAACAACTTAATACCCTTACATTGTGCCCAAAACTGCACCCAGTGCTAGAGGTGAGACCACACCAGCACAGAGCAGAGCAGGACAATCTCTTCCCTTCACCAGCTAACAATGCAGTGTCTGATGCACCCCAGGACTTTGTTGACCCTTTTGGCTGCCAGGGCTCACTTCTGACTCATATTCAACTTGCCATCAACCAGAACCCCCAGATCCCTTTCTGCAGGGCTGTTCTCCTGCCTCTCCTTCCCCAGGCTTTACATCCATCCAGGTTTGCCCGTAACACAGATCCAGGGTTGCTGGCATGGTCAGGAGAAGAGCCCAGCCCAGCTGCCGCCCCATGGCCGTGCACAGCAGCTCCTCTCCGGCAGCAGAACCCAGTGAGGAGTTCGGTCCCTAGCCAAAAGCCCCCTCCTTGCCTGCTCCCGGCAGGGACCTATTTTGGGCAGGAATGAGGAAGCTCTCCATTCCCCTGCTAAAAATAGAGCCCCCTCTGAACGGCGGGTCACCGCGTTCACACTGGAGCAGGGGGCTGTGAGGGGGCAACCAACACAGGGGGTCCCTAAGCCGCCTCCCAGCAGCATGGGGCTGGGGTCCCGGCCAGCCGCGGCCAAACTCACTCCCACCGAGGTGACCTTCACGGCAGCCAGACCCTCATGCCCGGTAAGTCTGCGTCCTCACCTCGCCGCAGGGCACCTGGAAGGGTGGTGGTCCCCGTGCCCCCTCCCCTCCCGAGGCTGTGGGGAGGGTACATCGGGAGGACTGTGGCAGCGGCGCGTCCCTCGCTAAGGGATGCTAATGCCTCCATCTAGTGGCTGCTGCGGCCAGGGACTTTCCTCTCCTGTCCTCAGGGCCGGGACCCCTTAGCCCTGCCGGCACCCCTGGCTGCTTCCCGCTCCAGGTACCCACGCAGCAGCATCCCCCAGAGGGGTGCCGGTGTCCCAGGTGAGCCCGGCACAGCCCCCGCTGGCATCCCGAGAGCTGGCACGCAGGTACGGGCACACGTGCAGCAGGATCATGCATGGCTAAGGAGCCCTTTATTGAGGGTATGGTCAAGGAGACATTTATTGAGGGTGTGGCCCAGGAGCCCTTCATTGAGGGGAAGGTATTGAAACCACGGGGAGGTGGTAAGCAGGCAGGGAGCAAGGGTGACAGGAAAGGCAGCTGCTAGCCCTGTGGCATTCCAGGATTGGGCTGCTTGCCATGCCAGTGGCCAAGCAGCCTGGGCTCGCTCTGCAGATAGAGAGAAGCTGGCAGCACAGGCTGCAAGACCATGCCTATGCTAAGGAGGTGAGTAACATATGACCACCAGGTTATTGTGGCACTGGTGTCCTGCCCCAGAGCCAGGTACCCAAAATAAGATGTAGCTCTTATGCAGCGCTGCTGAAGGAATGCTCCCCACCACCCCTCCAAGGGCAGCAGCGGAGCTGTACTCCTGCCCTGTGCCAAGGGGCAGTAGCGCAGCAGGGCAGGGGTCCCTATGTTCCGACTCACACGCAGCTGGACCCTGGCAGCACCCTCCTCAGGGCACCCATGGCTGGGAAGGGGCATGTGCCTTGACCCTGGCTGCAGGTGAGGGCAGGCTCAGGCGAAGACGGCAGAGTTCTGCCAGTAGGAGTAGACAAGGAAGCCGGTGAAGGTGCTGTCAGTCTTGACGCTGGCGTAGAAGCCGATGTAGTCCCCCACACCCACCTGCACCCACACTTCATCCTCAGGCTCCAGGCGGACCAAGGAGCCACCTGAAAGTGAAGTGGGCTTGGGCCAGTTCCCGTAGTACTGGAAGAAGGAAGCGATAGATTTGCCGTTCTTCATGATGTCGAACTGGAGGCTGGTGCGGTAGACAGTGGCGTGGACGGCAAAGTAGTAGAGGCCAGGCACTTCACAGGTGAACTTGCCCGTGGTGGGGTCATAGTGGCCCTGCTCGTTGATGAGCACCACGTCAAAGAGGATGGGCTGGTCAGGCAGAGGTGGGCTACGAGATTCAGAGCGCTTGGCACTGAAGGCTGAGCGAGGAGCCACCGCGCACTCGCCCTGGGCTCCCTTCTCACCGTGCCTGCCATCCACGCCGGGGCTGCCCATCTCCCCACGAGGACCAGGTGCTCCTAGGGCAGGCAGGAGGGGGACAGTGTTACCTCTAAGCCACTGCTACCAGCATGGCCCGTCCACTACCAGAGTTGTCCCAGCTCTGGTCCCACCAGGGTTACAAGCTCTCCCAGGATGCAGAGTGGTGTATACTTGCTATAGCCGGTGCTCTCTGCCTAGGGAAATAGCACAAGTGGGGAGGGCTGGGTGCACACGATAAGCAGGCATAGGGGCAACAGGGAGTTGGAGAAACACCCCCTCACACTCTCCCCCCTCAGGCTGGGAGAACCCCCAGCCTATTAGCCAGGACAGGGATGATTCTGGGGACATCTTGGTGGGCCCTCCTAAAGTGTGGGGTAGAAGAGAGGGATGGCAGTGGGGTTTGGGACAAATGCAGTTTTGTCAGTGACAGGGAGCTGCTGCCTGTTGCAGGAGCACAGGATCACCACAAGCAGGACCAAAGGGGCAGCGCTGGCAGGAAAGTGGTGCTTTTGCAGGATTCACTCTTGGTTTGGCAATGTGGAGCTTGTGCCAACAATCCAGAGCTCACCCCTTGGCATAAGGGCATTCCCCAGAGGCAGGGCAGAGCAGGTCCCCCTCCCCAGCCAGGATGTCTCTATTCTTACCAGGAGGCCCCATCTCGCCCTTCTCCCCCGGCATGCCTATTGCCCCATCCCGGCCATCACGTCCGTCTCTGCCTGGAAGACCCTGGCCCCCATGCAGCCCTGGGGTCCCTGGGATGCCTGGCTGCCCTGAGCACAACCCAGGGATCTTGTTGTCTTCGATCTGCAAGGAGCTGGTGATGAGCCCAAGGAGGAAGAGGAAGAAGAGCTGCTTCATCTCGTCTGCCACGGAGGGGCTGGAAGGGGGCAAAGAAGGGTAATGGCTCTGGGGAGCTCAGTGAAGAGGGATGTGAAATGAGGTGCAGTGCTCAGCAGGGAATGGGTGGAGGGGTCGGGGGGACTGCATCTCCTTTCCACTTTGCCTTTTTGGCTGCTCCCCACAGCAAGGCCTGACCACTGGCTGCACCTGCTGCAGCATCCCCATCACTGGCTGTGCCACCACATCGTCCTGCAGCCTCCTGCCACGCTCCACCACGGGATGGCTCCTGAAGATGCCAAGACCAGGGAACTAGACTGGGGGCTGCCTGTGTAGTTGGGGATTGCTTGGGAGAAGAGCTGCCACACTGGCAGCATGCCCAGCTCTGGGGGTGCATGGAGGTGCTGGCAGGGCACTGTCAGCTGGAGGGCAGAGGGTGAACTGCGAGTCATCCGTGGGGTGGGGATGTTGTATCCGGACGGTGCGTGGCAGGGCGGCAGCCTGGGCTGCGTGGGTCTGTGTCGTGGCCCAGCCCTTGGCAGCATCCCTGCTGCCGGCAGCTCTGCTCCACACCCGCCTGGCTCCCTGGAGCACGGTTGTCTGGGGCTATAGCATCCCCAGCCGTGCCAGACCACCCTTGTGCTGGGGACCACCCTGCTGTCCGGGGGCTGCCCCCAGCCCTTCCCACATCAGCCCAGTGAGAGCAGAGCCCCACGACCTATGCTGGCCCCCTCCCTGTGGCCTTGCCCGGGGAAAGCTGCTCTCTTCCCCCTCCTGGATGCGATGGCTGCAACAAAGAGGAAAAGGAGGAGGAAAGTGTCTCTCCTCCGCCCAGGCGCCAGAGCCAGGACCCCAGCGAGTCCCAGCTCTCGCATAGAGCTAGGTGTAGCCCCACTCACCGCGATCCCACAGCTCCTGCCCCAGCACCTCGCTGATCTCCGGCGTGGAAGGGCTGCAGCTCTTCCTGACCACTTCACTCTGACGAAGGCCCTAGGAAAGGCAGCCTCTCCAACCCCCCTCCTCCTCCTCCTCACGTCTCTCCTCCCAAACTCCAAAGGAAATCAAGGGCCTTGGGAGCCAAAAGCTACAAGACAAGGGGAAAAAGAAAATTAATCCCATGGTGTCAGAAGTGCTGTAAGCAGGGGGAAGGGAGAGCAAGAGAAACAGCCTGGCAAAGGGGGGGAGGAGGCTCAACACGTCTGGGCATCCGGGCAGCAGGACAAAGGGAAACAAAATGAGAGAAATCAGGCAGCAGAGTGAAAACAGAGCAAGAGGAAGGCAAGGAGAGGGAAGCCCAGCAAAGGCAGACAGGGTTGGAGCAACAGAAAGAAGAGGAAACCCTCAGGATATGCAGATCCCCTGACTGGCATCCTTAGGACTGTCCCTGGCAGAAGGGCTGAGGTCAGGAGGACAGCAGGGCACACAAAAGCTGGCGGTGCCAGCCCTGGGAGTACCTGCAGTGAGGTACAGGAGACAGCCAGGAGGTGCAGGCATAGGGCAGCATGTGGGGGCCGAGCAGGCAGGGATGTGCCAGGCAGCAGCAGGCAGGTAGAACTGCAGGCAGACCAGCACCGTGGCCATGCCAGGAAGCAGGGCCAGCCCTAGGGGACCCAGAGCACGTGGAAAAGCTTTCGAAGACACTCCCGAGCTTGCCTTTAACTCGTTCCAGCACTGAGTGCATCCAAGGGACACGGTCAGAGGTTGAGCAGCAGGGCGGTCCTGTGGCTGGGGGATGTCCCCGTGCCCTGCAGCCAGCTTCTGGCAGAAGGGATGTGCAGGGAGGAAAGGAACCGAGTGGGCTCAAGGCCCCAGAGAAGAGGCAGCTGCATGGGAATGGCAGTGCCATGCTGGCTGCAAGGCCACAATGGTGCTGGGCACAGTGGGTCCTGCTCCCAGTAACCCCAGCTGTGTGGGAGACTTTCCCATGCTCTAAAGGGCAGGCGAGGGCAGTGGGAAGCAAGCTGGCTCTGCTGGCTTTGGCCTCCCTGTGCTGATGCCTGCAAGCAGCGTGGGTGAAATTGCTGGCTGAGCCTTCCTGCCCTGGATGCCTGGGAACAGGCTGGGTGCTGGCAGGAAGCCACCTGGCTCCTCTGTCCCAAAGGTGCGAAGGAATTTTTTGTTTTGGCCAGCTGGGAGCTGGTTTGTGGCCACAGGGTGTTGTTGCCAGGCCTGTGGCAATCAGGGTGGCCTGCAGCCAGCATAGCCAGCTCAGCTGGCAGGGCCACAGTGCTTGCTGGGGTAGGATTCCCTCCTTGCACCTCAGGGCTGCCAGCCTAAACCCCTCCAAGATCCATCCATCTATCTGGGGCTCTGCAAACCCCCCAAGCCCATCCAGGGCACAGTCAGTAGCCCATTCCCCTCTGCAGACAGAAGTCTCCCCTCTGCCACTCCATTCCTGCTCAGACTCCCCCTCCAACCCAGCCCTGGCTTCCCTCCCTTGACCTGTGCCTTATTTTCCCCTAAGATCTGGCAGGAACCATGCACAGACCCTCCCCAAATGAGCCACCTGCTCCATTGGGTTTGTCAGCTGTTCACACTGTTTATTCTGTTGGCTTTGGGGCTGCAGGACACAGGCAGCCCTGGGCTCTTCTGCCTGCAGCCTGGCTCAACTTGGGCCAGCCTTGCTCCATTTGGGGAGCATTAACCTTTTCCCTATTAGGCTAGCAGATGCCTGAGGGCTGTGTGTAAGAGGCTGAAAGAGAAGTGGACTGGGAACCTTGCACAGCTCTAGCCAAAATGCTTGGGGCTGGCTGAGAGTAGGGAGGCAGTGCCCAACCCTTTTGCCACCATCCTGGGGACTTTGCATGGTGCCCCCAGCACAGCTCCAGCCTGCCAGCACAGCCTTCTCCTGTAGCAAGGCTGGGACAGGTCACCTGTTCTTTTAGGCACTTGGTCCTGTGGCCAAGCCCATGGCATCCAGACACTGAGCTGAGTGCTGAGCCGAGGAGCTGATCTTAGGGCAGATGAGGAGCCAGGCAATGAGGTACTGCTGATGTTGGCCACCCCAGCAGCTGGGTATTTGCCACAGGAAGAGGGTAGGAGGGAGACTTGGGGTGGGAGAGCAGCTCTGGGAAAGCTTCTTCAGTTCCTACTCCTCCTTTCTTGCCAGGTCAGGGCTGGAAGCACTCTATAGGGTCATTGGAGTCCGGCAGGATGTTGCAGTTGATGGGCCAGAGGATGCCGAGGAGGCCAAGGGACTGCTGGCACCGCAGCTCAGCAGCCAGGCACACAGCTCGGCAGGGCTGCAGGACACCACCGTCAGGGGTGCACTTGGGCACAAAGAGGCTGCAGATGAGCAGACGCAGGTGCTGGTAGCAGGCGAGCTCCATCAGCGTCTGCGGGAGAGTGGTGGTGAGTGCAGCACGGCGTGGTGAGGTGCAGGCAGCCCCACCTGCAGCCCCTGGGCAGCTCACCTGGTAGTCCTGCAGCACCTCAGCGGCTCCCTCCTGGTCTGGGATGGCCAGCCAGATGTTGGGGAAGGAGGTGTCATTGTAGCCCAGGCCCAGGCACATCTCCACTTCCACAGGCTCACAGACAGACCCTGCCACAGGGCGAGGTGTTTCACTTCTCACAGTGGCAGTGATGCCCACCAGGTGTGCCTTGGGCAGATGTTAGCCATGGGCCAGCTGCCAGACTGTCTCCTGGGTCAGGTGGGCTCAAAGAGGGGAGGGGAGACTGAGTGGAACACCAAAGGGTGGCACTCACCAAAGGCTGGGTAGGAGACCCCAGTGCAGTTCAGCTCATCGGTGCCATCAGGACAGTCGTGCCAGCCATCACACACAGACTCCAGCACTCGACACTCACCATTGCCACAGGAGAACTCTGCAGGGCTGCAGGTCTCTATAAGATGAGAGGAGCCAGCAAGGCAGGGCATGTGCTTGGACATGGGCACAGGCAGAGATCAAGCAGGCTGTGGCTGGGAGTCAGCCTGTTCCCCTGCTGACAACCCTGGTCTCTGCTCTTCTTGGTCACTGGCCAGGGGACACGCAGGTGAATGGTTGCAGGGCACTGCCACCTTGCAGCCATAACCAAGAAGTGACCATCACTGGCCCACATAAAGGGGATCCCATATTTCCAGCCCTCAGATGATGGATCATACCTGAGTGCAGGTGAACCCTCCCAGGCCACATCCCCACGGCTAGGATCAATAGGGTTGTAGAGTAATTCAGGTAAGAAGGGACCCCAGGAGCTTCCTGCTCCAAGCAGGGTCAGCTATGGGGTTAGAGTAGTTTTTTTTCCAGGGCTTTATCCAGTCTGGCCTTGAAGATATCCAAGGATAGTGACTGCACAGCCCCCTCTGAGCAGCCTGCACCCCTGCTTGGCTACCTACTCTCCGTGGCATTGCGGGCTTGGTAGGTGGCGAAGAAGCCATCATCTGCTACTCCCTCATCTGCCACGAAGAGGACAGTCATGACATGGCGTGAGGAGGTCAAGGTGGGTGGCAGCTGGTGGCCACAGAACCTGCCAGGGTAATGGGGCAAGGGATGGGAATCAGAGAGGGCAGCAGGGCTGATCAGCACCTCCCCAAACCCTGTCTTCCAGTGGCTCCTTCTCACCAGCCTGCCCCATGCCTCAGTTTCCCCAGGTGAGCCACAGGAGCCCAGTGTATCCAGGCTAGTGCAGCAAGGCTGGAGATAATCAAGGCTGTGCCTGTACCTGCCCATGAGGCTGGCAGCCCCCGTGCTTGTGCTGTCATGCACCTCCACGAAGTCGAAGCTGCAGTCCTCATGCGACTCCAGGCTGAAGTTGTGGAAGTGCAGGTCGATGATGTGACCCACGGGCACCGAGATCTGCCAGAGGCACAGCTGCAGGGCAGGGGGCAGCCAGCAACACCTGTGAAGCCAGGCAGGGGGCAGCCCCCAGCTCTCCCTGGTGGGAGATTGCCCTCCTCCTTGCCCACCCTCCCCCTGCTCCTCCCAACTCCATCCCATCAGCATCCCTTCTCTCACCTGTTGGTGTGGGTACGGCTGGGGATGGTTCGGGGTGGAGAAGTGCCCCTCCAAGGCTGTCAGTGGCCCCCCACACTCTGAATGGACACACACACATGCAGCTTTGCCCCCTACCCTTCTCCCTTCACCCCAGCTCCCCACTCCCTTGCCCCTGCCTCCCACTGCCCATCTCTGTGCCCTCTGGCTGGGTGCTGTGGGGGCTACAGGTGAGGGTCTGACCCACCTTTGTGTTTTAGGCTGCAGTTGGCCTCATCACTCTTGTCTGTGCAGTCGTGGAACCCATCACAGACAAAGCCCAGGTGGAGGCAGAGCCCCTGGTCACACAAATGCTCATCCCAGGCACAGCCCTCTGCAGCACAGGCAGAGATGGCCAGGTTATCAATGGCATCCCACTGGGCACCCTTCCTTGCCCCAGTGCCCTGGGCATTACAGGAGACCCCTCCCAGTGCTACCTGCTGCCTGCCTGCAGCAAGGAGCCCTGGCAGTGCTGGGGGTGAGGGTACTCACTCTCACTGGGGGCCACGGCACGGTAGTGGGCACTGAAGCCTGGGGCACCCACGCTGCTGTCAGAGACGAAGGTGACCCGCAGGCGGTTGGAGTTGGTGTTGAAGGTTGGAGGGACCACATTGCCACAAAACCTAGAGGGCATGACCCTGCTGGCCTCTGGAGATGTTGCCCCCTTCCCCCTGCCCAGCCATGCTCCCTGGGTGGGAGGGGCTATACCTGGTTGGGCCCCCCCGTGCCAGGGCAGGATCTGCGCTGCCCGCCCCCTGCTCTTCATAGAGCTCCAGGCGGTCGAAGAGGCAGGAGGCAGTGCCCTCCACGCTGAATGTCTCCATCTTCAGCTGGATGGCAAGGCCAGGGCCCACCTCGATGTGCCAGATGCAGAGTGCATGGGGTGGGTAGGGGCCAGGGTAGTTGGGAGAGCTGAAGGAGCCCTCAGGGCCCCTCAGGGTCCCACCACAGGCTGCATGGGGCGATAGCATGAGCATGAGCTAGTGCTGCAGGGCACCACCATCCTGGCACACCGTCTCACCCAGGACTTACCTGGTGTTGCTGTGCCAGCTGTGGGCAGCCAGCTCTGGGTTGGAGTGGCAGATGTTTTGGGGGCTGGAGGTTCCCTTCGAGTGGGTCCTGCAGTGGTGGTAGTGGTGCCACGGGCAGGCAGGGCTGCAGCTGGGGCTCTGGATGGCTGTGGGGATGTCAGCTCTGTGCCCAGGGAAGAGCAGGGAAAGTTCAGCCCCAGCAGAGAGAAATGGCTGCAGTGTGGTGGGGAAGGGGCTTCAGAAGCCCACTCAGACCCATCTCCTGTGCTCCCTCCCTGCACTACAAGCATGCAGATCCCAGGAGATCCCACACAGCTCTCACTGGGCTCAGTGACCTCACCACAATCCCGGGACCCCTTGCTCCTGTGCCCAGGGGTATTATTTCCCCACAATAGACAGACCCCTGTGTTGCCCTCCCTGTGCCTCTATCTCCCTCTGAGCCAGTTCTGTGTCCCCCACCCCACGGTTACAGCCCCTCTCTGCTTGGGCACTCACGGTGGATGACAATGCCCAGGAGGAGGGCGACGAGGAAGAGGAGGATGGTGCTCATCAGAGCCACACAGAGCCAGGTGAACTTGCAGTCAGCACGGTACCTCCAGCCTGCCTGGCCCCAGAGCTGCTGGCCTGCAGGAGGGTGAGGAAAGCAGGCAGAGCCAGGGTGCTGGTAGCCAAACCCCCACCCTGCTACCTCCCTGCATATGGCTGGCTGAGCATGTCCCAACCTCATGTCCCTCCGTTGTTAGTGGGTCCCTTAAGTGCCCCCAGAGCTCTGTGGGGAGCTTGCCCCACCACCCTGCTCCCAGACCCACAGCTTCTCCCAGTGGCCTCTTAGACAGGGGACAGGGTCTCATGCACAAACCCCCAGGTGGGTACCAAGGCCATCCTGGCACGATGCAGGGCTGGTCCCATCCTCATCTAGTGGCTGCTCGGTGCTTGGCGCTGCCTGGGGCTCCTCACCCTCAAAGACAGGGTTGCAGAACTCGGTCTGCAGGAGAATGAGCATGGGTGACACTGCAGGGACCCACGGGAGGCTAGGTGGGGAACCCTAGGCAGCACCCACACCCCCAGCCCTACCTTGCTGTGGTCCAGAGCCTCAGGGCAAAGCGTGATTTCGGTGAAGTCTTTCATGGCAGCCAGCAATTCCGAGTGCAGCTTGGCTAAAAGTTTCTCTAGCATGTTCTGCCCCCCAGCACAGCTGCCTGCCCTGCCACCCACTCTTCCTCAGCTGCCCCCATTGGCCCTGGAGCAATGTGGGGGAATCCCTGCTCCACACACCAGGGCAGAGACAGTAGCAATATCAGCTGTACCTACATGTGCCCCCACAAAGCTCCAAGAGCCATGCCTGCTGTGCTGTGAGTACTGGAAATCCCAGGAGGCTAACGACACCAATCCCTTCCACAGGCCCCTTCCCCCCTCACCCTCTTAATCCAGATCAGCTGAGGATGCTGAGGTCAGGCTCTGGCCCAGAGAACCAGCGTCTTAAAGGGGAAGGTGTGCTCACACCCACCTTGCTGAGAGCCTGTCCTCTTGGGGACCCTGCTTTTGGGTGCATAGAGGCACCATGGGGTTTTTCTGATGCCTCCAAGCTCCCCACCAGTGCAGGGTGGCACTGAAGGGGCTGTATTGGGGAGCCTAGGCTGAGCATGCCCCTCCTTCCCTCACACCCCCCTAGCACTGTGTGCCTGAGCCCCACCACTGGCATTCCTGCTGTCCCTTAATGCCTTGGTCTCCTTCCCTAAGCAGAGGAGAAAGAGGCCATTGTTCAGGGGCTTTGGGGGAAGAGCTTGGGCACTAGGGCTGGAATAGGAGGAAAGGCTCCCTCTGCCTCCTGGCTGGAGGTGAAGGACTGACACCTTCACCCATGTCTCCCTTGCTCCAGGTGAGCCCTGGGGCATGCATGGTTCTCCCGGGCCTCTGAAGCTTCCCTTGCTCCAGGTGAGCCCACCATCAAGCTCATGGTGCTCCTGAGCTTCTGGGTCCATGGACAGGCTGTTCCAGCACTGGTGGTGGTCTCCCTCCCGTTGCTGAAGCCACAGCCCCTCCATCTGCCCACCAAGAGACAAGCATGTGTAGACAGAGCTCTAGTCAAGCTAAAATTTATTCCTGCACGAGTCTCCCTTGGATGAGACACTTCCCACCCATCTTGCTTACACAGTAAACAAGCCACCTGCCAAGCAGCAACGCTGCCCCAGTCCGGTACCTGCCGTTGGGCAGCTCCTCCAGCCTGACCCTGAGCCCCCAGCTGGGATGGCCTGGGCTGGGTGAGATGCTCCTAGTGCAAGAGTGCTCAGCCTGTGCCTGCAGGGCCAGCGAGGGCAAAGGAGGGCAGGTTGCTGGGTTGGATGTAGCTGCCTTGCAGGCTGGGGCTGGGATTGGGCTGAGCCCATCTCTCCTCCCCGCTGCACCTCAGGCAAGGCAGGATGGGGAGGAGAATAAATTAAGAGAAAAGGCTAAAAAAGGCCACTGGGCGTCTGCTAGCTGGAGGACAGAGCAGCAGGGTGGGTGGGGACACACAACCGCGGGCACCCAGGGGGGCTCCTGCTCACCTGCAGAAGAAAGCCCCGATTGCAGATGGTCCCGGAAAGCCACTGTCCTCCCCTCCCTCTCCTCCACAGGATGGAGGTTCCCGTGCAACCCCAACGGCCCTTCTGCTCCCCGAAATGGTTTTAAGGCACCGTCGTATGAGGAGGCAGGTAGAAACCTACCCAGAGCAACCCTCAGCGTAAGTCCCTGGAGAGCCAGGAAGCAGTTGGGGAGCTCCAGGGTGAGCAAAGTCCACTATAAATACATATAAATTCCACAAAAGGTTTTCCTCCTTCCTGTCCTTGAATCTGGGCCTGAACTTGGGCTGCTTTGAGGAGTGTCCGTGGGGCAGCTGGTGGGGATGTGCTGCCTGAGATGAGATGAGATGGAGGCAACTGAAGGGCTGGGGTCCTTTGCCAGGCAGTTCAGATGTGCCAGGAGGAGGCCAGGAACAGTTCAGAAATCCTCTGGGATGGCCAAGTCGAATGGGAGTGCCAAAGAGGCCAGGAGGTATGCAAGAGGCTTTCCTGGGTCCCCAGCTCTGAGTGCTCCCCCAGGGGAGCAGAGGTCCTGGCTGAGACAATGGGGCAGGTAGCCCCATGCCTGCAGAGTGCCTTGCTCAGTACTTTTATTACACACCAAAATAAAAAGAGAAAATAATAAAAAAAAGGAAAATAAAATGTACCCCAAGGTAAAAAGCAAATGCCTGTGACCAGGAGGTGTCTAAGCTGCCTGAGCCCTGCCGGAGGCCAACCTTCTCAGTTCAAGAGCTGGGGTATCCTTGCCTGTTGTCTGCTCCTTGGCTGCCTCCAGCCTCCTGCTGGACACCTCAGGGTCTCTCCTCTTCACCTCCCTCTTGCACTTGGGTGGGTGAATGGCCAAAACCTGGAGGGTCTGTCTCTGCAGGGTGGCACAGCAGGACCCCAGGGAGGCAGGGCTGGCTACATGCGGGAGGAGGGGCTGGCCAACTCGTAGAAGAGCAGGTAGGCATCGCTGCTGCGGACGTGGCTGGATGACATCGGGGTCACACTGTGGAGATGAGGAGATGTGCTGTGAGCAATGGAGATGAGACAGCAGGATGCCCTTGGGCAGGGGGCTCCCTGCTCACTGTGAGCCCACAGCCACCCCTGTCCCATGCTCAGCCTCACCGGGAGTCATTGAAGCTGTGCCACTCGCTGGAGACAGGGCTCTTGCAGTAAGCGGTGTAGTGTCCCCCCATGGTGGTGCCCGAGTGGTTGGAGACAGCATAGAGGTTGTAAATGGCATGGTCTGTGGGGAGCAAGGGTGGTGTTGAACTAGGTCACCTGCTGCCCCCCAGCATGCCAGCACAGAGCTGGGGCCAGGAGGGAACAGCAGCCCAGGTTTCTGCAGCTCCCACCCCCATGTGCCTCTGCCCCCCACCGCAGGTTGTAGCACCCTTGGGGGCATCAGGGACCCAGCTAGGAGCTGCTGGGAGCCCAGGGCTGGGCTGGAGTCAGACAGGACTCAGCACTCACTGCAGCTCTGTGAGGCAAACTCCCGGAGGTCCAGGTCCTTCAGCTGGAAGTTAACAAAGGTAGTGAGCTTGCTTGCTCGTATCCTGGCTTCTGAGAAGCGCTTCAGGTCTGGTGGGGTCATGTCAAGGAACCAAGGGACAAAGGGGAGCCCATGAGGAACTATCTGCCCCCCCTCCCCATCCAGCACTCCCTGATTCCCATCCCTTTGCCTAAAGGATACGAAGCACCAGGATCTTGGGGAACTTCTGGATGCTGAATTTCTTTGTGCACCTCGTCCTGGCTTTGCAGCGACAACATGTCTGTTGGGGACAAACAGCACAAGCAGAAGGGTGAGGGCAGAGCTCAGCCTCACCAGACACCAAGCCCACAGTCCTGGCACCACAGGCATGGAGTGAAAGGGGCCCAGCCTGCACCCAGGCAAGCCCACCAGCCACCATGCCCCACACCTCGTACCGGTTTCTCGTCCCCATCCAGCACATCCTCTTTGGTGAAGAGCCGTAGACAGTCCATGAGGGTCACTTCCCCATAGCCTTTCTGTGGGAGCACATCAGTCAGGGACAGGGTGTGTGGGGTAGGGGGCTGGGGCTTGGTAGGGATCCCTTACCTTGGGGATGGGAAGGGACAGGTCCCAGAAGGGGTCAAAGGCCGTGGAGCAGTAGCCGCACTCACTGCAGGTCAGTGAACTCTTCAGCTGCCCAACAAAGAGGTCTGGTGGGGATGGGACAAAGCAAGGTGAGACCTCTGGTTCTCAGCCCTGCTGCCGGCCCAGCCTTGCCCTCCTCCCCCCACAGCACCACTCACCACTAATGCGGCTGTCCTCCCTCTCCTGGTACCTCCTCCACATCTGGCGGCTCTTCTCATCGTCACTGGAAGAGATGGGGAGACAGAGCGGTACTGAGTGTGGCCTGAGGGACCTCAGCCTCTGCCACCCGGCCCAGAGGGACCCAACATCATCACTGTCCCCGGGCTGGGCTTGACCACTGTCTCCACCCCAGCCACCACTTACGGGAGGTGGTCCAGGGTGTCCGTGCTGGCCCGTGGCCGCACCAGCACACGGTTCACCTCACTGTGCAGCCCATCGAGGAGGAACCGCAGGAACTCCTGTGCGTCCTGCTGGCTGCAAGACACAGGGCATGGGTGGTGAGTGGTGGCAAGGGCTCAGGTCCCCCCCTGCCACCTCCACACTGCCACCTCTTACTTGTAGCCAACGAAGCGGGGAGCGTATCTCTGGATCTGCGTCTTGAACTCGGAGGGGCTCACGCTATCGTTGGGGGATGAGGTCCAGAGGAGCTGAATCAGCTTTGCAAACTCTGTGGGCAGACAGACAAGTCAGCAACCACAGCTGCCCCTGGCATTGCTGTGCTCTCCAGGGCAGGAGAGCTCAGCACCTCTCTTCAGTGTCCCCATGGCCCCATGGCTCTGTCACCTCTGGAGACACAACTCAACCATCACACTGGCTGTGCACACGCAGCCTGCCCCAGCGAGGCTGGGGAGAAGCACCAACCTGTGGGTGGGAGTCCCAGAGGACATGGGGTGGCCCAGGGGAGCAGGGACATGCTGCAGGGATGCCTCCCAGGGTGCAGAGCCCAGGGGCTGGCGAGTGATGGTTACCTGACATGAGCGCAGTGCGCATGCGGCTGTTGTTGTTGAGGTCCCGCAGGTACTGGTTCTGCAGGCAGTAATCCCGCAGCTCCTTGGTGTTGCTCAGGCACTGCAGGATGGAGTTCATGAAGCACTGGGGGAGGCAGAAGAGAAAACCATGGCAACCGGAGGCAGAGGGAGGCAAGGCGGTGGCAGAGGGACACCTGGGGTGGGTGGGCAGAGGATGGGGATGAAGCAGTGCAGGGCACAGGAACCCCTTCCTCCACCAGCACTATGGGGAACGGGGTGCAGGGAGCCACCCGTGCTGGAGACAAGGCAAAGGGACAGGGATCCCCACTGCCCCTAAGATGTGCCCACAGAAGAGCACAGTGTCAGCTGGGGCCTGTGCAGCCAGGTGCCTGGCTAAGCACTCACCGTATTGCCGAGGTTTCGCAAGCCAGTCAGCCCTTGCACTGCCTTGGAGCTCTGCAGAGAGAGGGAACAGGGTTGGAACAGGGCCTGGCACAGGCTGGTTATGCCTATGGAGAGCCCAGTGAGGCCATGGTGCCACAGGCATCCATGTGAAGCAGACCCTCAGGTGCAAACAGAGGCCCTATCCCGCTGTCGGCATCATGGGCAGAAGAGCCAGCACTGCAGCTGCTCTCTACAGCCGTTGCATGCAGGGCCATGCCTGATGACCTGGTGGGAAGCCACCACTGGCCTGCTCCATCCTGCCTGCCTGGCTCCCTGGCCCAAGACAATGTGCAGGGCTCAAAGTCCTCCCTGCCTGGCAGCCTTGCTGCCCTATGCCTTGGGCTGCAGGTCAGGCCAACTGCCCCAGCTGCCTCCCCTTGCTTGCCCTGTGCCCCAGGAAGCTGGGGGGTGGCAGTACCCCATGCCTGCCCCACAGCTGCAGGAGGTGCACAGTGCCCTGCTGCTGCTCACCTTGTTCAGACCGGGTGACCCCTCCTGGACATCCTGCACAGGCACAGCCCAGACTTTGGCATAGCTGGTTTTGCAGGCTAAAGTCCACCAGGGAAAGTGCAAGCCCAGCCCTGAAGCAGTCAGCCCAGGGGACAAGGCTGTGTGCCCCGGGGTGCCCTCCCCACCACTCACTAGCCTGGCTGTGCTGTGCCTGTGCCATGGGGCTCTGGGCAGGCTCACACCAAGCAGAGACAGGCATGGGTAGGTGGGCACTGGGACCAGGAGGCATGGCCACTCTTCATTGGAGAGAAGGAGGGGAAGGGCCTGCGGTGGGCCACAGGGTTGCCCAGCCCTCTCACAGCATGGAGGACCGAGTGGTGGTGGGAGCGCAGGGGTCCCGCTCCCAGCCCAACACAGCAGTGGAATGAACCTCCCTGGAGCTGTGCCCAGAGCAGGGTACAGAGACTGACAGGGCTTGAGGAGCAAGACTGATAACCAAGCCCCAAGCCTGACCAGCTTTTAAGGATCCTCAGGCAAACGCCCCCCCCTCTGCCCACCTCAGGTGTAAGGAGGGAGAGGAGGAGAGGAGGGGGCCCAGCAGCTCCGAAATAGCAGCAGCTGGTGTGTGTGTGGGAGGTGCTGAGCACCCAACCCTGACAGCAGCCCAAAATAACCCAGATCCAGTTACACGTGCTCCTTAGCGACGACGCAGGCATCACCCACCACAGGAGGAACAGCACCAGCGGGCACTTGGCCACCCTGTGTAGGTGCACGTGGCTCTACCGGACAGACCGGGTACTCTGTGTGCCATCAGAGTGCCCCCACAGTGCCCAGCACACAGGAGTGTCCCCAGCCATGCTTGGTCATGGTGCTCAGTGCCAGGGGTGGGAGGTGGCTGTGCAAAGTGCCAGGCGACCTCACTGCTTACCCCTGGGCAAGGAACCCCAGGCTGGGCTTCAGCTGGAAGAGCTGACCTGGCTCTGGACCCTAAGAAGGCATTGGAAGAGGTGGGTCTTTGCCCCAACAGCCTCGAAGGGGCTTGACCTCCCCCCAGGGGCTTGCTGCTGGTGCCACCAATGCCTACTGCAGGGCAGGTCACCGTGCTGGGGGGGGTTTAGGTAGCATCAATTCCTGGGAGCTGCCCCAATGTGTCCCAGCCATCCCTACCAGGATGCTGTTCTGCCAGTTGCCCTGGTTGGGCAGCTCCTGTCATGTGCCAAGAGGGACAGGAATGTCCCACTAATGTGGATGCAAACGTCCCCATGGACCTGGAGTTCACCCACTGCCTGGCCAGGCCCTGGGCTCCCCTCCCAGAGGTTGAAGCAACCCCAGAAGACACTCGAGGATGGGATGTGGGGGACACCTACTATGTGCCCCTATATTGTGGCACAAGCCTGTGTGCACTGAGGTCTTATTCCACCACCAGCTTCCCCCACCCCGTTTTTCCCTCCCCTGGGTGAGTCAACTCCAGCTAATCCCCTTCACCCGTCCAGGGCTTTATCTAGGACACGCAGTGCTCAGAGGCAGTGAAGGAGAGCTGGCTCACGCGGTGGTGGCTGGGGAGTCCCTAAGGCTGCACTGCAGGAGGGGGACAGGGGATGGGGGACAGGGGACAAGATCCAGACTTTCCTGCCCCATTCCAGGTCCACATGCCAAATGTCTGTTGGGGTAGCAAGAGAGCAGAAGCAGCCAGACTTACATAAGTGCCCAGATCCTGCCCTCCCAGCTGCTTGCTTCTGCCGTGGGCGCGGGGGGAGACCTGCCCTGGCACTGTGGCTCGGGGGAGAGCCAAGCTCGGTTCAGTGACACTGTCAAGGGGCTATAGCATGGCCAGGAGCCCCTTCCTTGCGGTGGTTAGGCTTGAGGTAGGTGGACTTGGCCAAGGTCACCGGAGGGGCAGGGCTGGCGGACCCATGCGCCCTGACACGTGCTTTCACCTGCTCCCTGCCCCTCTCGCAGGACGCTGGGGCACCCCTTCCCCACGGGCACCCCATCCTCCGGCCAGGGGGGATGCCAAGGGGTAGCACCCCATGCTCCCTGGGAAAGGGTAGGGGGCTGCCTCCTCTCCTCACCCCCCTCCCCCCTTTCTCTGCCCCCAATGCGGAGGGCAAGGGGCTGCGGGGCAGCCGCGGGGGCTCGTACCTTGGTCTTGTTGAGGACAAGCCCGACGAAGGTGGAGACCAGCAGGGACCCTGGCATGGAGGTGCGGGGCCGCAGCTCCTTGTGAAGGTCGGGGAGCGCGGGGGGCTCCTCGGGCAGCGTCACGGTGTAGGAGTCCCTCATGATGGGGCAGGGCGAAGCGGCGAGAGCCAGCCGCGCACAGGGATACCGGGAGGGGGGGTGCTGCCAGACGGCTGGGCACCCCTGAAAGCTTGGAGCAGGGGGTTCAGGAGCACACCCTCCCCAGTCCACCGCCGTGCTGGGGCATGCAGTGCCGGAGCCGGTGCCGGCTTTGGGGCTGACGGCACCTGAGCGGCTCTGACATCAGCAGGGAGGAGAGGGAGGGGAGGGAGGGAGGCGGTAGCCGAGCTCCGTGACGGCCAGCCCCCGCCGACAGCCAAGGGGGTCCGCGAGGGGCGGCTGGAACCGGGAGGGTCGAGCCCGTGGGGAGCAAGGGAGAGCAGCCCCCTGCCCCCACCCCCGGGGCAAGCCCGACGACCTCTCCCCGCAGCACGGCAGCTTTTGGCGGCGGCGAATCCCCTTCTCTGGTATCGCGGGGGCAATAGGGCACTTGGAGGCAGCCGGAGGAGCTCCAGCTCCCCCATCCTCAGGTCTCCCCCTTTCCCCGTGCTCCCGGGGATGAGGGGGCTGGTTCCCCGGTCCCCCAGGCACAGTGCTGCCCGAGAGCTGGGTGGATGCTTGGCAGAGGGTGGATCTGCCCCAGCTTGGGAGTCTGTGGCCAAAACTGGCTGGGTAAAACTGGGGCGCGTGGGTGCACGGGGTGCTTGCAGACAGAGAGGAGTTGAGGGATCTCTGAGAGGGTTGTGGAGCTCCCAGGCATGTTCCTTCCCAGCCCTCAAGGTAGTGCCATTTTGGGGGGACTGAGCAACAGCAAACAGTGCCTGCTCCCCACTTTGTGGTGGGATGCATTGGCACAGATCTCAGATAGCATTTCAGTGCCTTGCTTCCTTCACTGGGGAACAACTCTCCCCAAATCCTATGCAGAGCAGAGACCCTATCTGGTATCTCCCTTCTGAACACTGGGTAAACTGAGGCATGGAGCAGGCAGGGCTCCAGCTCATCTGCAGCAAGGGCAGGTGAGGAGGCTGGCATGGAGCCCAGGTATTCTGCATCCTAGTCCTGCGTCTCCTGCTGCTTCACCCCTCTGACCGCAGCAGGGAGAGCGACAGAGGCTTGCGACTGCTGTGCGTGCCCAGGTGTCTTACTCGCCTGCTCAGGGAAAATTCCATGGGCAACCGAAGCGAGGAGTGCAGTCAGGCTGCTCTGAGGTCAGTCAGAGCCTGCAGCCTCACCGAAGGGGGCTGGAGGCACCAAGCAGAGGCTGATTTCCTCCCATGCCAGCCCCCACCGTTACACCCCCAGCCGGACCCGGTGGCTGCTCTTTGAATCCTTAATTGCTGCAGATGAAGCCTTCCTTGTCCGCGCAGCGTGAGCTCTGCACAGCCACTGGAGGGGCTGACTGAGGCGGGGAGGGAGGGAGACTATTTTTGGCATCAGCAAAAATATCTGAGGAGGCATCTTGCAGCGTTATTCATCTGCAGGGCCAGGGCTTTTTTGCATCACAACAGGATGCTTGTCGTAATCCTCGCTTGCGTGTGCGCGCATGTGTATCTCTGTATGTATACACACACCCCCCCTGCAGTGTGTACACCATACACACACAGGGACACAGCGTGCCCATGGGGTGCACACCCCACCAGCCTCACACAGAAGGTGTGAGTGCCCTGCAAGATGCTCCTGCAGCCCCTGCAGGTCATACCCTGGGCCCTAGGGTCATGGTACAGCTCCCCAGCATATGTCCCACTGTACCAGCACTGCACACACCAGCCAGGCTTCCTGCAACGCTGCTCTGCAGCCTGGTGACTGAACTGGGGGGTCAAGATTTGTCCTGGTGCACAGCCTGCTCCAAGCACTGTGCAGGGTGCTGGGGTAGCACTCTCCCTGGGGATGCACCACCTCAGCAGAGCTGGTTCCACGGCAAGAGGGGTGGCGTTCAGCCACATCCTGCGCTGAACCTTGTGCCCTGGTGACATCGGGTGCCCTAGGCCAAGGACCAAATTCCTCTCCAGCCAGAGCAGCACACAGGTTCCCAGGGCAAGGCTGGAGCAGGAGAGAGAAGGGGAGCCCCGCTGAGGTGGCATCACTCAGAGATAGCTCCCTGCCCTCAGCTGACCCTGCTGCTGCAGTGACCTTCTGCCATGGGCAGAGGTTGACACAGGCCTGGGTGGCACTGTGAAGGCAGGCAGGGCCAGGGCTGGCTGGAGGCCAGAGACGTCAGCTGCTCGGGATGGGACTGTGGAGAGCTGCTGGTGATTTTGTGGGTGGCTGTGACCTTCTGACCCTATGTTCACCCTGGGTGGTTAATGGCGCGGCACAGCTCTGGTCTTGCCCTCCGCCAGCCTGCCTTTACTGGGAACCAAACGCGGCTCTGCACAGAGCTGGCAGCTCAGGAGGCACAGCCACTCACATGCCTCCCTTTGCCCTGCAGGATGGTAAACTGAGGCACAAAATGATGGTGTGGGTAGGAACAAATGGGAGCACCCTTGCCTCCTGGCTGCAAACTCTTCCAAATGATGGTGTGTGTGACGCAGAGGCAGGAGGCGGCTGGGGAAGAAGGGTTGCGAGGAGGCACTGAGCTAACCCTGCCATGCCCTGGCTCTGGCAGGACAGGGTGCTGCTGGCACTGCCCTTGGGGCTGGGTAATGAGGCAGAACCGATGGCAGTGCCAGTGCTGCAACATGTGCTTGTTTCCGGCACCTGGCACGACCACAGGTGCCCAGGTCTGGTTTATGATGGGTACATTCGCTTCCCAGCTTGGGAAAGGGAGGAAAAAGAGTACAGGAGTGGAAAATAGCAGGTGTACCCATCAAAGCACCAAGGAAACAGATCCAGCCTCCTCACCTACCCCAGCACCCTGTTCTAGCTACCAGACCCTCCTCCCCTTTGCCACCCATCAGCCCTGGATGGAAAGACCTTGGCTGCATTTGTGTGCAGAGGACAGGGCTGTGGTTTGGGAGTAACACAGCTCCTGCTGCCCCATGGTCATCCTATGGCATCAGGCTGGCTCCTACATCAGAGCAGTGTGGGGGCACCTGGGGGTGGGCACCTCTGCCCTAGCTGTGGTGACAAGGGCTTTAGTGAGTGCCCATGGCTGGCAGCAGCTCTTAGATTCCCCCTTGGTGCCTCCCACCAGGGCCTGGTGTGGGATGGGAAGGCAGGAATTCCCTTCCACAGCACCACTCCTCCACTCACCCAGGCCCCCCAACCTGCAAACTCACGTCAGGGCTGGGGGCCAGGGACCAGGCAGGTTGGACACAGGGGGTCCCACACTGCTGGCACTGTATGTGGTGCAGCTGACACGGGGGAAGGGGTAGACGAGATTCTGGCAGAGGTCTGCAGTGCTGCACCTCCTCCATTGCCCCTGCTCCTGTGCCTGGGGGCTCAGGTGGGTGTTTAAAACCCAGGTGAGTGCTAGCGAGAGGGAAGAGGGGAGCAAGCCCTTCTAGGAATGGGATGGATGGCTCCAGAGGGACAGGGAGGGAGACCTTTCCTGCTGACCCTAAGCTTCGGGCATGTGGCAGGCAGGAGCAGCCAGTTCTCCTCCCTACTCCATGCCTCTGGCTATGCTTCACCAGCCCAAGGGCAGTGGCCAGACCTCCATGCTGCTCCCACAGTTTTTTTCCCAGACCACTGAGCACAGGGAGGCATGTGGGGGCACTAGGCCAGAAAGGGATGTAGAAAAGAATCCCCCAGCCCTTATACTCCCAATTTGGCAGATGAGAGTGGGACAGAACTGCAGGGAAGCAAAGGGCACATCAGACACTGTGCCAGAGCAGAGCAGCCTCCCTCATGGGTGAATGAAGACTGACTGAAAAGAGAGCGGGAGACAAGGCGTGCAGAGCCTGACCAGATCTTGGAAAGAAACCTGAGTGGAAAATTACCAGGCTGCTCCCCTGTGTGCCCAAGCTGGGCTGTGTGTGTGATGCCTGCTCCCGGCCCGGCTTGAGGCTCTGGGGATGGTTTAGCATCGATTGATACCTGGGCCTGCCACCACGTGTGTGATGCTGTACAGAGCAGCTGCTGCCATGGAGAAACTGCTGCTTTCCTGGCTGCCAGGGCCCATGCTGAGGCTGGGGCACAGGGCCCCAGGATGGCAGCAATAGATCATGCCAGGTATGAGGCATCAGAGAGCACCAGGGAAGAACCTGATCAGCAGCTGGGCACCGAGTCACTGCACCAGAACCAACACCAGCCAAACCAGCCTTCCCAGCCAGGTGTCTCCAGCAGGGCGAGTGCCCAGCATAGTTATGTCACCTTTTCTAGTTGGGATGAGGCAGCCTAAAACCCTCCTCAGCCCAGCACCAGCCTTGGGCAGTGACTGTGGGCACGGTCCGCTGCCTGGGCACACAGTGCCCAGCGTGCAGCCATGCAGGGGAGGGTTAGTTTGCCTGCATGTGCCAGCACCCCTGCTGAAAGGCTCAGGGCACTACCAGCACCCAGGCACCCTTAGCCACAAGGCACCCGTGGGGAACCCACGAGCTGTGCTCCCAGAAGGACAGGCAGTGCAGAGCACAGCCCTTTAGAGGACACCTGCCTGCCTGCACACGGCTGTCTCAGCAGCTCTGGCCAGGACTGCTGTGCCAGCAAGGGCAGATGAAGGCTCAGCAGCAGCCCTGCACGGCACAGATGCAGAAACTGAGGCACAGAGCAAAGCAGCCAGATTCCCAGGGAGAGCATGCAAGGTGCCTCAGGCTCCTCGGCTCGGCAGGAGAGAACGTGGACCACACCCCCCGACCCCAGAGCAGCTTCGTCCCCCTCCCCCAGCAAGCACCACATACCATGGGGTCCTGGGTGGACATGTCACAGTAGTCATCGTTCTTCTCACAGGGCTGGCTGGCACAGCGAGTGCCCGAGGGAGGCAGGGTAGAGCCCAAGGTGGTCTGTGAGGAGCTGAGGGGGGCTGTGGAGAAGTTGCCATGGTTGCTTTTCCTCCCGTAGGTCTCCAGGTAGCCACGGACGTAGTCGGAGCGTGTGGCAGCCTGGTAGAGATCCTGCAGGGCACCGAGCTCCTGGCGCCCCCTGGGCGTGTAGGCACTGTCAGAGGCGTGCAGCCCTGAAAACTCCCGTGCCAGGTCCGAGTGGCTGATGGATTTGTGACGGCTGAGAGGTGCTGTGGTGGGCACGTAGCCCGAGGGGCTGCTGGGGGCCCCAGCGTAGCTGTAGCATGCACCTCCACTCAGCCCACTGCTGGCCAGCCGGGGCTGGGTGCGGACGTACGCAGGGCTCAGGCGGATGTTGGAGTCAGGGTACAGGGGAAGCCGACTGCTGTCATAGCCACTGGTTGGGGACAGCCCCGTGTGGTGGTACCGGGGCGAGGGTAGGTAGCTGCTTTTGAAGCCAATTTTGTCGCTGTCTGCATAGGGTGTGGCCAAGGTGGATCCATAGGAGGTGTAGGAGCTGTAGCCGCTGTGGACCTTGCTGTAGGTGGTCTCTGCGTAGCGGGACGAGTCAACATAGCGCTTCAGGGTGGAGGAGAGCTGGGACATGCTGGAGGCTGGGACTCAGTCGGATCTCCTGGAGGCATTGACTGCAAGAGAAGAACCCAGGGATCAGCTTCCATGGGCTATGGTCAGCACATCAGGGTGCCCACCACCAGCAGCACCCACCCAGTACCTTGCTGGCTCCTGCCTTGCCTCGAGTTCCTGGGAGGGGCAGACAGAAAACATCAGGACACAGGGGATGAAGGGTGAATGGAGGGCAGTGGGGTACAGCTCCTGCTACCTGCCAGCCGTCCTGGAGAGCCTGGGACAGAAGAACCCTGCTGGCCCTGCCACCCATGTGCTTTTGAGCACCTCATACCACAGAAAAGAGGCCTGGAGCACAGCCAGAGGTGCCCAGCAACCCAGCACCTACAGTCACCAAAGCCAAGGGGCTCCAGCAATCACCTCTGGCCCAGCCTTGGTATCCCTGTCACACCATCCTGTGACTGTCCCACTCCTGGGGTTGTAAAGGTATCCCACTGCTCCCCTCCATCAGCCAGGCAGAGCCAGCTTGTAGGGGTGGGCTACAGCCCAGCACTCAGTCCCCACAGGGAGGTGATGGCTTCTGCCCCATGGCATCCACACAGGGCAGGAGTGGAGCATATGTAGGACAGGGACAGAAAGGCCCAGAGTACACACAGAGCCAGCCCAGAGCTGGGACAGGGCAGTGTGGCAGCCAGCAGGCTCCAGTGCCTGCTAACATGAGTTGTCCAGAGCTTTGATCTTAGCACCCATGCTTGGCAAGCTGATGGCTGGTGACCTACCTGTCCTGGGGCTGTGGCTGGCAGTGGGGAGGGCAGGACCCCAGCCGAGCTCCTCTGTCCTGGCGTTACTGGCACTCAGCTCCCTGGGTGCCTGGTGTCCCTTCCGTGGCAGGACAGTGGCTCATGTGGCTCTGAGAGTCTCCAGTCACCCAGGAGATGACCCTGATTCAAAGGCTTTTCCCAGCCCAGTCTGGGCGGGCTCTGGCCCAGCTCCAAGCCAGAAGAAGACAAGAGATGGTGCCTGGCCCAGCCCTCACATAGCCCCGGGAGCACGCAGGGCTGCATCCGGGGCTGGGGACGGGTACTGGATCCCTGGCAAGTGAAGCCACTGCAGCATCACTCCCTGCCTGACTCCTGCTCAGAGCCCAGGAGTCCCCAGGCATGCCTGTATCCTGTGAGACCTGAGGGAGCTGGCAGCACCCTCCTGCAAGTGTCACCCGAGGATGGGAGCCACCCCCAGGCTCCCTGCTGTGGCCACAGCATGCGTGCTCTGCATTTTCCACAGCAGGCAGCCAAAAGCAACCCCCATGAAACCAGAGTGGTAGAAGAGAGCTGTGCATCATGGGGATGAGCTCCCTTGGCTCCACAGGCCCTGGAGAGGTGGCTGTGGTGTCAGCTTCCCCATCCACGGGTATGGCAATGCCCCAGGACTGCTTATAGGAGATGGTGATGAGAAGCCCCAGCCAGCTCCCACAGCCTCCTGGCTGGCAGCCTGGCTTTCTGGCCAGCTGGCTGCATCCTGGTTGCTGTTATTACTGCCCAGGGAATAACCATCCCACGGTGGAGATGAAACTATTTACAAGCAAGAACAAGGTGGAGCCCACAGACCTGTTTGGGAATGGAGGCTGAGGGGTGAATAATCTGCTCCCAGGCAAGGACTCCACAAAACACCCAGCCTTTCCTGGCCAGGCTCTGCCCACCCTTGGCAGCACTGGGGGGACCTAAGGGTGCCTCTGCCAGATGGGGTTGGATAGGCACTGTGGGGAATTTTGCTTGGAGGGATATGGGACCCTGGCCAAGGGACTGGCACCCACTACAGGCACTGGAGTGAGAGCAACAGAGCCCCTTGGCTTCAGGCCTGGCTGCCTGCTTTGCTGAGACACAGAGCAGCCTAGCACAGGGCTTCTCTCTGGGTTTCCCCTGCTTCCCCATACTCATAGCCAGCAGAGATGATCTGGCCTTGGGAGAGGTGCCTCAGTGCCAGGACAACCCCATGCCATCACCCACTGCCAGCAGTGCCTGTGCTTTCCTGCTGTGCCATGGCACCGTTGGCATCAGCAGCAACGGCTCTCCAGGGGTGTGTGCAGGGCACCAGTGCCTCCAGGAGAGCAGAAGGGCAGCAGGTGCTTTCTGGCAGCAGGACAGATCCCCCCAGAGCAGCATGTGCCCTGGGGATGTAGGGAAGCCAATGGAGGGATATAGGGCTCAGGAGGTGGAACCTAGCCCAGACACAACAGCTAACAGGGTGTTGTGGGATGAGAGGTCTTACCATGGAGAAGAGCAGCATCTGCTAGGACTGCCTGCGCTGGGGAGTTCTCGTGTCACATCAGAGCAGACTCCAGGGCTGTGGCTGCCCAGAGCAGTGCCAGGAGCCAGAAGAGCTGAGGGGGTGTGAGAAAACCCCGGTTCCTCCCATCGCTTCCTAGCCTGCTTGGCCCCTCCCTGCCTATAATAGTGCTGAGCTTCCCTGCTGCCTGGCAAAGCCCTGGGGCTGGCATGGCTGAGTCAGGCCTCCTGCACCCTCATCATCCTCCTGAGGTGTCAGGGGAAGCTGAGGCACAGGAATGTCCGGTCTGCTATCACGTGTCCAGGCAGCAGACAGCACCAGTGACCTGGTAGTTGGGGCATCACGGGGCTGTTGGGGAGTCCTGCCCTGGCACCCAGCTCTGGTAGCCTTTCTGATGGGGATGGGAAGCTCAGCCTCAAAGCTGGGAGGCAAACCTTTCACCCTGGAGGTAGAGGAGCAAAGTGCCTGCTGTCCTTTGCCCATGGCCCAGTGGCAGCTGTCCCCCTTGGTGGCAGTGGAGCCCCAGAGCGAGCTCAGCTTACACAGCACTGGCTCGGTCCCAGGTGTTACGGCACAGCTGCTTCTTGCTTATGCAGGCTTGGAGCTGTGTCCCCTGTCCCTTGAGACACAATGTCCCAGCCTGGAGGTTACATGGGAGCTCCCAGCCCTCTGCAACAGGGGAGGCAGAGGGCAATCCTGCGTGAAGCAAGCACCTTGACTGCTTCAGCCACCAAGTGGATTAGAGCAGAGGGGCTCTGTGACCACCAGAGGGTTGGGACAGCTTCCTGCCCATTCCCTGAGGGGGAAGAGGCAAGGGATCCCTCTGGGTATCTGCATTTCTCTCTAGGAAGCATGGCCCCGAGCAGCCCTGGAGTCAATGTGCTGCAAAGCATTTGCTCCCTGCGAGGGCCTGGAGTCACCAAGGGATATTCTCAGTCAGCAGATAGAGACCTCAGTGCCCCAGGGTGCTGCTGGAAGCACTTCTCCCAGCCCTGCTCCAGCACTGGGGAGAAGCCACCCTGGCACTAGCACTGCCACTCCGCCCCCCCCACTGCTCACACACCTCAGAGCGATGGGATCTGCCCCAAGGTCATACCTGCAGCTAGGGCCAGCCTGGCCAGAGCCTTTTTCTTACCAGTAGCTGGGTCTAGGAATCCTCCAAACTCATTCTACATGTGCTGGCTGGGAGTCATCCCCCTAGACTCACTCTGTGCTGCTGACACATCTCCACCTGGCTGCAGAACCTGCTACTCTCTGCTCCCTAAGCAACAAAACACCAAACCCATGGGGAACCTTGACGTAAGCCCTAGAGCATGTTATTATCGTGCTGAGGTCTGCAGGTGGAAGGAAAGGACCCCCGGGAAGTGCCCAGGCACGCAGCTCTGCCCATGCTGGGGGGCGAGGAGCGTGCCGGGGAGTGCAGCTTGCTGGAGGAGAGCTGCTAAGGTTTTGTGCCTGAACTCTGAACCTGTTCCCAGACATCTAGAGACTGCAAACCTCTCCCCCGTGGTTTTACCCCGTCAAAGGAAGAGGGGGGCAAGTTCTGCCGGTGTCTCTGCGCAGCCCCCACCCCGATACCCCCTTCACTCACCTGTGTGCAGGTCAATGGGGCAGGTGGCTAGTGGCTGGTTCAGGGGTAGGAGGCCAGCACGGCTGGGGGCAAGCTGCTGGTCATGGTGTGAGGCCCCCAGGGATGAGCCTGGGGAGCTGATCCTGCCTCCTTGGTTCCAGAGGAGAGCGAGCGATGCCGGGGGTGGTGGTGGGGGCGGCTGGCAGCACTGGAATCCTTTGCAGGGGACAAGACCACCCCAGAGCTCAGCTCCTCTGCCTTGCAGGGAGCAGATGGAATGGCCAAAGGGGCTGAACCAGAAGGCTGTGGGGCCTCGTAAAAAACACCACGGCAGAAATTCACAGCTCAGGTTACCAGCTAGATAAATATAGTGTCTTTATCTGACCTCACAGGGCACTGATGCTCCTCTCGCATTCCAGCTTCAGGGAGGCTTAAAGGGGACATGAACCTGAAGGGGCTGGTGGCCCCCGGCAGAAGGCTGCTGGGAGGTGAGGCCTTGGAGGTACAGGGGGGCTGTGGGAATGAAGAAGGATAATTGAGAGGTGTCACTGGGGATTTAGGAAGGGAGATGGAGGTCCTGGAGGGAAAAGGTGGATGGATGGATGGAGGGTTAAAAGAGAGAGTGGGGTGGGACACAACTTGGTGTCCATGGTCAGGGAGGGAGAAAAAGGGGTTGCCCGTGGTTGCCAATAAGGTTTGGAGCAGAGCATCAAGATGAGGGGAGGAGGTGGTCTGGGTTTTGCCCCCCTTGGGGCAGGCCATAGGCAGGAGAGTCACCTGCAGCAAAGGTGGGTATGGGGCAGCTGGCATGGCGGTGGTGGTGTGGACAGAGGAGCAACCACCCCTCCTGACTCCATGGAGCCACCCAGGCACCACTCCCTGATGCCTGACCCACCCAGGGCAGCATGGCCTCACAATACAGTGGCACCTGAGTGGCTGTGACTCAGCCAGCACCTGCTGAGGATAATTAGGAGGGATGCAATTATGGTGACGTTTTTCTCCCTCCTGCCTGGCTCCAGCCCTCAAACAGGGAGGGACGTGTCTGGGTGTCACTCTGGGAGGCTGCTATGGGGTCACCAGCCATGTTAGGGGGTGGTGGTGGCGGCAGGGTCCTCCTCTCAAACCTGAGAGGGAGTGTGCCCCATGGTCCCCAGCTCACAGGGCATCATTTTGACCCCAGGCAGGGAGCAGTGCACCACTGCTCTGGCTACTCTAGAGGATACAGGAACCCTTGGCAGCCTCATGGGCAGCCTGAAGGCAAGAGCCTCCAGGAAGGAGCCTGGCATGAGAGAGGCCAGGATCTTTGAGGTGCTCATGCACACGCAGCCCCACTCCCACACGCACTCCCAGCCTTGACAATTCCCTCCCCAGAGGATAGCTGGGCCAGGACCAGCCCCAGGGTGCCAGCTTGTACCTTACCCCACTTTGCCTGCCTGCTGGCAGAGTGGACAGCCCTGGCCTCACACTGAGGTGAGGGAGGTGCCTCTGGGATGGACTGAGCGGTATAGAGAAAGGGATGGGGACAAAGGGCCTAAGAGCAGGTGCTCCAGGTGGACAGGAGAGGGTCACCCTCCCCGAGGGAGGCAGGCTTTATCCCTGCCTGCTTCTCTCCCACAAGGCTCAGGCTGCTGGTGGCCTGGTGAGGGGCACGGTGGGGGCTGTGTGGGCAGGGTGTTCCCCCCCCCCCCNAGCCTGTCCCTGCCCTCAGTGCAGTCTGGAGCCCAACCCTGCCGCCGCACACACGGGTGGCTGTGGCTCCAACGTACAACCTAGGCTTTTATTGTGCAGACAGAGGAAGACTCCTGGAGGATAGGAATTGGTTTTGTTGTTGCTTTCCATAGAATTCTTTTTTTTTTTTTCATATTTTTCTCTCCCTTAACAGAATTTCTTTAACGACAAAGCTGTGGAAACAACTACAAATGTTCACCAAAAAATATGAGACTTAAGATGCATCTGTGCTTCGGGCTCTGCTCCTACCCCAGCCCTCACCAGCAAGCCCAGGGAGCTGGGTGCAGCCAGACCTCAGCTATACATGGCCTCAGCAGCACTAGACAGCAAGCAAGCAGGCAGGGATGGGTAAGGAAGGGGCATGGGGGTAGGAGGCAGCTTGTACTGTCTGGAGAAGGGCAAGGAGTGGGGAGGAGCTGCTGTGAATTGCTTTCAGCCGTGGTGGCACAGCCCAGGCTGCATAGGTAGCTCAGTGGGGCTGGGGTTCACCCCATGGACTCAGATGCTCCTGCCTGCATCTTTCCCTGCTCCTGTACCCTCTCTGGGGCAAGGGTGCAGCAGGGCTGGCCCTCCAGTCTCTCTCCCCGTGGCCAACTGGGCTTCTCCTCACCTGGGAGTCACCAGCTTTTGGAGAGGCCAGGGCAGCAGGCTACCAGATCCTCAGGGTCCTGTGGGGTATCAGGGCAGGCTTGGGCTGTGCTCAGCATCCCTCTCCCCACCGTTGTGGACCCCTGGGAAGGTTCTGGCCCTACTGAGGTGGTGGCCAAAAGCTGGGCTGTCCTTAGGCCCTTTTTCGGTCTTAAAAGGAGACAGGGAAATGCTGAAAGGGAGGAGGGAAAGCGTACATGGGCTCCTCCCAGCAGCCTGATGGCACTGGTGGAAGACTCCTGAGCCTACCCAGGGTGAGGCACCAGGATGTGTGCCATGAAGAAGGATGGAGGAACCCAGATGCTCCCTTGGGGAAAACAGGGTGATGGTGTAAAGGAGTCCCTGCAGAGACCTTGGGGTCATGCTCCTACAGGGGAGTCCCCTCCCCACCAGCCTGCCTGGATCCAGCTCCAGCAGCCTCAGGGGAGGGGAGCAGGGGTGAAGACAAGGCTGTGGCTAGCTCAGAGAGGCTCTGCTTGCCTCCACTGCAAGCAGGTGCTGGGAGCAATTCTCTCGTCACAGCTAAGGGCTGGTCCCTGAGGAGAGCAAGTGGTGTCTCGGGCTCAGGCAGCCCAAAGGTACTAGATGATGTCTGGAGGAGGCCTCACTTCCAGCTCAGCTGTAAAAAACAGATGAGGAAAATCTTGTTGCTGAAGCACATTTGCAGTGAGCTCCCTCCCAGTGCCCCAAAAGAGCCCTAAGGAGGCAAGGGCATTTGATGGACGTCTCCTAGAGCTGTTCCCCTCTCTCCTCCCACCCTGGCCAGGCACAGCATCATCCCCATGCCTCTCCTGCTCCCTCTGCCTCTTCCCTGCTTGCTCTGTGACAGGACTCGCCTCGTGCCCCCTCCTAGGTGGGGCAGCTTGGGGTGACTCAGGGTGAGAGGAGCAGGCTGAGAAATCAGTAAGTCACCTGGCTAGTGAGCAGGGCAGGGCAGGCTGGGGATCTCCTCCGGGGGCTGTGGGCACAGCACCCAGCACGGGGACCCCTCTGCATGCTCTCACATCATCTCTCTCTCTCTCTCTCTCTCAATCTCTCTCTCTTACCTGCCAATCCAGCTGTCTTTCCCCAGTGGAGAACAAGCAAACCCCACAAGTTCTACAGGGAGAAGCAGGCTGTGTGGGGCTGAAGCTCCAGTGCTCCCAGCATGAGCAAACCAGCCAGCCTACCGTGCGGGGAAGGGGCGATGGGAGAAGCAACGCTGCCTAGCAAAGAGCCACCATGCTTCGGAGCAGGGCACGTGTGAGTGTGGTGGTGGGGCTGGGCACAGGACAGTAGCATTAGATACAGAGCTATATAGAGATAACACACAGAGAGGTTTCACTTGTTCCAAATGGTTCAGCTTCTCTTTCCAAGGGCTGCATTCTGGCAGGGGCAGAGGGGAGGGAGGAGGCAGGTTTGCTGGGGTACTCGGTGTGTGCGTACGTGCGTGTGTGCTTAGATGGGTGTGTGCTTTTCCTTTCACAGGGACACGAAGTCCACGGCTTGCAGGAGGGGCAGGGAAAGCAGAAGCAGCAGGAGCCACGAAGTGTTCTGGATCAAGAGGCTGAAGCCGGCGCATTTCTCCAGTTTGTCTGTGAGGAGAGGGAATGGAGAGGGAGAGAAGAGCCACAATGAAATCCCTTGGGAACAGGGATCAGGCTGGGTGTTAGGGTGCTGGGACTCGGCTTCGTGCCTTCCTCTGCTACAGAAATACAAGTCCCATCCTGGCCCCTTGCCTGTTTCCCCTCCCTCCTTTTCTCCACGTAGCAGCAAAGCTTTTGAGGGCATGGAGACCATGGGGAGTATAACCCTGAGTGAGGTGACAAGGGCATGGGCACCAGGGAAGATGAAGGGCTCTGCAACTGGAGGACCACTCCTGTGCTATGTGAGTGTGGAAAATCCCCACATACCTCTTCAGTCCTTCACCGGTAGGCTTGTTCCCCCTGCTGGGACTGACTATGAGGGATCACCTACGAGAGGACACCTGGGCAACGGTGGGGCCAAAGAGGGGCAGGGGTGGGCAGTCTGAGATGGGTCAGAGCAGGACTGTCTGTGGGGCTGACTGCTCTGTGCACAGTAGGAAGGGCACATAAGGGTTGGGAAAAATGTATGAGGCTCAGGGAGGGTTTGGGGACACCACAGAGGTTTGTGGTATTCTCTGGTGGCCCTGTCAGGCCAAGGAGCAGGTGTGAAGGAGGGACTGAGGCCAGGCACCACTGCCCATCTCACCTTTGATGACAGTGATGTTCTTTGTCTGGCTGCCAGTGTAGTCGTTGGTGGCCTTCAGCTCACACATGTAGACACCCTCATCGCTGGTGGTAAAGCTCTGCAGGTAGAGGCACACCAGGTTCTTCTGCTTGGTGACGTTGGCTCGGTTCCTGTAGATGTTCTCGGAGACACTGATGGTGCTGTGGATCACATGCTTCCTGTTGTCCTTGGTGATGCTGAACTCATAGTTCAGGGGGTTACTGGTTTTGTTCTCATAACGGCAGTCCACCCGGAGGCTCTGGCCCAGCAGACAGGCACTCAGGTCCTTGATCATCTGGCAGTGGGCAGCCTGGAGGACTAGGAAAGGCAAGCAGAGGTTGAGCAGGGAATAGTGAGCACTGGGGATGGCTGTGCATGCAGCCCCTTGGCCCTTGCCTGGCTGCTCTGGGCTAAGATTGCTGAAGAGCAGGGTGGGGATGGACATCTGCTGGCTGTACCTGTCAGGAGAACAGCGATGCCGACGGTGGGGTTCATCTCTTCACTGAGGTGCCTGGCAGTGGCTGTCACTGAAAGGGGAGCCTGGTCAGGGAAAGAGAGAGGAGGTTAGCCAGGTTATTTTCCCAGCACACAGGTGTGGGCAGTTGGTGGTGCGGACATGGGCATACATGGTGGAGGTGAGCAGGCTGCCTTTTCTTGCACAAATGATGCTCTACAGCCTGCTCCTCATCAAGATGGCTGATCCACTACCCAGGAACCGGCTGGCCCTGCAGTGAGCTAGGGAGTCTGGCACTGTGTGTTTGGCCAGCATCACCTCTCCATATCCCCAGGCAGTGTAAGCCTCACCTTTTTTTCCCTGTCTGCATCCCCCTCTCCAGACATTAAATGAGTAATGAGTAACAGACGTGCGGTGAGGCCATGTTGCCTTCTTCACCTACCCCAGGCCGGGTACCCCGTTAAAGGATGGGCAGGAGAAATCAGAAGGCAGCCCAGTGCCTGCACATCATGGCCAGAAGGCTGCAGCTCCTGGTGAGCATGCTGGCAGGTGAGGGACCCTCTCCGCGTGCCGCTGGGTGCCCAGCCTGCCAGCCCCCCTGCAGCTCCAGCGGGTGAGCTCAGCGAGGATGACTCATTGCGATGCAGTGAGGGAAAGAGGCCAAGAGCAGAAACAAGGAGGGGACACAACAGCTGGACAGGGAGCCAAGGCTGCTGAAGGATGGCACCAAGTGTCCAGGGGCTGAGTTGAGCTGCCCTTCCACAGGATGGGAGGGTTTTGGGGTGCTGGAGTCCACCCTCGGGGTCCCTGGCCCCGTGTCTGTCTCTCTTCAGGCTGCCTCGTGGTCTGTGTGGGTAAGGAGCCCAGAGATGCGCTGTCAAAACCTCAGGACTGCTGACATTCCAACCCAGCTGAGAGGAGTTAGAGGTTTGCAGCCCAGCCAACAGCCGCATGGGGAATCCAGCCGCAGACATGCGGAATGGAAGGAGCGGGTGGGGGAGCAGCAAAGCAGATGCTGGGGCTGAAGGACACAGAGAGTGCTCTGCAGTCATCTCTCCAGGCTGGGGATGTAGGGCCAGGTCCAAGACCAGGAGGTGAGCTACCACCCCTTTGGGACCCCCAGGCTGGCAGAGGGAACAGCAGATCCCTAGTTTGCTCCCTCTGAGCCTGGCTAAACACCCAGGGAGGAGCTAGGAAATGCTTGCACTGCAGCCAGCTAGCTTTTTCTTTTTATCATTTTTTGGGTCTTTCACATGACATTCTGGGAGGAAATACCAAAACCATTTGCTCACTCTGAAGCTGTGGAAGATCTCTATATCCACAAGCCTGAACCCTAGCCAAGAAGAAAAAATCCCTTCTGTTTGGTCTTGACAATGAAGATGTTGAAAATGAGGGCAAAGGCATGATAGAGGAGACTACCTGAATCTCCTCTAGGTTGCTAGAAATTGGCCCCTGCCCCTTGCTTTGTCATTTCTCAGCTCTGACCCACTCTTCGAATGTCCTGGGACACTATCTAGGTCGCAGCCAGGCTTTCCTGCAGACAGTCGATGCAAACAAGCTCCCGGAGCGGGGGCTTCCTCCCACCTATGTGCAAAAACACTCAGACCTTCTAGGCTCTGAGTTTATGAACCCTTGGATCCCTTGTCCCCCTCCTTTCCTCCTGCCAGTGATGCTGGGAGCAGACCTCCCTCCTGTACGATGCCAGGGGCTTTGCATAGGGACAGGACTCCCGAGGACAACAGCAGCAGCAGCTCTTGCACAGCCAAGCTTTCTGCCACGGTCTCTGCCACCTTCTCGGGGCCACAGTGGCACCTCTGTGCCAACCAGCGTGACAAGCTAAGGTGACAAACAAGCTGTGGAGAGGGAGGAGTGAAGAAGAGAACCGGAGCGATGTGCCGAGAGGACCGAGGGGGTGGCTACCAGCAAAAGGGGCGTGCGTGGGGGTTGGCAGGTGCGCAGTGCGGGTGTGCCGGGAAGAGCGAGGCAAGGTGGCACCTTCAGCCCGGACCCTGCCCCACGGGCAGGAGGGGGTCGCGGGGTACTCGCTGCTCCCTTCCTCCCCCCTCGCGCCCTTTCAGGGAGCGGGCACGCTCGGGAGCCGGAGACGCGAACAGAGGCGGGCGTGCGCACGGGCGTGCCCGCGGCGGAATGCCGCAGTGCCGACCCTCGGAGGGGGGAGCACCGGCACCGGGGAGAGAGAAAAATCGAAAGCCTTTACCCTCCGTGACCACCCCGCTCTAGACCCAACCTCTCCCCGGGTGACAGAGCATCCAAGCGGAGCCAAGAAGCTGTCCCAGCCCGGAGGGCTGCCGACTCTCTCCTCCCTCCCGGTCGCCGACGTCCCTCCGGCAGGGAGCTTCCCGCGGGGGTTTCTCTGCCGCGTCCCCTACCCCATCCCGGGATCTGCCCTGTTCCCCCGGTGCCGGAGCGTGGAGAGCCCGGCGCGGAGCCGTGCGGTTGTCCCGGGGCCGTGCGGGATGCTCGGGGCTGTGCCGGTGTCTCAGGGGCGTGCGGGATGCTCGGGACCGTCCCGGTGTCTCGGGGGCGTGCGGGATGCTCGGGGCTGTGCCGGTGTCTCGGGGTCGTGCCTACCTGCCCGGCGCTGTCCGGTGCTGTCACTCGGTGCTGTCCGGTGCTGCCGCCCGGTGCTGCCCGGCGGGGCTGTGGGCGGTGCGGCTCTCCTGCAGTTTGGGGAGGACCGGGCTGGAGGTCCCAGCGAATCAGGACCGGGAGGCGTCACAAAGACTCTGCCCACGGCCCTGCCTCTGCGGGAGTGCCCCCGCACCCTCCCCGAGCCGGGGGTGGAGGGGAGCTCGGGGCAAGGCCGGTACACCGGGAGAGGGGATGGGACGAGCAGGATGGAAGTCCCTGGGCAGGGGGATGATGGGAGGTACAGCCGACGTGGTCCCTCGGTCTGGTCCAAGGAGGTCCTGTTCGGAGCCCTTCACTCTAGGTGATCTTTAAGGTCACTTCCATTCCATGATTCTGTGAAGCTCTGTGCTGTCACTGGCCACAAGTCTTAAGTTTTAGGCCCGGGGCTGGTGACAGTGAGGATGCAAACAAGGGCTTGCTCCTCACAGACTCCTCTCACCACATGGTTGGGAAGGGGTTAAGTAGAACTGCTTCTGCACAGCCAAAATGTCTTTGAACACAGAAAGCAGCCTGGCAAAAGACCTCTTCCCTGCTCTTGGCCAAGGTGGAGACCATGGAAGCTGCTCTTCCTGGGACTTTGGGTCCTAAGGTACCCCAGAAGGGAGCAGAGATATGCAGGATAGGCTGCCCTGTTCTTACCTGCTCCCATACCCCCAGCTGGGCTCTGCAGAAAGGGCTTGCACTGCGAAAGTTGATATGAGAAGTCATATTCTGCTCCAGCAGAACCTGATCCCAGGTGACATTCGAGTGCTGAGGTTTTGCAAGCTGGCTGTGCAGTGAGGTTTTGCTAATTCTACAAAATCTTGGCTTACTCACTCTGGGGGTTGTGGGTTTGCTGCCCCAAATGGGGCACAACACTCAGGTTGGCTGGGAGGCTTGTGATGCCTAAAGGGTGTGCAAGCAGGGTTCCCAGTGTGCTATCATGAGGAGGGCAAAGACTTGACCCTACCTGTGGTGGCAGCTGGGTATTGACCAGACCCAGGTTGTGGGGTCATACATAACCATACTGCTGACCCAGAATGGTAGAGACCACCAGTGCTGACTCAGGATGGGATGAAAGGCATGGCAAAGTGACACAGAAAGCCACCACTAAACATGACTGGAAGCAGATTAATGCAAGGCAAACAGACAAAGACAAGAGGCACATTGCCATGCTGTCAGGGTACAAAAAAATGCAAGCACAAGGTCTGGCTGCAAACAGAGCTGTGATGTAGAGTAGCACATGAAACCACACACACGAGTCCTTTTTACATCTAGCCCCATAAGCTGCACCTCCTCCACATCCTCACCCTCACCCCCAGCTCTGTGAGCACAGGCAACCAAGGAATTCAAGCTCAAAGGTTTGGCTTTTGGGGGCATGCAGTTGCCCAAGTCCCATTACAAGAAGTTTCAGCTCCCTTTAAATCTCTGGTTAGTGGTGCTGTGAAGGCAGACAGGTGATTGTGCAGTTTCTGGGCAGTGCTGGCAGCAAGCATCCTGCCTAGTTATTTGCAGGAGGCTCCTTGCAGAGGCTCTCAGGCTGGATAGTCCCTTCACTGCAGACTGCAGTGTGGCTCCTATCCATAAACCAGAGAAAAGTCAGTCCCCAAGTCACACCTAATGCAGAGGCCTCCAGACAGTGGCGAGAGGAGAAGAAAATGGTGGGGAAGAGAAAATCTAGTAAATGACAGAGACAAATGGAAAGGGAGCAAGGCAGCATTTGCAGTGGCAGGTATCAGACAAAAAGACAGACAGCCAAGCGTGAAGAGGGGCAAGGAGGCAGGCACAGTGCAGCACAGCAGTGCAGATACCAGCAGGACAGTCAGACAGAGGCAGGGTACTGACAGCTCTCCTAAGAGTTCAGATCAGCCAAACTACCCCAAGCTCCTGTCTGAAGAGAAAGCCAGGGCACGTGATGAGTCCTTCCACTCCACTGGAGTGTGTCAGGGGCATCACCAGTAGCTCAAGGACCATCCCCAGTAGCTGCAGGAGGCAGGCTGGGATCTGAGGCACTGAGGGGGACCATGACTCGGGTGTCTGGTGCTGCTGCAGCAATTAAAACCTGGCCTTGCCTCAAGGACATCCTACTGCAGGAGATGCCCTTCTTCCAGGAGAAAGGTGGGTGCACATCCTTCTCAAGAGGAAAAATCTCTCCCCTGCCCTCAGCCTATTCCCAAACACAGGAAGAAGAGTGTCTCTCCCTCTCCCTCCTGCTTGTGAATCACTGCACAGCAGTACTTTCTGGGTCCTGCTCAAACGTGACAGCAGGATGCCCACGCAGCAGCTGGTCCCTTACCAGCAACAATTTGTTCCCCTACTGCTAATTACTAGGGGGAGGAGATATGAGATCCCAGCCACCAGGACATGGGGCAGCACTCCTGGGGAGAGACCTCTGGCATCCTGCCCAAGGCCATTAGAGCTGGGGAGTGATGAGGTGAAGAAGTATGGGAGGGCATCCGAGTATCAGGGCCATTGATCTGGGAGAGCTGCCTGGACTGCAGCTCTAGGCTTTACTGATGGACATGCCCACCTACCACTGCACATCCCTGCTCTGCCTAGCAGGCTGGCCAGGCCTCAGAACTCTAGCTGACAGTAGGGCTGCACGGCATTCATACTTCTCACTGCATCTAGCCAAACCCTGGCCCTTCCCACTCCACCTTTGAGGGAGGCTGCAGAAGAGTTTTGCCCTTGACTGGGGAGACAGAATGGCCCTTGGGAGCCCAGCAAGGCCCCACGGATGCTATATGTAGCATGGCCTAGATATGAAGCTCCTGGGCTTTGTGGCTCCACTGCACAGAGGAGGGGTGGAGGAGAGTGTGCTCCCCTCCTTCCTGCATGCAGCACATAGCCAGGGAAAACAGGGGCAGGCACGGTTCCTGCTGCAGCACTGCTCTGGGGTCTGCTGTGCAGCCACTTGAACCTAGCAAAGGAGATGCCTGGCTGGTACAAAGCCCTAGCTCTACCAGGCTGCTTTGCCTGCAGTGTGCAGGGACTCTCCTTCTCCTTTATACCCTCTGCTTGTTTTGTGGCTGCATCCTGGGTAGAGAGAAGCCTCCGAGACTGAAGGCATTAATCTAACAGAGAGCAATCCATCACTAGGAAGTGCTTGTGAGGAATCAGCTCCAGTCCCTGCACTGACACACCTGCTAGCAGGAACATTGCTCCCTTGTCTCCATTCCTCCTTGTTGGCCTGTGTGCTATGGCTAGCAGAAAGTCTGGCTCTGGGCTCACACTCAGTCATGCAAGACTCTGCCCACCCAGAGCAGAGCAAGTCTCCTGGCAGTTTGCTGTCTATCTAGAGAGGTAGGTGACCATGTCTGCCTCTAGCCCTTCCCACTCAGGGCCACTAAAATCTTCCTGCAAGAGCTTTGGAAATCCTTGCAGGAGCCAGCCAGGACACTAGGAGCCAGCTCAGCCTGTTCGAGGAAGCTGACTGATGCACAGAGCTCTTGGGTTGCTCCATCTGCTCCCCAGACTGAGTGGGTGCAGTGCTTGGCTGCCTGTTCCAGCCTCCTTCTCACTGCTTCCCATTCGAGGCAGTGACGGTGCTTAGCAGGGGTTAGCTTCCCACCCCCATCTGCTGGGATGGGAGAGGTGCTTTCTGCATCATGCCTTACAAACCCAGTCTCTGCTGAGCTTAGAGGGAGACTCATCCCTGGGGAAAGGAGAAACATCTCTGGCAGCTGAACCAGGCAGGTCTGGCAGATAACTTCAGGTCCTAGCTCAAGAGTTTGCAGATCTGCATCTGTTACCTACAAAAGGTGAGTGTCCAAAGCAGCTGTACTCGACCTCTTTGCAAGGGTACCACATCCCATGGGCTCTTTGTGTAAGTTAACATGGACAGAGTTAGAACCTGTGAAAGATGCCACTTCAGACAGGGAAACTCCCCTCCTCCACCTGGCTGAATGTCTTACCCAGTGACACAACCCTGTCCCTCCCCAAAGATGGCAATCAAGGGGAGTACCTATGGGGGCTGATAGCAGGCTGCACAGCATTAGAAGCCCCAGACACTCAGCTGATACCCAGAGCAACTTTAAACCTCTCTGTTTTGGAGAAATCTACCTGTGTGAGAAAAGAGAATCTCCTAGAGGCTTCCTAGGAAGATGCTGGATAGAGAAAGGAGCACTGAGGACAGCATTGCTTCTGCTCCCCCATCCTCAGCCTAGCATCCTCCTCTCTGTCTCAGGAGGAATGAATAATGAAAGCTACAGGAAATAGAAATATCTTCCCTGAATTTTCTCCTCCTACGTGCTGGGCCCTAAGGAATGGAAACTGTTTATTAGCATTCCTTATTTATGAAGAAACCACCAGGCTAAGAGAGTTAACTCTCACCACACATGTTCCTGAAGATGGTTCCAGAGGAGAGAAGCCACTGGAAGAAGCAGCTGCTGCCTGCAGGCTCCCTCCCCAGTGTGCTCCAGGAAGCTCCTCACCCTGCAAACAGGCATGTTAAATAAAAGCAGGGAGGTTAAATAAAGGCAGGCAGGTTTGCCTCTTTCAGGCATACAACAACAGAACATGGTTCTGCATTGAGGCTGGAGACTGTCAGGAGGCCTGGCTCTCACCCTGGCAGCGCTGGAAGGACAGCACAGACAGTGCTTCCCTTTAGCAGGCAGCCAGCTGCTCCCCACACTTGGGCTTGTGTCATCAGCTCCAGCGCCTGCTCATCTCCCCCATTGTTCATGGGGACAATGGGAGAATGGGAGTGTGTACTAAGGCTGCTCCAGAAAGGGTTTCCCCTGCTCCCTGCCTTCACTACAGTAGACAGGAGCCAGCAAGCCCATGCTGCTAGTGTGCCTCCCCAGCTCAACCTGAGACCCTGGGCAGAGGGGGAAACAGCACTGCCTGTCCAGAGCCTGATACCAGCTCTCTTCAGAGGCACTCTGCAAGCCTTGCTCTATTATCCTTCTTTTCAGCATCGGGCCACAACCACCAGCATCCCTCCAGCCACAACTGGCCCTAAAACCAGATTTGCACTGTACTTAGTCACTCACCAAATCCTCCCAGTCCATAATAACAAAATTGTTTGGAGCAGGAGGAGACTTTCAAGTGATTCCCAGGCAGCTTTTTACCCGTTGTTGTCTACTTCTGTTTGCTTTGTGCTCTAAGGAACCTTGTGTTTCTGGGCTCTCACAGGAGAGCTAGGAAGCCCAAATCCCCTGTCCCTACCACATCTACAGGGCAGGAAGTGGGTCACTTCATATCTCTGTGCATCAGTCATGCCACAGAAAAAAACCCATGGCTTAAGTTATTTCTTTTTTTATCCAGTCCAACCCTCTGATGGAAATACAAGTCTCTAGGAGACAGATTGCAGATAAAGACAGCACAGTCAAAATGAATCACTGAGCTTTGGTAGAGAAAGCCAAAGCCATGGGTAAAAGCCAGAAATGAAGGGGAATGGAAGGAAGTCTTGACTGTAGCAGTAGAAGAGTTAGCCAGCTCCCACCAAAGAGTGCTCTTTAATATACACACTGAGTGACTACAAGCACCAAGGCAGCACCCAGAGACCCTGCTCAGAATAGAGGCCCTTTTCTGTAGTGCTGCCAGTGCTAGAAGTAAACACCCTCCTACACCTACGTTTAAAGAAATCCTTCTCTGGGGCATGTTCAGATCAGAGCTACATACCACTTATTCCTAATGGAGTCTGGGATCCTGCCAGCCAGGACTTCTTTACTTTAAACCTGCTCTCCTATTTTATTAAAGTAATTTATATGGTTTACTAATCTCTGCATTGCTTCTAACACCAATATCCAGTGTGTAAAATGCACAGCTTTGGATTTCTCTGTGCACAAACCACCTGGCAGTGAGCTGTGACACTCTCAAAGTGGCAGAAGCTCACCTGCCTTCTCCAGCATATTCAGCTATGCTCAGCAAGCAGCCATTCCAAATCCCAAACACTGCAGTTCTGCCACACAGCACCACCACTTCCCAGTTTAAAAAAGCATTTTACTGAGGATGCCACAACATGGAGTAACTGAAAAAATGGAAATGACAGCTCTTGTTCCTAAAGACAACAGACAATGTTTTCCTGCATGATGCAGTCCAGATCCACTCTCCACTGACAAGGTGCTGAAACAAAAACAAACCCAAAACCCCCAAATTCAAAAACCCTACTGAGAGACCAAACAAGAATGAAATTTTATGTAGAGGACAGAAACTAAAGAATAAAAATGACATTGTACTGAGACAGCCCTTGCCACCCAGTTGTGTTAGTACAGAAACATGATGCAAAGGATGCTGTCAACAAAGACATCCTGCATTGGAGAAGCTGACAAACCCAGCCTCCATGCAAAACCACTAAGATGAACGACTCAACACAGCAGTGCACAGCAGAGATCCTGTCAGTGCTGGACCTGGGCTCAGAGGCAGGCACCCTGGGCAAAGCCAGCCGGGCATGCAGAGCACCGGCCAAAGCGACTGCACAGCCCTGCCTACGGGGGAGCTCCGGTCGCTGCCTGGATTTCAAAGTGCCCGGGACTGCAGGGCATTACCTCAACCCTGACTTACAGGGCTGCCCCCATCCCAAAGGCCCAGGGCACCCCTAAAGGCACCCACCAGGCTCTCACATCACCACAGTGACAACAGAAAGCTTCCTTTGCCCAGAGCACCTTTGTCCCTAACTCCATTTTTGCCTCTCTCCTCACTGTCCCATAGGATGTCGCCTTTGTTCTCTGTCAGCTGCTGTCAAGAAGGGAGCATAGAATTAGGCCTTAGTAGCACCTACTTGTACCCAATGTAGCAGTGGATGGAGTCTTGGAGTCCCTCTCTTTTTTTCTCTGTATTCCATCTTTAATCATTATGAAGTGCAAGACTTATTCATTTATCTCTTCTTTCCCTTCTACATCCTCTCTCTTCAGCCCTCCTACCCCACAATCACCCTTTTAAAGATGTAACATTTTTCACTGCAGGTAATCCTCTCTGATCTCACCTTGATATATGTTGGAACCTTCTTCTCCATCAATTCTGTTCAACCTCAGCTTCACAGTTCTGTAATAATTAAAATACTGGTAAGTTATTCAATATTCCATATAAGGACAAATTTATTTTTTAACATTCCTTCCTGTGAGCATCTTTGTATCCTCCCTGCTCCTTAGTCCCTAAAGCCAAAACTATTACTCAAATCAAGACTGGTCATTTAACACAGCATGGCAAAACCTTCCTGATTTCTGCTAATTTCAGTTTTCCCTGCAAAAATACTATACATTATCAATTACCTCAGATTCTTTTTATGTAACCCAAATGACTCCATTAGCACACCTCCAAAGAAGCCACTTTTTATTCATCTAAATTACATCAACTTCTCCCTCCAAAACATTTTCTGAGGTAGCCCAAATGATACCAGAGTCATCCCTTCAAAATACCACTTTTTAGTCACCTAAATTACCTCAGCTTCTCCCATCAGAATGTCCCCTCTGTCCCCCTTACCTGAGTTTCTCTCTCTAATATGTCACTTGTCTCTCCTAAGTAACCTCAGCTTTTTCCTCTAAATATTCTGTGCCCAACAGATGAACTCAAAGTCTTCTCAGGTAACCCAAATTTCCCCACAATCACCCCTTTAAAAATAGTCACTTTTTATTTCCCAAAATGACCACAGCATCTCCCTCCAAAATGTCACCTTAGGCCTCCTCTAGCTTTACAGCAGCTTTTATCTCTAAAAAGTCAATTTAGATATCACTAATTAACTCTGCTTTTCCCCTCAAAATCTCTCCTCTCTCCCATCTAACTTCCATCACCTTTTCCCTCCAAAATGCCACCCCAGACTTCTCTAACTTTACTTCAGATTTCTCTCTAAAATCTCTCCTTTTCCACATATCTTTACCTCAGCTTTTCCCTCCAAAAGCTCTGTCCCTATAGGTTACCTCAAACTCTTCTGAAGTAACTCAAATTACACCACAATCACACCTTCCATAAAATGCTTTTTATTTACTAAAAATTATTGTTTTTATTATTAAAATCAAACTTTATTGTTTATATTATTACATAGCTCCAAAAATCTGGTCTCCTACTGATCAACACAAATTCTTCCAAGGTAACACAATTAACACTGCAATCATCCCTTCCAAAAATAGTCACTTTATTCTTTGCTCTCCAAAGTCCCCTCTATCCCTCAGGACTGAACTCAGCTTTGCCCTCCAAAATCTCTCCTCTCTTCCCTCTAACTTACTTCAGCTTTTCCCTCCAAGAATCCTGTCTGCTATAGATTACCTCAAATTCTTCTCAGCTAACTCAAATTACCCTCAAATTAATTACTTAAAAAAACCTCACTAGATCATCTAGTTCCAACCCCCCTGCCTGCCAGGGACACCTCCCACTAGATCAGGCTGACCCAGACCCCATCCAGCCTGGCCTTAAAAGCTTCCAGGGATGGAAGAGGCTTCCACAACCTCTCTGGGCAACCTGTTCCCCACCCTAACAGTGGAGATCCAGTGTAAATCTCCCCTCCTCTAGTTCAGATCCATTCCCCCTGGCCTTACCACTACCTGACATCCTAGAAAGCCCCTCCCCAGCTTCAGATGAAGCAAAGCTTTGGCTCTGTGAATTAAATACATATCATGTGTGAAGGGCCAACAAAAACTGCCCTGGAGCCTCTGTGTGTCCTCCTCATGCACAACAACCTCTTGAGAGAGGCAACCTCTTCCTCCTTTCCCTGTAATACCACATGAACTGCTGTTGCTGTGCAGCCACAGGAGGGAACTTGCACTGGACCAGGTGAGTCAGAAACAGCTTTAAGAAGGGCAGGGGAAGAAAACAGCTTCCTAGCCTGCACAGGTGAGAGACAGCACAGCCCTTCTCACCTTGCTGTGTCTTATTTAAGGGCTCTCCATGCTCAAGGTGGCCTGTGTTACTGGAGTGGGAGGGTGGGCTGGTCAGCACGGTTGGTCATCTCTGTCTAGTGCTGTGTTTTAGGGTGCTAGGGCTCGGCCGGTGATAAAGTTGCAGGATAGAGGTGGAGGAAGCAGGATGACGCCAGCATCCCTGGGGAGCAGCCACCAGACTGGTTATCCTGCTAGGAAGCACCAGAGGGTAGCATTGCCTTTTGCTGGAGTGTGCTGAGGTAACCTAGGTAGTGCTGCTGTCTTCCCGAAGGATCGTGAGGCTTGTTGCTGTGGAGCAGGCTGCATCCTAAAGGTCCTGCAGTGCTTTGTTCTTACACGTGGGAAGAAATCCACTGCAGAAGCCTGAAGTCCCACGTTTCCTTTGGTAGGGTGGGGTTTGATCTGACTTTTCAAATCATCCCTGGGTTTTCAGGGGTTTGCCTTGTTTTCCCTGGCAGGGCAGGTGGGAGGGATGAAAGTGGTGTTTAGGGACTCATTCTGAGTCACACAGCTCTGTTTTGTGTGTATTCTGGCAGGCCTACTTTGGTGGAGAGGCACAGATTCCAGTGGGGAGGAGTGCTCCCAGCTGTCTGGAAAGGGAGAGTTGGAAGAAGGGGGAAGAATGCAAATCTCTTAGAAGATTACCAGATGCAATGGTCAGAAGCAATAGCAGTGCAAGTTCTGAGTGCTGGCAAGGGGTGTATGCTGTGTGTAAGGCATCCACACAGCTGCAGGCTTGCACCAAAGCAGACTTTGGTGGGGAAGAGTTCTTGCATGGCTGGAAAGCCAAAGGGGCAGTGTCTCTGAGCAGTGTTAGTCTGTCCTCTCTGCCCCAGGCTTTCCAGGGCCTGCAATGTTGCTGCCATACTTGTGTTTGGTAGTGGGGGGCTCAAAACTGAGAGTTCTCCTGCCATTGTCTTTCCAGCCCTAATGTGTCTGTCCTCTGCAGGTATGAACTGGGCTGAGGAAGGACCCTGAGCCTGCCCTGATGGCTGTAGGTCTCACTTGCACTTGCCTGGCTCCAGCTCAAGCTACCTTGACCTCTGAAAATAATTTCTAGCCTCTTGCTAAACTCAATCAGTAACTTCTTTGATCACTTCACTGTGTTCATGTCCCCCTTCTTGCTAAGGAAGTGGAGACCTTTCAGTGTCTTTTGATGGGAAAAGGGGAGAAATTCAACTCTGCCATTGCCTATCTCAGGCTGTCTAGTTTCCAGCAGTAGTGGGGTACCATTACTTCAGTCTTTGTGGTAGGGATGCAGAGTTCCCTAAGAGACCATGCTCAAGTAGGGTCACACTGTCTCCTGCAGACTAGAGGTTGCCCAGAGTTTGCCAGATGGAGGCAAGAAGGAGATCTGCAGAGCCAGGACAGTGCCTATTTCCCCCAGCAGAACTCAGTCTTTGTGGTGAATCCTGCTGGAAGCTGAGGGTCTGGTTCCTGGCTCAATAAGGAGAGTTGGACCTTTCTTTATGGCTGGTAAGAACCCTGCTCCCTGGAAATTGGGGAATTTGCTGGAATTCCCTTGCTCCTCACCCCCTGCTGGTCAACTTTCCTCAAGGAGATGCTTGAGGTAGAAACTTGATGCAGTATCTGTGAGACAAGGGGGAAGCAGGGAGGGCTGGGCTGGGCTCTGCTGGGCCAGTGTCCAGTCACCAGGGACCTACAGGCACTCTTCTGTGCTCCCTGTGCCCTCTCTGCCTGGTACATTTACATCTGCAGCCTTTGGTTCTTCCTTATCATAAATCCTGTAGGATTTAACTTCTAGCTACTCATCCTTTTGACAGTAATGGACCATTAACTAACTAGACATAAAATTGAAAGTGTAAATCCCTCTCCCTTGGGGAATTAGAAAGCAGGTTTAGGATGCAGGCCATGAAATGCAAGAGTTCATTGTAATCACAAACGAGGCCTGATTAACTCTGCCTGCCTGGCATCCCCAGGTCTGTGCCAGCTGATGAACAAGAAAGCAGAGGCTGAGGCTTGTACTGCAGAACCATTTGCATCTGCCAGGGGAGAGCAGTGTCTCAGTGTTTGAACTTGTTTAGTCCATTGCCAGGGTCTTCCCTGTAAGACTGAGCAGAGCCTTGGCTGCTGAGGAATTATTTCCAGAGACTGTTATCTCTGATTGCAAGCTTGGTGTCTTTTCCTCTCTCTTTTTTTTTTTGGGGACAGGGTTAGAAGGGAAGGCTGAGTGTCAGAAGTCAGGGGGGGAGAAGCACAAGGTGCCTCTTCCCCAGAGGAATGGCCCAAACTGTTCCCACTAGGAGCAGGAGGAGGTGATGCAGCAGCTCTGCAGCTTGCTGTGCACCAAGTTCAGCTCCCAGTACTTTCTCTGGGGTCTCTACTAATGGTGGCAAGGTTCCTGCTATGAATATGTGGGACTCTGGTCTCTAGACCTTGAGATCAGTGTCCACTGATTGAAAGATACAATTACCTTCCTCTTGCAGGAGTGATTCTCCTTTCAGCCTCCCAGGCCCTTCATCATGCATCTTACTTCACTACATTTTGATTGGGTTACAGTAAGCTGTCATTAGAGCCAGAAGGGCCAGGTCAGAAGGGGATGACTTCAGAGGCCTAACTGAGCTCTGCTTCTGGTGAAGAGAGGAGTCCCAAGCATCTCAAGAATAAGTGACTTAATTGGAGAGCAGAGGAAGAATCAGGTTCAAAAGCCATTTGTGGAGAAATTAAGTATCTTGGGCACTCCCAGTACCCCCTGGAAATGATGGAGGTTGCAGTAGAAAAACTAGCTGTGTGTATGGAGGTTGCTCAGCATGGGAGCAGTGGTGGGGAAGGAGAGAACCTGGTCTAGATTCTCACTGGGCTGGAGATGCAGTTTTGACAAGATTTGAGTGCTCACTAGCAAGTGATTTGAGGCTTTCTCTTCTTTGTGCTATGTTCTTTCTTCAGACCCTTCTTTGCAACCCCAGAGTTAGAGGATAACTTGCTCCCCCAAACACAGGGCTCTCCAGAACTCATCTGATCATAGCAGCTGAGCTTGGGGAGAAGCAATGGGGGCATGATGCTGGGTGGCCACATCACCTGCCCTCACACTGCTGCTGTGGGCAGTTTGAGGGACTCCAGGCATGCTGCTGATGCTAAGCAGGGCTGGGTGAAGTCTGTCTTGCTGCAACCAGCATGAGCCCTCCTGGGAAATGAACTTGCTGGTGACCACTGGCCAGCAGCCCCTGCAGAGTTCAGCCAGCCCCACCATGTGTCTGTGCTCTGGCATTTCCCACTTCTTTCCTTGCAGCCTGTGGCCATGCTCCTGCAGCTGAGCAGTGTGCTGGTGCCTGTGCTGTTCATCATGCCAACAGCATAAGAGCAAGTGGAAAAAAGTGTCTGGAATTTATCACTTGTGGCAGGAGCTTTTGTCTGTAATAAAACCCATTTTCTCCCTCCTCTTCTAGCACTTTCCCCCTTTCCCTTCTCTCATTATTATTATTATTAAGAAGCTTAATGCCATATGTCTTGCTGTTTCATAAATAACCCCTGTAATCAAACAGCACTGGGTAAATGGGCAGTCCAGCTTGTGCAATTTGTTTGACAAAATGAATCCAGAAGAATATGAGTCTGTGGATGAAAGACAAATAGAGCAGCTTGGATGAATGTGTTAACCAAGAGGGGGGGAAAAAAAAAAACCCAACCAACCCAGCTTGGCAGAGTGGTTGCTGCTATATTTATAGATGCAAATGGAGTTCAGGGCTAATTTATTAAAAACAGAGCCCAGAGCTTGCCAGAATGGTCACTGTCTCCTGGGAAGGAGAAGAGACATGGCCCTGCCAGGGCTGGGGAGGGGAGCTGAGCTCAGCCTTGCTCTGGGAGTGTTAGGTCTTTCTGCTGTGTGGGGAGGCAGGTAGTGCTGAGAGGCTGGAAGGACCTACCCTCAGCTGTTGGCTGGAGGGCTGGGGTTCACCTTTCTTGGGTGTACTGGCAATGTGAGTGGCCCTGGCTTGGGCTAGGTGCTGGCCATAGCTGAAGACAGGCAGTGCTGCAAGGAGCAGCCAGCCTAGTGAAGTTGAGCAGCAGGTGCATGTTGACTCTTTGATCTTCTGGGCTTTGTCTTTTTTTTCATGCCTTCCTTCTGAACCTCTGAAAGTGCTTAGCAGACTTTTGATGCAGCAGCATCTGTCCTTCCCTGGCCTTACTGCTGCATTTTAGTTGCTTGTAGGGAACCCAGGAGTCCTGACTCTCTGTTTTGGGAGACCCCAGCCCACCATGGCTCCTTGCCCACCTGCTGGCAAAGGGGTTGTGGCTGGCTGTGGATGATACTGCCTGGCTTGAGGGGAGCCAGATTTAAGCCCTTCTGGGTTAGGAAAACCTCTGAGCTGTATGGAAGCTCAAAGGGACCCCTAGCCTCTGTAGCTGCCATGCTGCTGAGCTCCTGTCTGTTTTTTGTCTGGTTGTTTTGGTTATGTTTGGCCCTAATGCAAAATACTAGGGCCAGAAAGGTCATGCTGGCAAACAGGCCAGGCTGAGCAAAGTTCATCCAGCCCTGCAGGATGCTGATAAAATCACAGAAGATGCAGGTTAGCCAGGATTTGAAGCTGCAGCCCTTTCCACTAGCTCTGCCTGACCCTGGGCTGTGTTCCTTCCTAAAGGTGAACTTGTGCCTTTCTCCTCTGGGCAAGGTCTTTTGGAGCATTCCTCCAGTGCTTTTTTAGTGCTCAAGGAGCTGGGCAGCATGTATGCATAGCAGCAGCCCTTTGGTATGTATGTGGTTGCTGGGAGGAGACCTGTGCCTTCCTAAACATCTCTCTGCAGTTACACCCCTGCTACCTGTACCCTGCTGCAAGATGTACCTGAGGGGGAGGAAGAGCTGAGGCTTGCCTTTAATCATCTCCTATAAGGTTGGGCCTTTCCACCAATGCTATCTGCAGTCTCTTCCATGTCAAATCTACCCCAGAAGATAGCGACAGCCTGCCTTAGCCTGGGAAGTGCTGCAACCTAGAGGAGAAATCCCTTTATGCTGCAGCAGAGCTCTGCCTCTTCTGTGTCTTCACCATTAGGCGGCGATGCAGGCTCTGGTGACTGGCAGGGTTGGGATGTGCCCAGAGGAGAGATGAAGCATTTTTCATTGATGAGAAATAGCTCAGCTACTGTTCCCTGCTCCTCACCTTCTCCAGACTTGCCCATTGGCCGTGTCAGCTGAAGAGCTGCATTTTTAATCAAAGCAGTGATTGTGCTTTTAGATGAGGGGTTTGGGGATGTGGAGGAGGATGTTTTCCTGCCTTCTCACCTCCTTCCTGCCCTCTGAGCACCTGAGCTGTCTTTGCTCTGCCTTTGCAAACACAAAGAACAGCACTGTTCTGCAAGGCTTAATGGGAAGCCCAAGAGGTGACCTGCAGGGTGGAAAAAGCAGAGGCTGTTGCTCCTGCAGACCTTGGCTGGGCCTGGGCTGTGTGTGCTGGAGGGAGAGGCAGGCAGAGCTGCAGTGCAGGTGGCTCACGTGTGGACTGCACATCCACCCGGAGGGATGCTGCCTCATTAGTTGAGGAAACACCTTTCTCCTGTCTGCCTCCCTCCCCCTCCTCCAAGTGGGAAGGCAGCCCTCGCCCCTTCTCCTCATTCCTGGTGTGTATGAGTATTCTTTTTTAAGTGGCAAGCTGAATATTTTAAACCAACACTGCTTAAAATCTATAATTTATGGGCAAAGCTTCAGAAGAGGAGATCAGTCGCCTCTCGGTGCTGAGGGTGCCTCTCCAGCTGCAGCAGCCCCCACTGCTCTCTTTCCAGTCAACTGGCAGAAGGGATTAGCCTTGGGCAGGGCAGCCAGCAGAAAATTCCCAGCTCTGGCTGAAGAGAAACTGGATTGTCTTCTCTGGCAGGCAGGAGCAGCTCTAAGCCCTCCCCCAGCACCCACCCCCAGGAGAGAGCCCTGTCCTCCTGCTAGCTCTGCAGGGACCAGCTGCCTGGGCCCCAGAGGCTTTGGTTCAGAGCTGGACTATTTCAGGCAGTGCATCTGATGCAATGTGTTAGCTTCTGCTTGGGGTGATACAGCAGCTCTGTGGCACCTCTACTTCCTCCTGCCAGATGCTTTTAGTGTTTGGGCTGAGGCCCCAGCCACAGCTCCCCCTTCTCCCCTTACCTGGCACTGGTCAGCTGCTCCTTCACCAGCCCTGCATCCTTGGTGGGGCTGTTAGAGGCCAGGAGTCCTACATCCAGAAGGACCTCCTGACCTTGGTCCTGGGGAATTCTGCCCAGGGAATGGAAAGAGGTGAATGAAAAAAGAAGCAATGGCCATTTTTCAGGGTCACTGCAGAGACAGCAAGCCAAGAAGGAGCTTGCATGTGCTTGGAGTTAAAATCTGAGGGAGCCAGGGCACAGGCAAGGAGTTTGAGGCCTTTGGGAGGCTGAACTCCCAAAGCTAGCAGGCTAGACATGATGAGGACTTGAACTAGGGCATGAACTTGAGCTTCAAGGTGCTTCTGGATAGTGTGAGACCCCAAGCCACCAGGAGAAGACCCTGCCTTTTGCTGTCCTTCTCTCCCCTGTGCCCTTGCATGTTTCCCTGAGCTGCATGTAGGAGGATTCCAGGCTTGTTCATTAATGGAAGTGGAGAGATTTTTTTGCTTCAATTAATTAATTTGCTGCTCTTCCCCATTTTCAGGACCATCTTTTATTCATGGCCAAGTGGTGCAGACACTGCTGCTTGCTGCCTTCTCAGGATGCTGGCATTAATATTTCATCCCAGAGCCTGCTTGTGCTGGAGAGAGCTCATGTGCCACATGCCTGCCTCTGTCTGCTGATCTCCTGCTCTGGCCCAGCTCACATTCTCTGCATCCAGCTCCAGACTGGGCCTTCCCTGTCTCCTCACCAGCTGTACCTCCTCTCCTCAGCTCATCTTCCCTGGCCCACTTCGAGCTGGGGTTGCAGCTTTCTGTCTTCTGTGTTGCTGGGTATCCAGCCCTCTGCAGAGGGTGAGATGATTGCTGTGGCAATAATAGGTTCTGGAAGCAACTTGTTTTGATATAAAGCAGCAGGGAAGGGGAGTGATCTGTGTTCTTCTCTGTCTTTCTGCCCCTTCCCAAGAAAGCAGGGAAACCAGGACCTACCTATATTTCAGGTGCCAGAGGAGCAGTTGAGTGATGTGGCTGCAGTCTGGGAGGAAAGAAGGCTGCTGTAGAAGAAAAACCTGGTTGTACTTGTCAGAGGAGCAGCAGAAATGATGAAAAGTAGTTCTCCTCCTGCTTCTTCACCCCTCTCCTGGCTCCTATGCATGTGTTCTCAGGTGTTACTTAGCTCTGTGGAGCTCCAAGGCCAGGAGCAGCCTTTGCCTGCAGCTTCTGAGGCCCCAGCAAGACATTCTGTCTGAAGAAGGTCAGGCCACAGTGCAGCTGTTTGGAGTGGCACTTCATTTACTGAATGGCAGCTCCATAACCATCTTCACAGAAAAAGACTGAAGTTTCTGTGCTGGGAGCTGTTAGAAACCTTAGCATTCAGGCAGGTGGCACAAAGCAGAATCTCCTTGCTGGATGTAGGAGTTCCTGGGTTTTGCTTGGGCTTTTTTAGTGGATTGGGGTTTTTTTCCTTCACTGGAACTTTTAAGGATTCTTCAGAGGGCCTGATAGCTCATTCCTGGCTGTTGCCTTCAGGACCAATGCATCCTGTGCACATTGGATTTGGGGCTGTCAGCAATGTACTGATCTCAGGTTGTTGCAGCTGAAGAGGTAGATCAAGTTAAAGTTCAGCTCTGGTTTCCAGGGGTCAGAGAAAGCCAGTGGATTGTGGATGATGTGTTTTTCCTCTTTCCCACCCTGCAGAGGAGCACAGAGTGGTTGAAAACCAAAGGGACTCTAGGGCTGCCTGTGCTGCCTTTAGCTCAGACAGGCACTCAGGGAGGAGGCTGCTATGGAGCCTGTTCAAGTGAAGAGCTGATCCTGTTCCCAAGGAAGGTATCTTTGGCACTGGGGCTAGTAGACTGGAGATATTCTCCCTGATTGAAGTGCTTGTTCTGGCAGGGAAATGCTTTTCAGCTCTCAAAGGATGGGAGGAGAGGCCTCCCAAGGTGTGATTTGTGTCCTTCCTTCTTCACCCCAGCTCTCCACAGAGCCTAGTCCTGGTACATCGTTCATCTCTTCAACAGAAGGATAGCACAGAAGCTCATGAACTGCATGCCCTCAACTCTCTGGTTCAGAGTAATCAGAACCTGCCTGCTCTGCAGCAGAGCCAAGTGCCTTAGGAGTCACCAAACCAAAGCACACCTTAGAAGAGATCCTAAAATTGGGGTGGGAAAATGTGTATCTGCTCCAAACTGAGATTACTTCTGGAAAGACCAGATGTGGATATTGGGGATTCACAGTCCACAGGTTTGCTCTCTGACCCCAGAAGGCTGGGAGAAGGCAGAGACAGAGAGGGGAGGTGAGGAGCAGCTGTTGTGCAGAGGGTGGGTTGTGTCAGGGAGCACTTGCAGGGCATGTGAGTGCAGCCACACGTGTGCAGGGGATGTGCTCAGCGAATGGAAGGTGGCTGCAGGTTGCAGGATGTGGAGGCTGCAAGTGGCAGAATCTCCACAGCCTCATTAAGCTCTCATGTCCAAATTAAAATGTCAGATTTGCATATCAGTTCTGTCTGTTCGGGTCCATTATGCAGAAGCCTGGAGGAAGCACATGGCTGGGGGGTGCTGAGGGAATCCAGCAGGGAAGGCAAGCCCTGGGTTACAAGGACACACCACGGATGTGCCCAGCAGGCAGGAGGAGGAGCTGGTGGTGGGAGTGTGTGCAGGGCAGCAGGGGGCTGGGGGTTACGCTTTGGAGGGACAAGAAGCCTGCAGCCTTGACTGGTTGATTTCAAAGCAATTTACCAAGAAATGCATGGGGGCCAGGCTGGTTTGCCCATCAGTGCCTCATTTTATAGTGGAGGAAACTGAGGCAAGGGGAAGGAGGTGAGAGATTGACCTGGCAAAGCCTTTCTGGGGGTAAGGCACCGTTGTGCTGGGAGGAGCAATGTGCAGGGCACCTAGCACTGCTGCAAACCACTCCTTCCAGTGGAAGACCTCAATCCAGCATGCTCCTCTCCCTGGAGAATCTGGGGTTCAGTGAGCCAGTCCTTCCTTCCCCCAGAGAGGGATTCAGCCTGCCCACCCCTCTGTGCTGGGAGCTCTGGAGCCATGACAATGAAGCTGCCCAGCTGGAGTGAGTGCTGTGCAGTGCTCCTCATCTTCTGGGCCTGGCTGAGGGACCAGGGCCACTTCTTCTCCAAAGCTAACTGCTACCTCTCTCCTAGGAGCCCCACAATGCCAAGCATGTGAAACTTTAGGGAGAATTAGGGACTAAGCTTGGTTTAACATGAGTCAGGGCTCTCTTATGGCTCCCTCCATTCCTGTAGGTGGAATAGACAGCTGCATGTGAGGGGCAGGGTTACACTGCAGCTTCCAAGCTCTGGACAGGTTCCCAAAACAGCTTCTCTGTGTTTTCCTCTACCCTCTTTCAGGAGGCAGAGAAAGGGCACTGCACTGCCTGGGCTCTGGCTGTAGAGCTTTACCTTCAGTAAGCTCTTTACAATTTCCCCCAGGCTGGATTCCTGTAAGATCTTGTTTTAATCCGAATTTAATTACCTGTAAAGACAGACAAGCCTCTTCCTTGCCCCTTGGGAAGCCCAGCCAGCAGGGTAGCTTCAGGTATTGGTACAAAGCCAAGCTGCAATCCAGGTTGGTGAGAGCCCCTGGAGTTCACAGGAGCTTCCAGTGTGGCTGGAGACAGAGGAATGTGTCACAGGACTGAAGTAAGCAGCACTTGGAATTGGTGACACAGCACCTGAGAGAGGCAGGGCCCCTTCAGAGGGAGGTTTACCAGGCTGCTTTGGAGCTGAGCATCTATAATCCCACAGAAACTTCTGCCAGGGGTCTGGCTGCAGCAAAAAGAGGCTTCCTAAAAGCAGGATTGACTGCAGGTGCCTCTGTCCTGCAAGGTGGCAGGAGTAGAGCTAAAGCTGTCCTCTTCATCACCTCTCCCCAGGCAGGGCTGGAGGGGAGGCTCATGGAGGGTTAGCATGAAGTTTAGAGAGCATCATGGCAGGGAGAAGGTGAGACAAGGTTTCTTCCTTCAGGAGAAGGATCATAGTCACCTGGGTAGGCTGCTGTGTGCTGCTTCAGGTCCCTGCTGGCACCTGGACTCAGGCAGACTGTGTGTCTTCAGTCCCTGGGAAGAGATGGCAAGCAAGGAGGAGGAATGAGGTCTCTCTTGCTCTGCAAAGCCTGTGCCTGCTGCCCTGCACATCTGTGAAGCAGATTACATCCCTGATGGGCCAGATGCTGAAAGATGCTGAACATCCTTAGAAGGTCAAAGTCAGACAGCAGAAAACCCTTCTGGCCACCTCTGAGCCATGGAAGTGACAGAGCCTGCACGACAGGGGATGCCTGGGAGGCAGAGCAGCATCTGAGTCAGCCCTCTCCAGAGGAAGATCTGTCAATGGCTGGGCTAGTTTTCACCAGCTCCACAGCTGGTGGCAGTTTCTGCACTTCATGCAAGAAGCATCTTGTGTGGCTGACATGCTGGTGCCTGGAAGGGAGCCAGGGGAATGAGACCACTCTTTTCTCACCAGGGGTTGATGCCTGTGGACCTTATCCAAGCAGTCTTTGCACTCTAGTACCATCTCCCCAAGAAGAAAAGGGGCCCAGCAGCAGGAAAGAGCCTGCAAGGCTCAGTGCTGGGGGGACTGAAGGATCTGAAGGATCTTCTCTGGCCACCTTCCCAGCTCATGGCTGCCTGAGGAGTGCAGCCCCACAGCTCATCCCCTTGTGGCAGGCTGCTAGGCAGGTCAGGACAGCATCCTTCCAGGGGAGTCACTCCTGCTTTATACCATTGTAAAGAGAAAAGATGTAGCTTTGATTAAACCTTGTTCTGAGTCCTGGGAGGAGCTAAGTGATGGAGGACTGGGATAAAACTGTGAGGTCTTCCACAGACTCCCTGTAAGTCAGTTGTGTCATCCCTAATGATCTCATTCTCCTATCCATAAAAGCTGGGGTACCTCCTGCCTTGGCTATGAGGAATGCAAACCTTCCAGGGCTAGGACTGCTCCTGCTGATCATCACAACATCCAGGAGAGTAATGGAGTTCCCCATGCTCCTCTGCCAACAGCTTCAGCCCTGATCCTGGGAGCAAAGTTCATATTTCCTTTCCAAGTCTCAGCTGTGAGACAACATCCAGCTCCTTCAGCCCACAGCAGTGGTGTTAACCTCAACAGCCTCTGCTCTCTCAGTGCCTTCTCTTCCCTGCCTGGAGGAATGGCAGCTGCCTGCTGCAGCAGGGCACCAGAAAGGCTGGTGTGCTTGTTGAGGAGTGGAGGAGAGCAGCATCCCTCCTGGCACAATGGAAGCAGTGAGCCTGGGCTTTCTGCAGGCAGGAGAGCAAGCCCTGCAGGATGGCTGAGGTCATGGGGCTCTGAGGGGGAAGAGCACAGAGCTGTTGTGCTCATGCCCTTTTTGTGCTTGCCTCTGCTCATGCCAGGAAGGAAACTGCTTTCTCTGTATCCATCTTTCTGTCAGAAAATCCTTAGCCTCTGAATAGATTTACTCTCCAATCTGTAAGCTGTTTAGCACCAAGCCTGACTAATGGAAGGAGGGGAATGAGTCTAGAGGGCTTTATTGGCAGGGCAGTGCCCTGGAGAGGAGGCTGCATGCTTGTTATTGATGGGATCCTTCAGTGGTGGAGGTAGCCTTGAGGGTGAGGAGGTGGGCAATGGTTGCAGACTTGGCTAGAGGCTTGACCCAAAGGTTTGCCACTACCTCTCTGCCCTGTACCCATGGGCAAACCCCCAGCAGCCACCTCTGTAAGTTACCCTTCTGTCAAGCAGAGTGTGGTGTCCCTCTCCCTGCTGGTGGTGAAGCAGAAGCCTCTGAGCCTTCCCTTGTGCTTAAGGCCCAGAGCTGCTTGACTACCTCTGAAGAAGCAGACAGGTAGCTTGTGAAAAGGGCACCACAGCAGAGTGCTTGCTCAGCCTCTGCTTTCTGTCATTCCAATGAGTGTGCAGACAAATCCTTGGCTCCTTTGGCTGGATTCCCCAGAGGCAGTTGTTAATGCTGCTCTCCCAGCTCTTCCACTGAGCTGTCTCTGCCACTGCACTTGGATAACCAGAGGTTGTAAAAGCCCTGACAAGTCCACAGACCATAATGGAGATTACATGCAACATTAAAATTAAAAATGGGCCAGACTTACCCAGCTGTCTTCATTAGGAAGCTGTGTTTTATTTGTGGCTTTGGCTGCCAGATAAATAATCTTTCAGGTGAGTTAGTTAAGCTACCCCCAGGAGCAAGGAAAAGTAGGGGAGGAAAGACACTGGGGATTCTGCCACAAATCAGCAGCCTGGACACTGCAGAGCTGGTGGCAGATCAGGATGAAAACCTTAACCAGAGAAACCTCTAGCACTCCCTGAGCCCTCAGTGCAAAGCCACAGAGAGCAGCCCCTTCCAAGCTGAGCAAAAGCAAAGGCTCTGACCCTGAGAGTAAATTCAGACCTCGAAGCCTCTGCCTTCCTCACCTCCCTCAGCCATCACTAACCATTCCCTAGGTTCCTCAGTTTTGTTCCTTGCCTTTTCTGCCAGGCTTATGGCTCTAGGAATGGTCCTAGGAAGAGCATTAAGAGGAGGCTGTGGATACTTGTGGGCAGTATTAGAGGGCAGACCATTTGTGCCTTGGCATATCCCAGGATTTCTGTGCAGAAGGTGCACTGCTAGTAGACTTCTCCTAGGTTTTAGTGCTTATGGGTTGTGTTTTCCATGGCTGTGGCCACAGTCACACTTGCTGATAGAAGCTACAAGGCATCAGTGGCTTGGTTTAACTTTGCATCACAATCTTGTTTTCTGATTCCATTTCCTCTTTGTGCTTCCAGACTCTTTCAAACCACAGCCTGAAAAGAGGGGGACATGCTTCCCCCAGGGTTCAAAAGGTTGCAGTAAGTGAGAGGTAAGATGCTAGCAGAGTCAGGGTGAAAGGAGCTACATTTCTCATCTGCCTCCTGCCTCTCCTAGGCTGGGCTTCTCTCTCCCTGCTTTCTCCTTGCCTCCCCAGCATGCCTGGCCCAGGATGATGGCTCCCCCAGAAATGCAGCCCTTCCACTTTTGCCACTGGCAGCCTGTATCAGAAAAGCTCCTCAGCACCAATCAGGAAAGATGAGGTATAACAGGGTGAGGTCAGATAGTCTCTGATTCTCTGCTTCCTCATCAGGAATCTGCTTTAATGAAACATTCTTGGCAGCAATGCTTTCACAAATAAGTATTTTTTCTACAAGAAACCCCATAGCCAATTTGTCTGTGGTGGAGAATGAAAGATCCAGGGAAATCATCCCTCTTCAGCAGTTCCAAAGTGGAAAACATTTGCCACCTGAGGTTAGAAAGCAGCATTTTGTTCAGAAATGAATGATAACTGATAACCTCATCCCCTAGCTGGGTGATAAGGATGTGAGAGAGAGCATTGGAACAGGCTCCCCAGGGATGCAGTCATGGCACCAGCTCTCAGGGAATTCCAGAGGCATCTGGGCATTGCTCTTGGACACATGGGGTGGCTTTGGGGCTGTCCTGGGCAGAGGCAGGAGTGGGTCTCTTCCAGCTCAGGCTGTGCTGTGATGCTGGGAAGCCTTGGACATGGCTGTGGTTTCCCTGGCACAGATGTTAGACAACAATAAATTCTCCATGTTAGGCTTCTACACTTCAGTGCCAGACAGAGAGCAGGGCAGAGCCCACAGCCATGGCCAGCAGCATGCCTGCAGCTCTGCTCCTGCTCCCTCTGCAACCAGGGCTCCATCCTCCCGGGGCATAGGGTGCTGCAAACAGAGCCTGCAGGGAGCAGCAAGGGAACTCCCCCAGCCCTCAGCAGGAGCACTTGCTGAGAGCTCCAGTGCTCCCCAGGGAGACAGCAGGAGAGCACTCCTGCTGTTTGTCTCTCTGTGTGGTTTTTTGGTTTGGGTTTTTTGTTCCCTGGCAAAAGAAGATTTCCCTTGGCTCATCTGCCAGGGCATGAGGGAGCTCCTGCCTCTGCTGCACAGCCTGCCCATGAAAGACTTGTCCCCCAGCAGGACTGTGGAGGGGCACAGAACAAACAGCTGTGCTTGTCCCCAGCTGTGCTTCCTAAGGAGGTGGTGCTGGTTTGTGTAATGCCCTATTGTTGTGGGATTTAATTCGATGGGGTTTGTTCCCTCAGCAGACACAAAGGAGGTTGGAATTCTCTCTCGACAGTTGTGAGGTGTCAGGAGCTCTCTGGGACCTCCCACATCAGAAGCTGCCTCCAAAAGGATGGAAAGGGCCAGAAAAAAGTGGGATGATATTCCAGAAGTGACAAGAGAGGCTGTGGCTTCAATATGAGCTGGGGTTACTGGTCACAAACACAAGGCAGCAGGACTGTGCTTCTCCTAGCACTGAGATGTCCTGGCTGCATGCAGGGACTGGGAAAACATCCCCAGCAATAGTGCCAGAAGGATGTGAGATTCCTGGGACCACACACCATCCCAGTATGAGATAGGTAGGAGACCCTGTAGGCACCTCCTCAGCTCTGGAGAGGTGTTGGGAATGGAAGGAGGTGCTCAGCATGGGAGAAATTCTTCTGGGAAAGGGACAGGTGGCTTGATCCAGGCTGAGAACCAGACAGCAGCATTGGAAGGGCCATGCCAAAGCCAGCCAAGAGCTCTGGGGTGTTAACCACAGCAGCACAGCCAGCCTTCTGCTGTTACTTTTATCCTTTCCCACCTTTGCTGCCTGCCTTTGCACTTGCACTTTTACTCTCTCCCTCAGAAAGCCCCAAGGCACTTTTCCTCCCAGGGAGAGGAGGGTGTGTGGCAGTTGAGAGGGGCTGGGGAGCAAGCCTAAGTCTCTAAAACTTCCCAGAGCCTCATTTCTTTCTGCTCTACATTGTCTCTTCTCTCTTCAAACACCCAGGAACAAAATGACATTTACTTTCTTGCTTCATATCAATATTTGCTTTCCTTTGGAACTGTCTGTTTAATAACAACTCTGGAGCACAGAGGCCTCTGGGACCAGCTCTGTGAGCTCAGGCTGGGAAGGGTGCTCCTGCCTCTCATGTTTTCCTTACTTTCTCTGGAAGATGTTCTCCTGGGGTTGGAGAGATGAAGGGAAAATGCCTGGACTCCCAAGGTCTTCTCACATGCTTACCCACAGACATTTGGCTTTGGTGGGGTGGCAGTGCACCCAGTTCTTCCTCCTCTAGGGTTCCCTTCACTCCCCTCCTCTCTGTGTGAGTGCTGCCTGCAGGACAGGCAGCTGCAGAAGGAGATGCAGTTCTTAGCTCACCAGCCATCCATCTCCTGGACAATACTCAGCTGGTGAAATGGCAGTGTCCTCACAACCTGCCACCAGCAGTCATGGGGCAAGCATGAAAAACTCACAGCAGACCTAGAGGAAGCTTGAAGGACTTCAGAGCTTGTCTTCAGAGCCTGCTTGTGATGAACTCTGAGCAGGCTTTAGCTCCAAACCAAGTGTCCATGTGCAGATCCCCTTGTCCCCCTTGGCAAGGAAGAGCTTCCTCTTGGAGGGGAGAGGACAGAAGTGTCCATGAAGCAGCTTCTGTGTGTACCAGGTAGAAGGTAAGGAAGTGCTGGGGGTGTCAGGGGATGCAGGAGTTAAAACCCACAAGATTTCAGCTAGTGCCAACCTGCTTAGTGCAGCCAAGGTGACTGTGGCTCCCAGGACTTCTGTAACAGGTGGATCCAGCCAGATTGCTTCCTCCTTTAAAGTTGGGGTTTACATGACAGATCCCATTCTAGGTCTTGGCTGGAAAACAAATATTTGGGTGATAATTGTCAGTGAACATTGGGGAAAAAAAAAACCCCATGAGAAATGACCAGGATATAAACCTCTTGAGAGTGCTGTAAGAAGAGGGGAAAAAATGGTTGTTTATTTACTGTAGGAAAAAGAAAAATCAAAGAGAAGAGTAATAAGGAAGCTTAGACTGTGATGAGAGGGAAGAAAAAGCAATTTTGTGTTTAAAGCTCTCTCTGATTTTAAAGTGACATGTGGAAAAGTATAAATGGTTCTAGAAAACACCAAAAAAACCAGAGAGAAACTCAGTACAATGAAGGGTAGTATATTGAGGGTCATATCTGCCTACATCTCCTGTAAAACAATATTTGCTGCCAGAAAGGCAGAGATATTTCAGTTATTTATTGCTGTGTCAGCTACCAAATAATAAGAAAATAACAAATTATAATTTGGCCTGGATGTAGCCCAGTGGCCAAGAGAACAAGGCTGCCCTGGAAGTTCCTGCCTGAAGGCACAAGCAAGCAGGGATGAGGAGAGCAGTTGGCTTAGAAAACCAGAGGAGTCCTGGGGAAAGGAAAGGGACTGGGTGGGCAGGAGCTGGATAGACCTGGCTACCCTTCCCTTTGCCTCCAGCCATGGCTGCATCCCTTCCTGCACAGTCTCATGCAGCAAGCAAGCAGCTAAGCCCAGGACAAGTTCTGAGGAAAAGAGCTTCTGAAAGAGAAAGGTGAGGCTGATCTCCCCTCTCCACCTGAAGCTGGCCCAGAGAGAACAGGAGGGTGCCAGGGCCAGTGGGGAAATGGATTTCTCTAGGAAAAAATGAAGCTCAAAGTGTTTCAGTGCAGCCCAGCTCTTTGCTAACCTCTCCTGCTTCTTTTCTCCCCTGGTTCTAAGGCAGGGTCTCCTTCTGCCTGGTTCCTGCCTTTTGTTCTGTGTTACCATGCAACCGGTGGCAGGCAGGTGCCCTGCAGGGAGGCTGAAGGAAGAGGCAGCTCTGCTGTGCCCTGCAGAGAGGCTGAAGGAGGGAAGAGGCAGCTCTGCTGTGCCCTGCAGAGGCTGAAGGAAGGAAGAGGCAGCTCTGCTGTGCCTTGCCCACCCTGCAGCCTGCCAGGCACAGTGAGCACTGGGTGCCCCATGCAAGAGGCCACAACACCTCAGCAGACAGAGAGGACAGAGAAGCTGTGAGCAGGGCTGCAGGTGGCCAGAAGGAGCAATGCCTGGTTTGTCTAACTCACTTGGCTTTTTGGAAGTACAAGGAATAGGCTGTTGAGCTGGGAAGAGGCAGAAACATTTCCTCCCACCTTAGCTGGGCTTTGCTTCAAGAGTTTCCTGAAGCTTGTCCCTTCTTTTCATGTCTTGGAAAGAGTCAGAGGAGATGCCCAAGGTGGGATCCCCAGCAGCACTCTTGGTGTTAGATCCCATCTGCCAAGATCAGGACAGAAACATGGCTTAGCAATTTGCCAGCAGCTCTCCAGAAGCTGGATTCTCTTCTGGAACTGGTCACAACACTCAAGGAGCAACCTGGCTGGCTGTGGTTAGAGGTGCTGGGACCTTTCCTTGGCAGCAAGAGGATGTAGAAGGCAGGAAGAGCTCCAGGAAGGTAATGAGGAGGTCAGGGAAGGTAAAGCAGCTGTAGGAACCTGCCTGGTGGCACATTTGAGCTCCTGGACAGCATCTGTACCTCAGGCTCTGACTGTGCCTGTGGATCCTGGGCCCTACACCTCCACCTGCATGCTGCCTGCCATACCTGAGGCCAGGGAGGTGAGCAGCCCTGTGTCATCCTGGTACCTCTGCCAGGGATGAAGCCACAGTGCTGGGAAGCAGAGGGCTCCCAGCTGCCCACAGGTAGGATAATGGAACTCTTGAAGGTCATGGCCAGTTCCATGGGGTTAGAAGGGAACTGAAGGTGGCATGAGTGCAAGGAAGGAGAGGTCATGCAGAACAGGTAGAGTGGCAGACAAGACCTGCTGGGAGAGGGCTGGACTCCCCCAGACACAATCACAGCCCAGACAGACATTAATAAGCCAGGTTTAAAAGTGCCAGCAACCCAAGCACCATTTTCAAGTGAGCATGATGTCAACTTCTCCTCATCCCAGCTGGTGGACAAAGTGTTCAGAGTCTCTATCAATCCAGCCCACAAATCATCTTGTCCCTTTTCTGTCTGATCTTCCTGCAGATGGTATTTGTCATTAACACATTGCCTTAGTCTTTGTTCCCCACCTCCAATTAGCAAAACTAAATAAAATGAATAAAATGCCAGTACACATCCTGAGCAGAAGAACAAATTGTTAATGCCTTCATTAAACAAATACACTTCTCCTCTGGTCTTTGGATGGAAATTAATTACCCTCCTGGAACTTCAACCTGCATGTGTGCTTTGATTGACAGCTGGAGGTTGTGTCTGAATCCCTAGGTTTTTAGGGGCTGAAGCAAGAGCACTGCAGAGCAGAGGCCAACACCTTGCTAGGGGTAACCACCCCAGCATGGCTTCTGAAATACCTCAGACCTGACCCAGAAAAAAGCAAACCCAAGACATTCCAAGGCCAAAATCACACTGACTCCTTTACAGTGATGGAGGCTGGCTGTTAGCTGGAGTATTTCCAGTCCTGAGGACAGGTGACAGCAGGGCTCTGAGAAGGGCTCTGAGAAGGGGGTGGGACAACAGTTCACAGCATCCCAGAGTGTTAGGGGTTGGAAGGGGCTCTGGAGATCACCTAGTCCAGCCCCCCTGGCAGAGCAGGGTCACCTACAGTAGGCTGCACAGGATGGGGTCCAGGAGGGTTTGGGATGTCTCCAGAGATGGAGACTCCAGCACCACCCTGGGCAGCCTGGGCCAGGGCTCCACCACCCTCAAAGTCAAGAAGTTCCTCCTTATGTTCAGATGGAACTTCCTCTGTTCTAGTTTGTGCCTGTTCCCTCTTGTCCTGTCCCTGAGCACCACTGAACCAAGCCTGGCCCCAGTCTCCTGCCCCCACCCATGAAGTATTGATAAGCATTGATCAGCTCCCCCCTCAGTCTGCTCTCCTCCAGGCTAAGCAGCCCCAGCTCTCAGCCTCTCCCCATAACAGAGATGTCCCAGTCCTGTCATTATTTCTGGAGCCCTTTTCTGTGCCCTCTCCAGAAGCTCCCTGTCCTTCTTGGATTGTCCTTTATGGGATGTGTGTTCCTTGGCAGCTGCAAAGGACAGGAGCAAGGAGCTTGCTAAAGCCTCTCAGCAGCTTGTGGGCTTTCTCCCTGGCTTGTAGACCAGGTAGAGGCAAACCCCTGGGCTGGCTGAGGCTTTTGTCATCCTTACATCCATTTCCTCTTCCTGCCTCCCATTGCCAGAGCCATAGGACAGCAGGATTCCTCTTTATGCTAGAAATAAAGTGTCCTTAGAACCAGCCAGCTGCACAACCCCAGAGATAGGGAGCTGCAGGCACCTCTCTGCCACACCAGTGGAGAAAGCAGCTCCCAGGGCCAGACCCAGCCTTCCTGCAGAGCCAGACTGGCCTCCTGCCACCACCAGCTTGGGCTAGTGGCATCTCTAGGGCATGTAATTACACACACCCCACACCCCCATGCCATGGGTGCATTACTAACCCATGAGCATCTGATAATGAACCTTTTAGCTGGGAGTGGAGAGAGGGAGGAAGGAGGAGAATGGATGAGCTGGGAAAGGGAGAATGACTGTGGATTCAGTTAGTTAATAAAGGGATTGCAGAAAGCAAGGTGAAGAGACAGTGGTAATTTTATGCACTGCCAGGCAGGCCCATTTGTCCTGGGAGCAGCTCCAATTTCTCTCTGAGTTGTTCTTTCTCTTTAGAAATGGAGCTGTGATAAGGAGCAAAAAAAAACCACCAACCCCAAAACCCTGATTAAAATCAGCACCCAAACTGACAAGGAAAAAAAAAAGCCATTTTAATCTCTGCATCCCTAGAGGAATCTTCTCCAAATAAGTGAAATAAAGGGGAACTGAGAATATTTACCAGTCCTCCAGAGCAGAGGCTGAAATCCTCCAGACTTTGATGGTAGCCTTGTCATCCAAAATTCATCTTTACAGCTCTGAATTCCCACTCATCTATGCATCTATCCCCTCTGCCCTCATCCACTCCCCATTCATTCATAACCATTTAAGAGCAAGCCTCCCCTAAAACCCTTATTAGCAGTGTAATTTGCTGCCTTCTCTCTGCAGCTGGTCCAAATCTTCTTCCTGTTACTAAATATTCCTAATGCTGGATCATAACTCAGCAGCCCTGCCCTGGCCTGAGCTGAATCCAGAAGAAGAGACAGCTGCTAACCCTGCCAGCACCTGCACTGAGCCTCCCTTGCTTTTAAACTAACCTTTTAGCAGATCTGGGAGCAGCAGGGAGGAGTGAGATGTACTTGGTGATGTTGTAGAGAGCTTCAGTTCCTGGTGGAGGACAGGACAAAGTTATCTGAAGCTTAAAAACAGGCATGGATTTTACCCTTGCTGTCAATGGGAAATTGTTGTGCAAGGGCTGGTTATGCTTTAGGGCCACAGGATGGGGACATGAAGAAGTGTAAGGATTAAGTTCTGCCTGAGCAGTGCCTGGAAGGGGATGGACAAGATGGACAAGGAAGTTTTGCAGCAGGTCCTTGGGCAGGGGAAGGTGTTTGCCTGTGAATATCACTTTACTACAGACCATTCCCTGCCAGTGGGTGTCAGGGCTCCTGAGCAGTTACTGCACATCCAGGTCATGCTTCTGCTCCTGACAGAGATGCTCTGAGCAGCCCTGGTAGTGGCTTGGTGCAAGGGTGAGTGGGGCTGAGGACAGCATGCAGCTGACTGCATGCAGCTGCAAACTTAGGGATGTGATTTAGTGGTGGGGTGGTGACAGTTGGGCTTGATGATCTTAAAGGTCTCTTCCAACCCTACTGATTCTCTGATCCTGGGTGTATTCCTGCTGCAGAAGGCAACTGCCTTGTTTTATCCTGTCCTGTCCATCCACAGCTTGGCCAAGGGAAAGCAAAGGCCAGGTCAGAGTAGATGTCAGCTGAGGCAATGAAGGTGAACCCTCAGCTAGGGCTGTTAGGGAACCTTTCAGGGCTTGTCTCCAAGGGAACACACAGAAAAGCTTAAGAGCCAAGCCAGGGCATTTCTTAAAGAGAATTAAAGCTGGTGGAGTTGTCCCTAAGCACAGAGCCTTGCAGAAAAGGCAGAGAGTGTTGATAGCTCTGCTTAACCTCTTTTAAGTTCCTTGGGTGTAGTCCTTCAGGCAGGTGAGCCCAATCAAAACCTTCTCTTCCTGACCTGAGTGGCAAAAGCTGTGTGGGGTTTGTTTTCTTAACTGAGACACCAGTAGTGTGTGTCCTTTCCAGGTGCACAGAGGATATAAAGCACTCAGCAGAGAGCTAAGGGCTTGGTTTTGCTCCTGTTGGAGAGGAGAGGAGAGGGATGGGACCTGGGCAGTGAAGGTAAGCAGCCTTGCTGAGCTTTGCTCTACAGGAGGCTGCTGGGGGTCATAAGGTAAGGAGCAGAGTTGGGGCTCAGTGAAATAAGGTTGGTTTGTGGGGAGGCAGCTCAAGCTTGAAAGGATTTCTGAATTCCAAGCTGCTCTGCTTTTTTTCTTCACTAGCAGAGGTCTTCTAGAGTGGAGGCTGTAGCTCAGCACAGCTCAGCTCTAGGGGAGAGGTCTTGCTCCAGCAGATGGGATCACATTATGGGGAGTTACCAGGTGGCTGCACCTGGCTTGGAGAGCTCCAAGAAGGCACAAAGATGCAAAAGGGAAGGCAAAGCACTGGTGGTTTATGAAATTAAAAAGGTCATGGGTACCAAATCCATGTGCTAGGGAGGAAGTGAGGAGTGGAAGAAGTCTCAGAGATGTTTTATCAGGGGGAAGGACACAAAGATTGGAGCTGAAAGCACTGTAGTGCCTGAGTTGCTATCTCTGCTCTGCACCTTGGCTGCAGTTTCTGCCTTTAGGGGTTTGTTAGGCACCTTGGGTGAGAAACATTTTGAATGTAATCACTGGGTTTTGCTGGCAGAGGCCTTAGGATGCATAAGGCAGAAAAACCTGTCTGGAGACATCAGCTCAAGTGTCCCTTGCACCCTACTGCAAACAAAAACAGAAGAGGGAAAAGGACAAAAGAATGGAGCATGAGCTCCAGGCATGGGAAGGTTGAATCCTGATGCTTGATCTGGTTATGGATGCTCTTAGGAAGAGCTGGGAGGGCCTGGCACAGAGGTTTCACCAGGGGGGCAAGCTAGACAGCTATGTGCAAAGCCTGCAGGGCACCTCTGCCAGAGGCCATGGAGAGCTGAGCTACCACCATGGCAGACAAGTCTGGCTGGACCTCAGAAGAGAGCAGGACTGGACAGCCTGGAGGTTACACACCTGGGAGATGTCTCACAGCTGCTGTGTTCTCCACAGGTTGCCCAAATGATGGCTGGTGGCAAAAGGAAAGAGCAGAAGAGGTTCACCTGGGAGATCTCCTGTGAGAACTGGTGTAGAGGGGAGCAGAACCTCTCACCTCTGTCAACAACATCTGGCTTGACCTGCTTCTCATCTCCTGGAGATGAAAGGCAAGTCCTATGTACCTCCCACTAAGCCTGGCATGGCTGGGAGCACAACTGGTATTTGCATTGTAAATGTTGTTGGATTGAAGAGTTGCTCTCTGAAAGGGGCATGGAGAGTGCCTGGCTGGTAGAGAGATGTTGAGTGCTTCTGGGGAGACAGTCTGTTGTGGAATGCCTGCTGGACAGGAATGTGAGGAGAGTGGAAGAGGTCAGTGTCCTCCTGAAGTGCAAGACCTTGCCCTTTCTGAAAGAAGGGGGGAGAAAAAGCTTGGCCAGACCTCTTGTTGCAAAGCTGGTGCTTAGGAGACTCCAGGCTTCTGTTGCTGCTGAAAGAGAGAAGGGAGACTCCTGAGGAGCTCTGCAGTCAGCTCAGGAGGATGTTGGCAGAATCAAACAGGCCTGTGCAGTGCAAGGAGTGCCTGTGGTTGCTGTGTCTGTAACCAGCAGCTCAGGAGACCTGCTGGGCTGCACCTCAGCTACTATCACTGGAGGAAAGCCTGAAGAGGTCCAAAGCCTTAAATGATGCCACCAGAGAGACTGAGATAGCTGCCAGCTGAAAGCTGGATCTCAGGAGTGTGAATCAAGTTCTCCTTTGGTTTCAGAGTTTGTCTCATCTCTCTTCCTTCCTCAGAGGAAAAAATGTCTATTTTCTGTTGAAGGCTGGAACCCTGGTAGCAGTGGGCACTGGTGTATTGTCAGGTGCTGGCTGCAAGCACAGTATAGGTCTGGTCCTGTAGATGCTGGTGGGGATTGCAGATGCTTAGTAATAATATCAGGACTTGCTGGCAGTGGCACAAGAGGAAATTGGAGGAGTAAAATATTTCCCTCCTCACTGCATCCCATTTACATGTTGATAATGGGAGGCTTTAAGTCTGTAATGAGGAGGAATGCTCTTTGCTGGGAGCTGATGATTAAAGCAGAGATGTGATTGCAGGCACTAACAAAGGGATGCTAATTACATCAAAGGAACCAGGAGGGCAGTGCAGCTGGAGTGCTGCTGTTTGCCACCCTGTGACTGAGGCTGACCTTGTCCCACTGATCCCAGCACAGATGTGCTCACCCACAGACTCCAGCCCTCAGTGAAAAGCAGCTGAGATGTAGCTAAGGGCAAAGCAAAGGAGAAAGCTCCCCCCAAAATCCCCCAGAAAGTTTCCTTCCAGCTGCAGCCTGCCAGGGAAAGAGGGAACTGAGTTTTGTGCATGGAGAAGTGCTTCCTTTTGCTGGGGGAAGAGGCAGAGTGGGCTCCTGCCTGGGAGGGGAGTAAGCAGTGTTCAGAGCAAGAACAAAGATGTTCAGGAGGGGCAAAAAGAAAGGAAGGGCCCTGGAGACTTGGCTGAGAGGCTCAGCCTGTTAGGACCAGGTACTGAACTAGTGGGGTGCAGATTTCTGAGCTTCTGTTGAGTGCATCTAAACCCAGAGCCAGCTTTTGAAGCTGTGGTGGCATCTTTGTCAGCCAAGTTATCTCCAGATCCTGTTTTCTGCTACCTTGCTGCTGGAGCAATGCCCCAGGGAGGTGTGTCCTTGGATGGAAATCTCCATCTGCCTTTCTGCAAGAGGCCAGGGCACAGTGCTGCTCTGGAAGAGGTGTTGGAGGAGATGGACACTTGGTGACAGGAGAGAGAGGGGAAGGAAGGGATAAAGGAAAGCACAGCACCAGAACATAGCAGGAGAAAGAGTGAATTCATGGAAGGGTGTGCAAGAATGAGTGAGAGAACAAATGAAAGAGAGGTCTTTAGCAGTTGCATAGGGCCTAATTTAAGCAGAATAATCCAGAGGTTTTATCTTTAAATAAATAAATCAGCAGAGCCCAAAGTGTTTGAGCTGGTCACAGTCAAAGCCCCACTATCAAACTTTCATCTCTTCTTGAATGGAGCAATTAAAGGGAGGGATACAGGCTCTGAAATGTAGCCCAAAGGAGGAAACTGAATATTTAATAGAGTTCTAGGCTTTGAAAGCTCCCAACAAACCAGTGGAATGGGGAAGCTGATGACAGCTTTATCTTAATAAGGAAACAGGGGTGGGCGTAGGGGGGAACCCAGCCAGCAAAGCCCTGCAGGGAGAGAAGGCATCACTAGGAGGGCAGCACTGGCAGCAGTGTGACCCCAGGCTGGGGCTGGGGGCATGAACACCTGGAAGTGAAGGGCAAGAGATGTGCAAACAGCTGCAGAGCAAAAGGGACTGCAGGACTGCATGGTGATGCTTTTAGGTTTGACTAGTGCCTTTCTGCTGGAGTGAGGGCTCCCTCTGAAAACCAGAGCATCAGAGCCTGGAGGCAGGATTCCTGCTCACAGACACTGTAACAATGCTATGACCAGAGCAGGGGAGGGGAAGTTCAATCAGTGTGGTCACTTGTATGCCTTGATTCTCAGAATTTGTGTCTGTTCTGGCCTGGTCCCTGGGAAAGCAATTAAAGCAGCCCATGTGGGGCAGGCAGAGGCTCCTGAAGCAGCAATCCTCCCACATCCATGCCTGATTGACACTGGGCCTTTACATCCATGCAAAATGTAACACCAAAGCAAAATCAGAAAGAGGCAGCCTCAGAGGCTGGGTGAGGCCAGTGGAATGTTGTCTGCCATGCATTATCCATGCAGAGAAAGTTTGCTTTGAGACTGAGGGAAGCAGGCATCCTCCTCCTCCTCCTCCTCCTCCTTGCTGGCAGTTAAACACAAGCTGGGTAAGAAACAGGCAGCATCTTTCCAGCCTGCTTGGGTTCTGTAACAGCACTTCCCAAGCTGGATTTGATGGAGACAAGTGAATCTTCTCATCTCTCCTGTCCTACCTGAGTGTGAGGGCAGGGCTGGGAGATGGCTTTTCTGTCTGGGCAGGGCTGGGTGACTCTGAGCTGTGATTGCTGGCAGGTTAATGAGGCCTCAGTGAAAGCAGCTCCTTTCAGAGGCATCAGAAGTGGCACTTTGCCTCCCTGGGGATGCTGTTCAAGGAGCTGTGGGGTTGGGGTGCCCTGCTCTCTCAAACCAGCCAAAACCTCTTCTCCTAGCTCAGCAAGTGCCTGTTGTAACCAAGGAAGTGTCATTGGCTCCTGTGAGCCTTGGGGATGCATGACTGAATCAGAGAGATGTCTGAGCCCTCTAACAAAGCCTCATTTAGAGCAGTTCAGCTCAGCCTGATGTCCATGAACAGCCCAGGGGCAGTCTACCCCTATTTGTTTGCTGCTGGGAAGACACTGCCTTCTGCTTGCCAAAGAAGTCACCCTGCCTGTGAGCCCCTGAGACACCCAGAGCAGAGCCCAGCAGAGCAGCTCAGCACCAAAAGAAGCTTCAGGTCAAGCTGTGTCCTGTGAGGTTGTTTTGGTGGTGAGTGTTTTGAGTTTTACAAGTGTCTCCCCTGGTTTGCTGCTGGAAGATATTTGTTTCTTCACCCCTGGGCAGAGACCACTATTAGGAGGGCTGGAGAGATTGCATCCTGAGGCTCTTTGAAGCTGTTTTCATAGTGCTAAAGGCATAACAAAATACCTTAGGGCTTCTTTTCCCCACTGCTGAGGGCAATCCCTTGGTCTCCAATCTTTGGTTATCAGCTGTCTCTCTGGGAGGAGAGCTTTTGTAGGGGAGGAGAGGAGAGCTGGTGAGTTAGCATGCAGGTTAGCTCAGCTACCAGAGCAACAGCAACTCATTAAAGGGATTAGCCACCATCCCTGACTGGATTTAGCATGGTGGCTGTTGCTATCAAGAAGTAATCCTGCCTCCAATCCTCTCTAGTGGCTTGGGAAAGGCAGAGGAGAGAGGAGGGATGGGAAGGAAGGAGGGACAGTAACAAAATGAGGGGTAAATGAAGGGAAGTGCTGGAGGCAAGGAAAAAGTTGTCTCTGAGAGAAGATGTCTTGCTGGCTAGCTAAGGGGTAAACTCTGTTCCTGCTCTTTGGGCTGTGCTTGGCTGAGGAGCCAGAACAGGGTCAGTGTGCAAGTCCCTGGAACCTGCAGCTGGTTTTTCCCTGCCCAGAGGTGGAGGTGCTCAGCTCCTCCAGAGGATGGCATTGCAACAGCAAGCTGTGGCACAGGACCCCACTTTGCCATCCTGCACAGGGCTTGCAACCATCCAAGTTCAACCTGCTTGGAAGAGGCTTGTGCTGTGCAGTGGCTGGGGGTTGAGTTTGGATTAGCTCTGACACAGTTGCTGATAACCTTTTCATTAGGAAATTATGGTTAATAGAAATTGTTCTGACACCTCTCAGCAGCATTTGCTTCTAATTCATGTCAGGCTCCCACGGTGGGAAGAGAGGGGAGCTGAAAGGGAAAGGTGTCTGTTCACACAGCTTCTGTTTGGTGGCAATATTTAGGCTCATCAGGCTGTGGTGTGAAGTGACTGGAGAACAGGAGGGGGGAGCGGGGGTGGAAGGAGCAGGAGCACAAAAGAGAAATGCCAGGGAGAATGGTTGCCTGGAACCCTGAGGGAGAAGAGGTGAAATCAACCCAGTACACAGCAGGAAAATGGAAAACAGCTGGTGGGTATAAAAGTAGGCAGCAGCACAAGAGCTTGTGCTGGTTCTGCAAAGGTGGCTGGGACCAGCAGGAGCTGCTGCAGCTGGGGACCTAAAAGTCAGGTTAACATCCCCTGCTGCTCTTCCTCCTCCCTGTGCCCAGCCATCCCCTGCTGCTCTTCCTCCCTGTTCCCAGCCTTCCATTCATAAACGTTGCATGTTCACCTGAACATCCACTTGCTTGTTTCTTCTAGTTACATGTTTCTCTCTTGATCTGCCCACAATATCCATCCACCTCTTCTTTACCTGCTCCCTTATTTAACATATCTATCCCTCTGTCTGCAGTAACCATCCAAACAGGGGATGAGGAAGTCTGCTTTCAGCTCTGAATTGGAATCCAATGTTACTCTTTCCTGTGAAATACAGTTTTGGGGAAGAAATATTGCTTTGAGCTAACTGCAGTATTTCTGTGCAGTTATGCCTTAAAAAGATAACAGAATAAAAGCCATGTTCTGACATGGCACATCTTTCAGTGAAAAATGAAGATGTTCCTTCCTAGCAGTGGCAAAACTGTTTCTGCTTTATCAAAAAGCATCTTTATCTGTTGTTTAGTTTTTTTCTTTAACCAGGATTTTTCCCTAGCTGAGGGATGGATGAGTGGTGGAGAGAAATGTCTCCCTGGCCTCAGCTGCATGATGCAGTCTAAGGTCTAAAAGCAAAGGCAGGTGTGCAGCTGATGCTTTGGCTTGAGGGGTGTGTGGGAATGCTGATGTGGCCAGCCTAAAGTGCAGCTCCAGATAAGGGCCATGGGGGAGGGTACAGGGCATATCTGCATGTTTTGGATTTCAGAGAAGAATTGGCAGAGAGTTTGAGTTCATGGCAGCAGTGAGAGTGCATTGGTAACACAAGGTGTTGCTGTGTGATTGTTTGCAGTAGCTGAGTTCAGGCACAGCAGAGGCTAAGTTCCTGCTAGCATCAGTGGAGAAAGAACATCCTTCAAAGGGCAGTTGTATCCTGCTTTTTTTCTGATGAGGTAGGAACAACTTGGTTAAACTAAGCTTACTCTTAAGCCCTGGAATGTTGATACCTTCCCCCAGACCCTCATCATTCTTGTGGGCTGCTTTGAACCTCTCAGCCAACAGTAGGGTGATTGCAGCTTCTTGGAGAGGCCATGCACCCTGGTGAAGAGTGCTGGCAGCTAATCCTCCTGCCCTCTTTTCCCTGACCCCATGCATGGCACAGAGCAACCCATGTCCTCTCAGCCTCTATTTCCATACCTGTGTGGTGGGAGTGGAACACCACCTGTGGGAACAGGAGGAAGAAGAGTTATTTGCACAGCTCTTGGAGATCCTTAAAGGGAAAGCTCTAGAGAAATGTAAAGTATTATTATAAGGGTTGTAAGTTCTTTTCAGGCAGTTAAAGGGATAATAAATTCATTGCCCAGGAGATCTGGTGGGATGTTCTGTGCAGAAGATGGTAAAAAGCTAAGACTGCTGGAGACCAGGAGCTTTTAGAGTCTGCTAAGTGAGCAGGAGGGCAACAGAGGCAGGGTTATCAAGCTGAGGGTTATCTTGGTGCAGGTTTGGGGGGATAGGTGCAGCTTGGAAAGCCAGGAGCAGTAGCATTGGGCACTTGTTCATCTTGCTTGATAGCAGAGATATGTGCAGCATCTCCCCCCCCCAGACAGCATGAAAGGAAGGGAGCACTTGAAGTTTCTTCTGTGTTTCCTTTCTAGGAAGGTATTGAACCACATTGTTGTCAGATATTTGGGCCTAATGTCTCATTTGAATTCCTTCAGCTTCATCTTGCAGTCACTGGGTCGTTCTTGTGTCTTTTTTTGGCAGATTAATGAGGCCTTTAGTACCTGCAGTTGTCTCCCCACAAAGGTTTTTATCTCTCCTAGTCAAGTCACTTCTCAATCTCTGTTGGATAAACTGAAGGGATTGAGCTCTTTCTGTCACCCTCCAGGGAGCAATGCATCAGTGCTCAGCATGCTCTGAAGCCTTTGGTCTTCACCAGGGGAAAGCAATTATCTAAGCACCAGCCCAGCTTCAGTGAGTTCCTGCTGCATGGAGGCTTGCTAGCCTGCACAGGCCAGTGGTGAGGCTCCAGATCTGCAGCAATCCTTTGGAGAGCAGGGTGGGAAGCAATTGTTAGACTGCTCCTCTTGGAGCTGGATCCAGTGAAGGAATCACCTCTCTGCTGCTTGGGCAGCAAGGAGCTGTCAGCTGTAGCTGCTGAATTCATCTCCTGCCTCTCACCCCTGCCCATTCTGCAGCTCCAGACATGCTGGTCCTTGTCCTCTGAAGCTAGAAGAGGTCCAGCTTCCCTTTTCCTGAGGGGTTTCCCCACTTTATGGCCATACACCTCTCTGTAGATCTTTGGGCTCTCTACAAAGGTCATCATTAGTTTTAATTGAATTCTTTGGATCAAAGACTGCTGAGGGAAGTGGAGTCCAAGCCTAGAAACAGGTTAAAGCACCACTTGGTGCCTCTCCCATGTTCACTGATCCTCCTCTGACAACTGCTTTCCAAGGAACAGCCAGAAAGCTGATTCTTAATCCATTTAACATCTGCTCCACTGCTATCATATAGCACTAATTTCTTAATCAGAAGGTTGGGAGATGCAAAGTCAAACATCTGACAACAGCTAAATATATTACATCTCTGCAGCTACCCTTATCAACCAAACTTGTAATCTCATCAAAGAATGAAATCAGATTTGGCTGGCAAGGCCTATTTGCCATGAAACTGCTGTTAATTGTGTTTCTCCCCTTTAATTCTTTATCAATTGAATCATATACCAACTTTTCTGATGGCTTTGCCAGGGACAGATGTTGACTGTGCCCTACATTCCCTGGTTCAGTCTTGTGGCAGCTGTGAAATACAGGCAGCAAGGTTTAGGTTTTCCACCCATGAGTTCCTTCCCTTTCCAAGGAACTGGATGGGGCTGAGCTCTCATGTCCAGGAGGAGAGCATAGCTCCATCTCCAGCAGCAGGAGGAGGTGCTGGAGCAGGCAATCCCCCAGGGAGCCCAGTGTTTTGGGGCTTGCTTTTGACTCTGGAATTGGCCCAAAAAGGTTTGGGGTTCTTTCCTTTCTGGGCTTTTCTCATTTCCACACAGAGGAGTGGATGTCCCCAAAGATTACACCAGCTCCAGAGTTGCTTGTTCTGAGACCAGATTTATCAGCTGCCTGGCTTTTACCTGCTGAATTTGCAGGAGAGTTCATGAAGGGTCTTCCTGCTCCAGGGCATGGCAAGGTGTTGTTCAACAGGCATGAAGGAGAAGCTACAACCACCCTGTAGCATGCTGTGCTAGTAGGGCATGATCTGTCCCTGGGTGATGTCACAAGATAGGAAATGAGGTGAAATCCTCACCAAGACACAAACACACCTGGCTTTGGAGGTACTGAGCACTTCTTCCACATCTTACTGTGTGCATCCATCCACCTGATCAGCTGCCAGCTCTCTCCATCCTAGCTCCAGCCTGCAAAGGTACAAACTGTTGCCTACCTGGCAAAGGGTTAAATGAGGAACATCTTTGGGGTGGTGTAATACAGCCAAAGGATTTAAATGAGGAACATCTTTGGGGTTGTGTAATACAGCCAAAGGATTTAATGAGGAACATCTTTGGGGTGGTGTAGTACAGCCAGTACCTTTCCCTGGGAGGAGGCATGTCAGCAGAATGCCCTGAGCCAGCCTCAGCTCTGGTGTAGCACTTCTCCTGTGAGTTTCCAGGCACCAGAAGCCATCAGCTATCTCCTCCTGCCTGACACTGGTAGATTTTTCTTTCCCTCTCCTGATAAGAACTAGCCTAGCATTTTACAACTATATATCTGAAATTAGGAGCAGCTTAATCTCCCTCTGCTGGATCACTCAGAGGTGTAATTGTGCAGAAAAAGAAGAGTATTAAAATGCAAACCACTCTCCTATACTTTTTCATGTTAGATCTCTTCTTCCTTCTCTTCTTCTTTTAATTCTACAAGAGAGGTTCTTCTTTTTTCCTCCCCCCCTACACCTGTGTCTTTCATAAAGAGCATGAGCTGGGCATGCACAGAGAATCATTTCAATTTCTCCATAAATCTCAGAAATGAATACTTAAATTCAAGCAAAAAAAAAAATAAATACATTCTTACACCTTTAATTTCCCCTCTATGAAGTGTAATGAAAAAGCCTGATTATTTTTAATTCCTCCCTTTAATAATTCAGCAGCAAGAGTGATTTAAAGCTGGGGACCATAATTACCTTTTCACTTCCCTGCTAAATGGAGTTTTAATAGAAATGGAAGCTCAAATGCTGGAATTAATTCCAACAGGTCAGCAGCAGGTCATCCATAGCATCTTCCAGATAAATCATTGATCTGAAAAATGGCCTGCTTCTCAATTTCACAGGAATCCCTGCCCAGAGGCTGCAGCCAGAAGGAAGATGCAATGTTTATATCTTGTAAAGCATGGGAAGGGGGGGGAGGAAGGAAGTGCTATCCACATCATCTTGGAAAGATTATTTAATGCAAATTGAACTGCTGGTTGAAGGACAGGAGAGCAGGGGCTTGTCTAGATTAGGGAAATTCAGCTGTAGCTACAATGATCATTTACTGTGGAAGCTTATATAGATGCCATTATCTGAGCAGTTTGTGCTATTCAGTCTATTTATCTTCATACTACACCTGCTACACCCATGTCATAGCTGAGGGATGGAGGAGAACAGTGTCATTCAGAGAGCAGAACAGCTGAGATTAGGCTCCCAAAGTGGGGAGGAGGCTCCTATTTCTACCCCATGCAGCCACTGAGGCTATTCAGGGAGAGAAAAAACCCCAAGTCTCTTCACCTCAGCCATCCATGGAGCTGTTTTTAAAGGCAGGGAAGAAAACAGGCCAGGTTTAACCAAAGCTGCTGCTGCCCTAGGGAGGGTGGAGAAGCCACAGAGCTGGGGCATGAAGTCTCCTCCTGGCACAAGGAGGAAGGGAAAGGCTCTGATGGCTTCCCTGGGGCACCAAGGTCCTGCCCTAATGGATTCAACTTCCAATCCACCCCTGGGGGGGTCAGGAGCTCTGTTAAAATCTTACCCTGAGCAGTCCCAAGGCTCCTTGGGATCCCCAGCATCCAGCTGGGGGTTGTTATCTCCAGGGCAGAGAGGAGGAGCCCAGCAGCCTCTGGCAAGGGAAGGGAGGTTTGGCTGGAGTCAGGCAAAGCATCCGGGGGGTTAAATCTTTCATGAGAGCTAAACAGAAGCTGCCTGGGCTCTAATTAAGCACTGGGACGAGGAAACTTTAAAGCACTCCAGCTCTGATTCGACACAAGTGCATGGTAATGATTTCTTTTCAAATGTCAAGCAGTTTTGTTTCTATTTCCTTTCATGAATAATTGGTGCTGAGCCGGTGGCAACACCAGCATCCAGCTGGCAGGAGCAGCCCCTGCCATCCACTCCCAGCATCCAGCCCTGTGCTGGGGCTCTTCCAGCACATCCCAGGAGCTCAGGCAGGGACTGCATGACTTTGGGAGGCAAAAAGGGAGAGGAGGGAAAAGCCTTTTCCCCCAGGGTGGCAATACCTGCTGTCCTGCTCTCAGGGCAGGGTGCAAGAGGCCACTGCAATTGCTTTGCTATTTCTTATTTCATTTTATGAGGTCTTTGGATTAACCCAGCAGGGAGTTGTGGCTACACACTGCAAGGGTGGAGGATGGTAAAAACCATGGCCTCTTCTGCAGGGGTAAGGGGGAGGCCTGGTGCCTGAGGGGCAGGTGAAGAGAGGAGGAGCACTGAATAATTCAAGGCACTTCTTCCTTTTTTGTTATTATCCCCTGGGAGCATCCACCCTGTGCTACACACAGGAGGAATGGGAGAAAGGGAGACTCTCCTGGGACACCTTACCATGACACACTCTCCTTTCTCTTCATCCCTCCTTCCACCCCTCTAGCCATCTCTTCCCCTGTACAAACACAACTGCTTTCCCAGCCATCCCTTTCCACACCTTGCTGTTTTCCTCTGGCTTGCACACACATCCCTGGGCCTTCCTGTGTTTTTCCACCACCCTATCCTTCAGCCTCCCTCAGGAGCATTCCCTTTCCAACAGGAGATGAGACTTGGGAATTTGACTTGAATATTTCATAAGCTTCCTTCTAAAATGTAAACATATTTAAGTTATTTGCATCAACTACCAGGAAAACAAATGCCTTCCATTTGCAAACAGATCCTAACCTGCTGCCCATTTTTTTCCAGGGCTGAGCATAAATAACACAATTTATGCAAAGGAATTCTTTGTCCTATTTACATTTATATTGAATCATTTAAGCCAACTTTCTCCACTTCCATAAATCCTTCTTTCTAGGATGGGAGAGAACCTGTCCAGCTCTAAGGAATGTGTTTTGAAGTGAAGGTTTGAACTACACAAGCACACACAGAGGTTTGCAGATCTGATGGTGTTGAGGCCAGGATGGACTGATGAGGCTGAGCAGAGACCCTGCTGAGCAAGAGGAAACACTTAGTGTGGGGATCCTGAAGGCAGGAATAATGCCCAGGGATGAGGGCTGTAAGTGGGATCATCCTGAGGAAGAGCTTTGCTAGAGAACATGACTGTTCCTTGGGGAGAGAGCACCTCTCAGGGGCAGACTGGCACCACAGCCCACAGGCTAGGGGAGCACAGCCCCAAAAATCACCTGGCCCTTGCCAATTCTGTTCCTTCCTCTTTGGGGGATGCATTAGAGATCAGCACAGGCTGATGCAGGAGTGTAACAGGACAAACTGAGGCACCACAATCTGGTGCTGGAAAAGGCTTGTAGGATTCAGCCTGCAGAGTCTTAGGGCTGAGCTCCTCCCAGCAGCACCCAGGGAAGCAGATCTTCAGCTGGTGTGGATCTGTATTAATCACTGAGTTGATTTAAAGCCATTGAATACCACTTTCCTGCTCTCATTTCTCCTCTCCCTGGGCAGGTTTAGGCTCTTTGTCTCTTATCTCTTCCTAATCATTTATATTTTCATCACTTTCTCTTCCTCAGGGTTTCTTTGGCAGCATTCTCCAAAGTTGAGTCTGTTTGCTAGACCCAGAGTTAATGTTGTTATCCTGTATTGGCTCCCAGGCACTGTCCATCACTTAGGCATGACAGGGAAGGAAGCCAAAAATGAATCAAGCTATCACACCCCAATGGATGAGGGAATCTCCCTTGGAAACCCAGGCAGGGAGGAAATTCTACAGTGCAGCTCAGAGGAGGAGTGGGAGTCCAAATTCATCAGCAACAGAGAGGGTGGAGGTTTGGATAATGTCTAGCTGCCTAATCCAAACACTGTCTGATCACTCTCCAGCTTCCAGCTTCTCTCTTCAGCATGGAGCAAGAGTCAAACCTTGCCATGTGCCTCAGCTGATGCCTTCCTCCCCTCCCCTTTTTAACAGAGGATTAGGTATGATTATTTCCTTACTTTAAATGTCTCTAATCCATGCTAATCTCAGCCTGCTGGCTACTCTCTGGGTAGCAGGCACAGGCTGGAGCACAGCATGGGGTTTATCCCCAGGCTGCAGTGCACTGGCTGGATCTCCTGTGGCTGGGAAATCTGAGCTTACCTTTGCTAACTGGTAATTATCAATTTGCTGAGGGGAAGCCAGGGAGGTGGAGAAGGGCTCTTGGAGCAGACCAAGGGGGTGGTAAGCAGCCATGCAAGCTCCACAGCTCCTCTGTGGTAGGAACCTGCTAGTTTGAGACTTGTGTTGGCTCAGAGTGTATTTGGAGAGGGGAGACCTGGCTGCTGGGAAGGGCTAGCTTGCAGATTCCTTAGCACAGGTGAGAGGAAGGAATGCTGTAGAAGGTTGCAATTGGCTTGTCCTTTGGGGAACAGCCTCCACAACTGCTGTAGCTTCATTGGAAGCTCTGGAAACTTTGCTGGGAGGAAGCAAGAGCCTGACTCAGCACTGAGGAGCTTTGAGAGCAATTGAAAGTAGAGGAAGAAGCAGAAACAGCAGGCAGTGAGGCTGGGAAGTCTCCTCCTTTTCTTTGCAGCTTTAATTTGTTAGTAAGAGAGAATTGAGTCCCTCATCTGCTCAGTCTTTGCTTGACTGAAAGAGCAGTCAATTTATTCCATAGAGGTAGCAAGGTCCTGAAGCATGGACACTCACTCACTGGGCTGAGACCTGCACAGGCTGGTTCCAAAAATGTTCAGAGGCCACCAGAAAGTTGCAGTTGCAGGTTCAGGTTCTAAGGGTGAAGGCTCTGGGAACTCCTTGCTTTTAAGGAGAGATTTGACTGATGGTGAAGAGGTAATTTGTGCATGAAGTGATCAGATCAGATCAGGAGGGGATGGGAGCTGGGCATCTTGGGCTATCCCAAAGGAGAATCCAAACAGGCTGCAGGAAATGCTACTCTCAACCTGGCCTAAATTAGGAGGCATTCAAATGAAGCCCAAAGCACTTATGAATTATTGGGGTAAATAAACTTTTCAGCTGGTGCTGACTCCACTAGAAACAGAGGAAGGCAATTCCTGCTTGCAGTGAAACTAGAGAAAGATGCTGGCAAATCAAAGCTGATAGAGTAGCAGAAGTGTTAATTCTTTTAATTGAGTGTGTAATAAGTCCACCTGCACATAATACCTCCCCAGAACACTTCTCCTTAAAGGTTGTTTCTTTTTCTCAGCCATTACTAGAATTTCAAGGTTGGAGATTAACTATAATGGGAATATTACCATTTATTTTACTGCCAGCTGTACAGAGAGAATAAATCTAGCTTGAAAATAAATTGATTGCTATATCCACTCTTATAATGCCTCTGTGTTCATGAAATATTATTAACTAATTGCACTGAATTTGGCAGAAGCTCTCCCTTGCTGTTTCCACCACACTGAGGCACAGATCTTGGACAAACAAGCTCTTGTTTAGACAAGAGTCCAGCTCCTGGCATCTAGCAGCCTGGAAAATGCTGAACACCTTTTCCTTCCTTCACCCTTGATCTAAACCAGCTTTTATTTCCCATTCCCCCTCCTTTTGTCTTGTCCCTGTCTCTGGAATCCAACAAGCAGCAGGTACCTCCTGGTAGTGCTGTGGTTAAGGGCACAGATACCCATTTAATTAACTCCATAATTGTGTGGCAACTGCTGGCCTTGTGATTGCACAGTAAGCAGCAGATAGATGAAGCCAGTAATTTCATGGTTATTTCTGTCTTTCCAGGCAGCAGTTCTCTTAGGGACAAATTCAGGTGTCCCTTGTGAAGCTCCCAATTAGGCAAAGCATCTTAGTCAGGCCAGGGGGAGGTTGGTCTGTTCAGGGGTGGCCAGGGTCTGAACCTCTGCACATGGCTATTGACCCAGCTGGTGATGTGTAAGGAGGGGAACTGGAGCTCTTTGCCCTCAGAGCCTCAGGACACAGGGAGTCACTGGCTCTTGCAGCCTGGATGGCAACAGCCAGGCTGGGGAAATAGAGGCAGATAGTGAGGAAAGGACTGGGTCATTGTTCAGGTGCTGTGCTGGGAGTGTTGCCCCTTGACTTCCTCTGCAGTGCAAAGGAAGGATGAGCACCTCCTGAGGAAAATTCAGCCTCCCTCCAGAGCTGAAGGGCCTTCCTAGGGCTGAGAGAGAAAGAATGACTGCATGAGTGATTAGGAGGAGGGGGAAAGCAGCTCTGGTTTCTCCTGAGCTCTCCTCCATCTAGCCAGATATAGCCTGGGAGGCAGGAAAGTGCTGCTGCACTTACTGTGCTCCCCTGCCTCACAGAATTGTTAAGGCTAGAAGAGATCTCCAAGATCTTCAAGTCCAATCATCAACCTAGCACCCCCATGCCACTAACCCATGGCCCTAAGGACCACATCTCTGTGGTTTTGAACCCCTCCAGGGATGGTGACTCCACCACTGCCCTGGGCAGCCTGGGCCAATGCCTGACAACTCTTGCAGGGAAGAGATTTTCCTCTTGCTATCCAACCTAAACCTCCCCTGGTGCCTAATCAGCATGGCAACAAACAAACCCAGTACAAGAGACCCACTGGCAGTTTCCACTGGATCTTGAACCTATCTTTAGTTGTGAGAACATCTGGGAACCATATGGCCCTGATGGCACTTGCCACAGAGCTTGATAGGCTGGAAATTCTGTTTAGGAACCAAACTAAAATCTTCTTTCAGGATACACTTCCCAAAGACCCAAGTTGTGATATCCCTCCAAGCACCAGAGAGGGACCCATTAAGAGTGCTTGTGTTTGAGCATTGGAAGCAATTATTCATGTTCATCCAGCTCCAAATAGCTACCAAACACCATGTGTTTTTCCTCAGTGTTAATAAAAACCTAAATGATTCTTCATTAAGAAGCCCATTAAGATGACTGCAGTTTCCTTGAAGATCATTAGAGGATATTCTCACCACTAAATTATCTCACTGGAGTTTTAGAGAAGTCTGAGCAAAGATGCCCTATTGTGATTAATTCATGATAGATTTCTCTCTCTCTCTTGCTTGCAATCTGTTCTCCAGACTTGGCTTTGCTAATTTTCCAACCTTTGGGCTACAAGGAGCATGACACTGATCCTTCAGTGATGTTCCCAGAGCTATGAGGTGCTGGGACTCTCATCTCTACCTGCAAAGCTTCCTCTCCTCTTGTGTCTTCCACCAAGGGCCTCTGTTGGAGGCCACTGAGCCACCTCTCACCCATGGGCTATCCCATGGAGGCAGCATGCAGGGCTAAAGCAATGCCCTTGAGCTCTCTCAGTGCTGCTTGGAGACTTGTTCTGCAGCTACCAAAGTACCACTCTGCCCCCATTAACCACACTCCCTCCACTCCCACTGAGCTGGGACCTGACCTGCTGGCTGCTCCCCACTCCTCTCCTCTAACTCTTCCATCTCCAAAGCCTTAGGATCAAGAGCAGCTTTGCAAGGCAAACATATCCTGAAGATAAAGTGGTAAAAAGAGTAGCAGGAGACAATCATTTAAGCTAAATCCAAGCTGGGTCAGTTGTCCCCACACCAGGTTCTCCTGAACCTAGCAGCAAGCTCTAGGAGCTGGGGATCATTGCAGTGTGGGAACACAGCCTGCTTGAACAAAACACACTGCTCTAATCTTCCACTGAGTATTAAAATCTCATTTTATGGTACATTATACACTTGGCCTGGTGAACAATCAGTGACCATAAATGGTACTTGCATCCTGAAGCCAAAATCTAGGGAAACAAGGAGAGAGAATCCATCTGGCTGGAGAGGATGGAGCAGGAAGGGCCAGCTCTGCACAGTCATTTATGTCCATTCAGAGACACAGGGAAATTAAGCACATTAATAGGGCTGCCAGGCCCCCTCAGAATGGGGCTTTAAATGATATTGATGTGGTGCTAAGAGGTGCACAGTTTGTCTTTTTTTGGGATCACAGCTCAGGGCTTGGAATGGGCACTTGGGCAGAGAGCTTAGGCATATTCTGTCTGTGGAGGTGGATTTGTTTCTAGGTTTTTGGAGATTCAAAGCTGCAGAACCCTTTTAACCCAGCAAGAGGATCAGGGAGGTGTCAGGGGTACCCAAATGCAATGCCCACCCAACCCCAACCCAGCAGGGGATCCCTTGCAGCATGCCACTGTTTCACTCAGATGTCATTCACTAGTCAAGAGATAGAATTCCTTGAGGATATTGCCAGGAGAAGGAATCTGAGTAATATCCCCAGCTGGAGAATGATCTTTGGCAAGCCATGATTTGAGGCAGGCAGAACAGGTGCCCAGGGACAGGACAAGAGGGAACAGGCACAAACTGGAACATAGCAAGTTCCATCTAAACATCAGGAGGAACTTCTTGACTTTGAGGGTGGTGGAGCCCTGGCCCAGGCTGCCCAGAGAGGTGGTGGAGTTGGTGATGTAGTTCAGGAGTCCTGAATGTGCCTGGATTACTCTCTTCTTTGGGTCAGTGTTCAACACCATGGGGCTCTGGCAAACCTGTTGGTATCCTTTAGGTAACATTCTGGCCCTGCCTTTAACTGAGGCTCTGCTCAGGAGGTTCCTCAGTCTGGGTTCCTCAGTGCCAGACAGCCTGAGGAGGGGGGGAGCTCAGTCCCTAGACAGGTTCATGCTTTTCCTTTTCTTCCTTCTGCTCACAGTTGCCAGCAGGAGTTGTTTGGATTCATCCCTGAGTATAACAGCCATAATGAAAGGCTCTGTAAGGTACTGGGCTGGAGTCCATGGGCTGCATACCAATGAAGGTGGCACATTCCCCAGGCAGATAGATGCTGGGGAAGGGTTTTTGAGGGAGCTGCATGAGGAACAAGAGCTCCTGGTTCTCTCCTGGCTGCTGAGATTCTATCAGGAACTCCATCTGCCCAATGCAATTTATTATTTCCAAGATCCCAATCATTTCTTATCCTTATGAAGGGCAACATTTCTTGGGCAGGTGTCATGATACCACTCCAGTGATGCTGAAGGGACTGTGCTGCTGGTGTCCAGGTTGCATTTCATCCCTAAGTGCATTCCACACCACATCCTCTTTTTGCACAGAGCTCTGCCTTGTACATTTGGGGAAGGTCTCTTAGGTCACTGAGGGCAACTGTGCAGAGCCCAGGCACAAGGAAATCCTCTGCAAGGGGAAATACCTGTGGAATTCAGGTTCAGATAATAAAGGAGAGCACAGCCTTTGTGCTGGCTTCTTTTGGCAGCAAGCTGCTCCCTGGCATGGGCTGTGTGCCACTGGCACATGTCTGATCTGGAGGTTTGTCTGCAGGTACTATTGCAGCAGGATGTGTCAGGACATGGCAGTACCTTTGGAGCTACCCAGGTATCTGGGGAATGCCTTTTGCTGAAGACTCTTGTGTTGTGAGGACTTAAAGAGCTTGGTCCTTTGCTGGCCTCTGGTCCAGGGAATTTCTTCTTTTGCTCCCCTAGGGTTTTGAGACATATCCTCTATAGAAGACCACTTTTTCTCCTGTGACAGTGGAAACCTCTGCCCACTCTTTCTGCCTTTGTAAGGCTGCCTGGGAAATGCCTCCCACCTGTGGATGAAAGTCCCTCATATGTGACCTATTCCTTTCAGCTCTAATCTCCTGAATCAGCTATTAAACCAAGAGCATGTGTGATTATCTGCTGTCACCTCTGGAGGAAAAGGTGTTGAGTTGGAAGGCAAACCTTGTTGATTCATTCTGCAGCTCAGGCAGGAATCTGATCTTGGCACAGCAGCAGCAGAGGAAGGGCAGAGCTGTGATTTGTTGCCTTGATTGGACAGGCAATCTTCAGATCTGGATCAGAAAGTTACAGAGCAAGTTTCAGAAGTGGCTGCATTTGGCTTCAGCTTCGGAGCAGAAGAGTGTTCCTTCTGCTCAGAGGAAAGATAGGAGTTTCCAATCTCATGGCAGCTTTTAATGGCTCAGTTCTGGGATTGTAGCATCAAAAGAAGCCAGCTGAGACCAGAGACTGGTTGTGCAAACACAATCCCTCCCCAGAGAGCTCAGGGGTGCTAATATATAGAGGACAACTGAGGAGATGAAGCAATGAGGAAGGGATCAGAGGAGAGGGGGGGTGTACATTGCCATTATTTTCTCATTCACCTCCTCCTGATCTGAGGGTGGAAATGCACCCCTTATGTCAGCTGAGGGAAGCAGGTCTGGTGTCAGAGGAGTTGCTGGGCCACATCTGTGCAGTGACCTTGTGCATGAGGCAGTTGACAGCACCTGTTTCTTAAGGGCAAACTTCTTCCAGATGTCTTGTGGAAAACACCAGCAGCCAAGGTGCTTTGATGGCAACTCAGGAATGCAAGCAGGAGCCTCTCAGGCTACCTGGGCATGTGCTGGATCTCGTTTTTTTCTCTTTCTCTCTTCATGAGCTGAGCTGATGATTTCTGTGCATCATGGTTCTAAAGAGAACATCCCTGTTAGGAGCTCTGCCTCTTCTCGTGATGCAGCTGCAAAATTGCTGTCAGATTGGTTTCCAATTGGGTATTGCTAGTGAACCTCTTGACTGAGAAAGGCAAGGCTGATGTGAAACCATAATAAAAAAGCATTTGGGAAGGAGAAAGCAGAAAGGAGACCTAGAGGTTGGGATTAGGGGCTGCAGAGATGAAAGGAGGGAAGAAGATGCTGTTTTGAGCAGAAGCTTGTGGGTCACAGCAGAAGGGAAGGGTTAGAGTGAGAAGCACAAGACAAGTGTTGCTGCTGCCCCATGCCTGCAGAGCCTGGCACATGGTTAGAGAGGATGGGGAGGTGCTAGGGAAAGGCCAATCCATTTGTGCCTGTAACATCTGTGCACACATTGTGGTTAAAATAAGCCTGGTTATTTGGGGACGTTTAGCCAGCATCCAGAGAGCCCTGGTGTCTTTTCTCCAGCAGGGCTAGGGAAAGGGCAGTTGCAGCCATTGTGTGAGCAAGTATGGAACCTGGTCAGAAAAATGAAACCCTCTGGGTGAAATTGTGTCCTCTGAGAAGTGAAAAGTAATTTTTCCACTGACTGCATCTGCCCCCAGGTGCTGGGCCACAGGTAGCCCTGCTGCCAAGCTGTTTCCTTGCAGCACAGTACAAATAAAACACTCCCTGATCCAGCAATCCTGATAGCAGTGACTTTGTTTAAGCAACTTTATAATGATTCCTAGTTTTTCTCCCAGCAGATACCTTTGCTATAATATCCTGGAGTAGCAATGGAATAAAATAAATCAGCTTTTACAAACCCATAAACACATAGAAGGGAATGTAAACCAATTTCTGATCTAGTTGAGGTGCACTGAGATTTCACAGAGTGGCATGAAGCTTGAGTGGATACTGAAATTGCTCTTGAGCTGGTAAATTCATCTCTCCTCTTTCTCCTCTGCCAGCAAAGATGTTGTTTTTAACCCTTTGAAGGTTGTCCAGGTATTCACACTTCCCTTTGGTCCCTCTCCATGTCAGTGTGCACTGTGCTGCCTCATGTAAGCCTGTGACTGGAAACCCAAGTGTGTGCACACACCCTCTCCAGGGGCATTTTAAGGATGAAAACTGAGAGAACTCAGGTTTTTCTCCCTGTCTTGTTAGTTTTGGTTTTATTTGCATCCCTTCCTCTTGCTGGAGGTCAGACTGCCACTGGGGAGTGAGTGCAGCTGGGACCCAGGCACACTGCACTGCCTTGGAGAGGTGCTGGGGAATGCAATGGATTTCTCCCCCCTGAAGAGCCTCCCCTCCAGCTCATAGCTCAAGCTCTCCTCTGGGGCTCAGGATGGGAATTTTCCTCCCCAGCTGAATGAACTACATGCATCACCTGAAGGAAAGATGCAGGCCATCAGAGAGGTTACTGCTGGAACCCAGCTCCTGGAAAGGGAGGGAAAGCTGGCAGAGCAAGTCAGGGAGGCAGGAATGCAGCAGAGTGGGGATGGGGTTGGCGTGGCAACAGCATGGCATGGGTGAGCTCCCCAGTCCCCCCTTGCTCCCCAGTACTGGCCAGCACAGAGGAGAAGCATGCAGCATTGCTGGGAAGGGGCTTGGGGGTGGTTGGACTCTTTACCCAGCTGGCAGAGATAATAGGGAATGGGGAAAGTGAGGCTGAATGCTAAAACACTGCAGGAAGCAGCAGGGATGGTTGGGTGAGGTCTGACTGGGAGAGCTCAGCTTTGGTTTTGATGATGGTGCCTCTAGTTATCAGCTCAAACTCTCCAAAATACTCAGCACCTGACCTGGAGGTGGCTTGTGCCATGCAGGTACCACCTCCTGAAAAGGTGCAGGTCTGTCTCCTCCAGAGCTTGCAGTGTTCCTTCTCCTCTCTTCCATGGTGGACACAGGCAGGGAGCAGAGGTTCTGCAGAGGATGGTGACCAAAAGGCTGATTCAGCTGGGCCATGGTTGCTGCTACTCTCTGGGGAGGTGATGGCAGATCCACAGAGTCATGAAGGTTGGAAGAGACCTCCAAGATCATCAAGTCCAAGCAGCAACCTAGCACCTCCATGCCACCAAACCATGTCCCTAAGGACCACATCTCTATGGTTTCTAACCACCTGCAAGGCTTGGAGTGGCCATGGATAGAGGGAGAGAGTGGTTTTGGCAGGCCAGGGTGAGGAGCTGTGTAGATCTGGGCTTTGCCATCAATTTTGGTAGCTCTTTGGGGGGCTGTGACCTTCCTGCTTGCCTGGCCACATTGATCAGTGCTGCTGTTGAGCATGGAGCCTGTCCTGCCTGGAACAACCCTTGAGCCAGGGAGCAGGGAAGGCAGCAGCAGCAGTACAGCATGCAGAAGGTAACCTGCTCACAAAGCAGAGCTTGTCCCTCTCCAAGCCAGCTGATTCTGGAGCTTGCTGTTGCTTTTAGTATTCGGGGAGGAGTCCAGCTCACTGCCTGTGCTGATGGGATGTGAAAGGCAGGCTAGGGTTTTACTGCAGAGCAGTTGACCTTGCTCCAGAGATATTACTGATACACAGCTGCTATTCCACATTTCAAAACACTACAGTCATTATCTGAAGCTCTCTGCTAAGAGAAGCAATTAGACTTCAGAGCATTACCATCAGCCTTTACAAAATAAAGGAAGAAGGAAGAAAAGGCACAGCCAGGTGGGAGGATGGGGGCAGTTCCCTTCTCTGTCTCAGCTGGTGGGAGAGAGCTCTAGGAGAACAGACAGGGTGCCTTGTGCTGTCACTCAGGGTTCAGGCAATGACCCTTCCCAATTCAAATCAGCTGAAGAGAGGGTGACAGTGTGGTTCTACAGGTCCCTGCAGGTGTTTAAAAACCTATAGATGTGGCCCTTAGGGCCATGGTTTAGTAGCAGGTTGATGGTTGGACTTGATGATCTTGGAGGTCTCTTCATGATTCTGTGGGGAGGCAGTTTGCAGTGAGACCAGGTGGGGAGGGGTTAAACACTAGAAGAAACCCTAGAGACTCCTCCAAGCTGTCCTCACTACCATTTTGATTCCCTCAAGAAGGATGCTTTGCTGCACACAGCTCCATGCTGGGAGAGGTTCAAGCCATGGTAAGGAGGTTTAACTAATGGTCACCTCCTCCTGGGCATTGGCTGGTTGTGGGTCAGATGTCTCCATCTCACTTGGCTGCAAGGTGGAGATGGAGAGGAGCCTGGCTTCTTTGGAGCTTGCTCTTGTGAAGGCAATTCACAACCTGTGCAGGAGTGGTGTATTCCCAGCACAACCTGGGATCTACTGGAAGGACTTGGAGGTGGCAGAAGCCCTGTGCTGGAGGGCTTTTTCTTGACCCAATCTGATTCTTGCTGGGCTTTTCCCTGGCAGAAGTTTATTCCTTTAAAGTCTTTAATACCAGCATTAAGTGATCTCAGTGCTCAAACAAGAGGCTCAGACTGACAGCCTCAGAGTCCTCACCAGGGCCTTGCTCCCACCTGCCTCCTTCCCCATGAACTCAGTAGGATAACTTGGGTGTTGGGATGCCAATGCCTGCTTAAGGGATTTGCTCTGCTAGGAGCCTTCCTGCATCAAACAGGTGATGGGGGCAGCACCAGCTGCACAGATTTAATCAATTCCTGCCTGAGTGCTGTTTGTCAGAGCAGAGTTCAGTTTTCAGGGCCTCCCTTTCAAACCCTCTGCTGCCAAACTCAGATTAAAGGCTTTGCTGACAGGCATGCAGGCAACATGCCCTGAAGGGCTGGAGTTTTGCAGCACCACAACCTGAAGAGGAAGAAGGTGGAGAGGGAAAGCTGAGAGCTGGAGGACCTCCTGCCTTTCCCAGGCTGTGTGTCCTGGCTAGTGGGACTGGAGATGGGCAACCTGTTCCACATGGATCCCCTCCACACATGCCCAAGAGCACCAACATGGTTAGGGTTGCTGGCTCAGAGCCTGCAGGGCAGGGACATCACCAGGGGGACTCCTGGACAAAGCACAGCTGCCATTTGGCATGGGCTTCACCTGGCCATGTGCTTGGCTGAAGTGCAGGGGTGGCCAAGGGGGAAGTGTCCCTGTAGGAGGGAGGTGTGAGGCTCATCTCAGGGGCTGGTGCAATACAGGAGGATACTGCAGGAGAGGGAGGGAGCACAGGGAAGGATTTTGTGCTTGCTAGTGAGCACAAAATGCTGTACTGATGCTGCAAGTTCATATCACTGATTAGACTTGTTCTCCTTGTAGAGCAGAGGGCTGGTGGCTTGTTTAACAATGCACAGCACATTGTACTCACTCCAGCCCTTAACACCACACAATTGCTGTTGCTTTTACATGGGCAGAGAGATAAGATGTGTTTGCTGCACTGCCAGAGCCATGATACCATCCCCACATGGGGAAAGGAAAACCCTCCTGCTCCCCCCAGCACATCCCTGGGCAGAACAGAAGGTGCCAGCAGGAAAGAGGAGGGGATATGCCAGTGAGGGACTCCCTGGGGCACCTTCAGCTTTGGGTGCGGAGCTGGACACTGCAATACAAGAAGGTTATCAAGTTGTTTGAGAGTGTCCAGAGGAGGCACAAAGATGGGGAAGGGTCTGAAGGGGAGGTAATGTGAGGAACAGCTGAAGCCACTTTGTCTGTTCAGCCTGGAGGAGACTGAGGAGAGACCTCATGGCAGTCTAGAACTTCCTCAACAGAGGTGCAGGAGGGGCAGGAGCTGCTCTCTGCTGACCAGTGACAGGACCTGGGGCAATGGCATGAAGCTGTGGCAGGGGAGGGGCAGGGTAGAGCTTAGGCAAAGGTTCTTCCCCCAGAGAGTGGTGGAGCATTGGAACAGGCTCCCCAGGGATGCAGCCATGGCACCAACTCTCCTGGAATTCCAGCAGCACCTGGGCAATGCTCTTAGACACATGAGCTGACTTTAGGGTTGTCCTGTGCATGGACAGGAGTTGGACTGGATGATCCTGGTGGGTCCCTTCCAGCTCAGGACACTGTGTGAGTCTGTGAGGCTGTGGAAAAGGGAGGAACTCCTTCTGGACAGAAGGGGAGCCTAGAAAAAACAACTCACAACCAGCAGGGAAGTTGAAGTCACACCAGAGAGTTGTCCCTAACATTAGGCTGATCCTTTAGAGCAATCAATGGCTTCTCTGCCCTCCCCATGCCAGCTCTCCAAAGCACACCCTGTGTGTAGCTGGGCACACACTGAAGTGTGTGTTTGTACAGCAGAGGGTGGGAAGCTGTCATGTGCTGTGGTCAGGAATGAGGGGAGATTAAGGGGGAATGAGAAGACTGGAAGGAGAATTGTGAGCATGAGATTGCCTCTGACAGGCAGACACAGTGGCAATTTTTTTCACTGAGATGCATTTTTGTCCTTGGCTGAGAAGTGCTGATTTGTTGCAAACAGAGCTATTCAAGATTTGGAAGCATTCAGGATGAATTTTCTGGGTTGGAAAAACATAGTTTAAAAGTTGTCAAGGCAGCCAGTGATCTCCTGCAATCAAGGCACAAGGTCTAGGAGAGTCTCAGCTGAAATTTCACCATTTCACTTGAAGTTTCAACTTGTTTGCTTTCAAATAACCCAGAGCTCCAAATCAAACTGGAACAGTCTGAAGTTATTGGAGTGGAGTGTGGAGTGACCCAATCTAAAGTGTATTTCTTCTGGTCATCTGGGGAAAATTGGCAAGACATTGACTTCTTGCCTCAATTGGAGATGGATTTCTGACAGCAACACAGAAAAATAGGTCTCCACCTTCTCCTTTTCTGTCTGTGTGTGGTGTGACATGAGCACACTGAGGGGTGGGGTGATCCATAGAACCCTGCAGCTTGGACAAGACCTCTCAGATCACCAAGTCCAACCAGCAACCCAACACTCATGACTAAACCATGGCCCTGAGGACCAGGTGTTGAACCCCTCCAGGGATGGTGACTCCACCACTGCCCTGGGCAGCCTGGGCCAATGCCTAACAACTCTTGCAGGGAAGAAATTGTTCCTGCTCTCCAATCTAACCCTCCCCTGGTGCAACCTGAGGCCATTTCCTCTTGTCCTCTCCCTGGTAACCTGGCAGAAGAGACCAACTCCCATCTCACTCCAACCTCCTGTCAGGGAGCTGCAGAGAGTGAGAAGGTCTCCCCTGAGCCTCCTCTTCTCCAGACTAACCAAGCTCAGTTCCCTCAGCTGCTCCTCACAGCATCTGTGCTCTAGAAGCATGTCTGCAGCCCTTGGCTCTGGGGGACCCAGCAGCCTCTGTGCCCAGGGGACATCTCTAGGAGGGCTGTGTCTGGCTGTGGCAGGCTGGGCACCACCTCTGCTCTGAGGGATGGAGCTGCTTCCCACTTCCTCAGGAGGAAAACCATCTTTTGTGTCAGTGCAGTGCTGGTTATTGGTTGGAACAGAAGGAACACCACATCACACACACAGTTTTGTCAGAGACAGATGGCTCCAGGAGGCCCATTGCCTCAATAGGAGAGGAATTATTGCAGCTTTAATTAAACTTACTCTTCTGCCTATGGAGGCCTGGGGGAGAGAAAGTGCTCAGAATCAAAACCTAATATTTTTCAGAACCTGTGGGTTTGGGTTTTTTTCTCCTGCTCTTTCTTTTCCCTTCCCCCTCTCCTTTGCAACCTCATTTCTTTCTTCTGCAGGAGTCACTGGTGCTTCTGAGCAGGACCTGCCTTCAGAAGCATCTGAAAACTGCATGGAGCAGGGGCAGGAGACTCACAGCTGGGGGCAGGGTGCTACTGTGAGGCTGGCATGGCCTGGGGGAAGAGCAGAAGGTGTGGGAGGTGGTGGGAGCCATGGGAGGAAGGTACAGCCACAGAAGGAGTGGGGTTGCCACAGGTCTGGGGGAGGCTGTGCCACAAGAGCCATGAGAGAGAGACTACCTGGAAGCAGAATAGGAACAGGAGAGAAGGAGCACAAGTCCTTGGCAGAGCCTAAAGGAAGCTCACATCAGCTTGGACCAAATATTTCCATTGGAAAACAAATAGAATTTGTTGCCTGAGAGGTCTGGCTCCTCTCCCCAAAGGCCTCCCTGTCCCCATCACTATCCTGCTAATGAAGCTGATAATAAGCAGAGCAAATCCTGTTGGATCAGTCATGAATCAGGAGGCTGGAGCAGTGCAATCAGTGCTGCAAAGCCAGGGACCTCTGCTGAGAGCTCCCACAGCACAGGGGGATGGGAAAGCCTGGAGAGGGCAGGAGGAGGGAAGGATCTCCAGGCTCCTGTCTGGAGGGTTGGGATGGAGAAGACAGGGCAGAGAGACAAGGGATGTTCAGCTGCAGTTTCCTGAGAGCATGCCTTGGACAAACCTCCTGAGCAGTGCTCTGAGACTGAAAATGAGGAGAGGTTCAGGTGCTGTGGCACTCTGGGGAGTGATGGGGCAAGAAGAAGGAGGAGATGGTGCAGAGAGAGGAGGACAGGTGATGGCCAGGGGAGTCTGTGGCACACAGGCAGCTGATTTCAGCTGCTGGGAGCTTTAGGCTATGTGGTGCTGGTGGTTTTCTGGTTTCCCACCACAGCCTGGCTGGGAGCTCCAGGGGTTTCTGTTTCCATCAGCCTTCCTGACTCAGCACTGCAGCCAGAGAAGAGGTAGGAGCAAAGTGAAACCTCAGCTCTAGCCAAGTCAAGAGAAGGGCAAAAAGAGGGCACTCAGAGAGGGAGAGGCTGGAAAAGGCCTTGCAGGGGCATGTGAGCTCTCAGTTTTATTCTTCTTGAGGCTCTAGCAGATGAATCTCTCCCAGGAAGCTCTGAGGGTAATGAGAACCATGTGGCATCATGAAACCAGGGATTGAAACATTCACTGCTTTCTTCTGTAAAAGGCTGACCTGACAATTACTTGTGTCAGACAAAACCTCACTAGCTCCCATTTGAAACCCACAAGCTGTCATCTAACCATAGCCTTCACCCCAAAGACAGCAGCAAAGCAGAAGGGTGGAGCATGCAGAGGGCAATGCCCAAAGCCAGCCTAAATACTCTGACTTGAACATCAGGAAATCCCAAGCAGGAAATAAACAGTTTCTCTGTCTCATCCCCAAAAGAGAGATCATCTTCTCCTGTTTCTCTTTTATTGAGTTAACCCAAGCCAGCTTTATCCTCCTTTTCCCCAGCCTGCAGCATGTCTGAAGACAGGGATGCCACCCTCCTGGCTGGCTCTAGAGGCTGTGTCAGACCCCAGTGGCAGCTCTGCCTTCTCCTCCTCGACTCCACCAATGTGGAGAGGATGAGCAGGACTCTGGAGTCTCAGCTTTATGCCAGTAACAACTCTCTGGAGTATTCTTATTTTCATAGATTTACTGGCTTAATGCTTTGTTAGAATGATAAAAGCTAGTTAATGATCCCTTATGAGAATCTGCCTCCCCACCTGCCCTCCTCCCCCTTGCCCCCACCCCCAGGCTCCCCATGGCTATATATTTATCTTTTGTTCCTTCAGTTGATTGGGAGCTGAATAAATTGGAGAAGCTGGAGTGATTCATGTGCTGTGGATTGCATATTGATCTGGCACACTTCCCTCCTCAAAGCCCCCATTACTCATGCTGATCAATGGTTCCTTCTGGCTGGGCACCTGTGTTTGTGGAGCCAGGAGGGGAGGCACAGTCTGGGGGAAGGGTCTGTGCACTTGGCAGCCTTTGCCCACCCCCTTTCTCTTTTGCACCCTCTCTTGCCAGAAATTTGGATGCTGAAAGCTTCATGGAGGCAGGAGAGCTCTGCCACATTCCTGCCTCCCAGAGTGGCCTGGTCCACATCAGCTGGAGAAGCTACACTGGAGGCATCATGCAGCTTTGGTCTTGAGAAATCCAGGCTCTGAGTGTGGCCTAGGAAGTGTTTCAGATGCTCTAGGAGGCAGCCTGCAAGGGGCTTGTGCAGCACTGGAACAGGCTCCCCAGGGATGCAGCCATGGCACCAACTCTCAGGGGATTCCAGAAGCATCTGGGCAATGCTCTTAGACACATGAGGTGGCTTTGGGGCTGTCCTGTGCATGGACAGGAGTTGGACTGGATGATATCTCTGGGTCTCTTCCAACTCAGGATATTCTGTGGTTCTATGACAATATGCAACCCCATTTCTGCAGCACTTTTGGGGATCCCCAGGCTGATAACAGAGTATTTCCAGCCTCTGTCTCCACAGTGATGTCTTAGCCTTTAACTTCACCTCCTGGATTCCCTCCTGAGTTAGCAATGCCTGACAAGCACTCTCCAGAGCAACTAGAAGCTACCTGGTGCCAACTGCATCAGGTGCAACAAAACAATTCCTCCCTGCCTGCTCCAGAGAGGGAGAGGCACTGTCACCCTGCTGCTGAGGAGCTCTGTCTCCAGGCACACAAAAGGAATCAGTGGTTGAAGCAAAGACCTGATCTCAGCCACCCTGTTGCACTCTGTTTAGCATTTCCTTTGTCAGGTGATGCATCCAGAAAAGCTCCTTCAGGAGAGAGGAATTGGAGAGCTTGCTGGTCCAGAGAGGTGAGGAGAGCTAGGCATTGCCCAAGGGGGGCCAGAGGGCAGTGGATGTTGGCATGCTAGAATAGGTCTGCTGACACTTGCTAAACCCTGACCACTGCTGGAAAACTTCCCCTGGTGCAGCAGAGCAAGAAGCTCATTTACAGCTGTTAACAGTTATTCCACAAGTGAAGGGAGACTCAACCCTAGGCTTGCTGGACACAATCTGCCTTAGGTTCAAAGGTCTCAGAGGGAAAATGGACACAGGAAGATATGCAAACTGAAAACAGGGAGGATCAGAGGCAGCAGAAGTGGAGGAGAGACTAGGAGCTGGAGAAAGAGAAGAGAACCTTTCCTGGCCTCACCTAACAGGGGCTCAGACTCCTCCTGTTGTGCCCTGGCTATACCAGAAGCAGGAGCTGTTTGCCCCAGGCTCAAAGCCACACTTCTGTCCACACTAACAGAGCAAATTCAGTTCATTCAAGTTAGGAAACATGCCACTGCCTCAGCCTTGGCCCAGAAGTCCCAGGATCACAAGGGCTGGAAGAGACCTCTAAGATCATCACTAACACACCACTAAACCACATCCCTAAGCACCACATCTAGATGTTTCTTAACCCCCTCCAGGGATGGTGGCTCCACCACTGCCCTGGGCAACCTCTTCCAAGACTTCCCAACCCTTTCAGTGAAGAGATTTCTCCTCATATCTAAGTTAGAGCAGCAAGGAGCAGTTGTCCTTTGCTTCACCATGTGCTGCAGCTCCACCAGGACCTGGCCAGAAGATCTCAGACCTCCCCTGCAAATTCAGTCCTCCCTTGAGGGCTTCCTTGACTGATAAGTCAAAGCTTCATGTGGACCTGGTTGTGTCCCTTCCACAGGGTCCCCTTCCTGATGTCTATGCTGGAGAGACACCAGCAGGGGAGATAGCTCTGCCTTTTCCTGTCAGGCTGATCAAATCCTTCAGCAGCTTCACTGTGCTAACATGTCCTACCTGCCAAGTTCAGGGTGACTGGAGCATCTGACAGACAGCAGCTTCCCTGTGTGTTAAACATTAATAGATTTCCAGCTTTGCCTCTGGATTTTTTCTGTTGCTCAGACCTGAGCTGCCTCTCTGGAGACATCAGCCTAGGACAGAACAATTACTGCCCAAGCTCCAGGCTTCTGAAGAGACCCAACAGCTTCAGCCCAGAAAGGGAATGTGCTGCCCAAGAGTGATTAAAGGAAATGAGGGGCATGAAGGGACTGAATCAAGCTTGTGTCACACAGTGGGGGCAGCTGCCAGGCTGTGGAATCCATCTCCATTGAGGAAGAGGAGTGCTTTGGTGTCAGAATGTTGTCTCCCATATCTGTTTCCTTCTGGTAGCTTGGACAAAAACTAGGGCTCCAGTCCAAATCTGCCACCATTTTCATCTGCCTCCTCTGCTTTAACTTCCCAAGTCCCCATCTGCATCCTCACCTGATGTGTCCCTGCAGACATTTGGCTCTGCTCTGCTCCTCTCCACTGATGGCTGCTTCTCAGGGAAGATGCTTAAGGATGTAAAGATGGCAACACTGCACAAAGTCCCAGCAGCATTTTCCCCTCACCCTCCCTCCCTTCTTCTTATTTTTGTGTATGATTCACAGTTCTGTCTTTTGGGAGAGCTCCTGTCAGGGGAATATGTCTCTTCTGTGAAACTGCACCAAGCTGAGGGTTTTCCCTGCTGAAAATATCTGCAACTGGAAGAGGTTTTTGGGACAAATCTGCCTTCCTGACATTCACCATTTGGAACTGATTCAAGAGTTCCTTCAGGGCCACGAGATCTCTCACAGAGGCTAGCTCTGAAAGCACCACTCATCTCCTCTGCCAAAAAGGGAGGGATCCTTTGATGGAAACAGGATGAGCTCCAAATGAGCAGTGATCCATGTAAACACCAAAACACAGGGTGCCATCCTTCATCAATCTAGGCATTAGGAGATCAGCTCACAGAAAATGGCAGGGTTGCTTTGAAACCTGCATTATTTGCTCTGTGCATGGAAAAAACACTGACCCATGACATCAAACCAGCAGGACACAAGTGTTCATTGCTGAAGTCCTTTCCTAGAAAGTGTCTGTCTCTGGATCTAGGTTCTCTCCCTCTCTCTCTTGCTCTCTCTTCTAGCTCATGTACACCACAGAGGTGTTTATTTGCTGGTGTTTGGTAGGGAAGACACTAGGTCCTGGCCTGGTCCAGACAGGAATTGGAGAGAAGAGAGAGAATTGGCACTGCTGCTTCAGGGCTTTTGGCTAGTCCCATGCTAGCTGTCAGCATCACAAACCCTTGCATGGCCTCAGTGTCACTGCTGGAGGGACAGATGTCTTTAGAGGCAGTAGAAGGAGTTGCTGAGCAGGATGGGGACTGGAGGGTTAGATTGGATAGCAGGGCAGATTTCTTCTCTGCAAGAGTTGTCAGGCATTGGCCCAGGCTACCCAGGGCAGTGGTGGAGTCACCATCCCTAGAGAGGGTTCAAAAACCATCAAGATGTGGTCCTTAGGGCCATGGTTTGGTGGCATGGGGGTGACAGGTTGATGGTTGGACTTGATGATCTTGGAGATCTCTTCCAGCCTGCATGGTTCTGTGATTGAGGAGCTCAGGGGAAGGGGTCCTGCAATTCACACCTCCATGGTGTTTGATCACTGACCTGACTGGTGGGGAAGGACCTTGCCCATAGCTGGAGGTCTGACAGTGAAGTCCTGTGCACTGATTTTGACAGATCTTGCTGTGCTGGTTGGGATGTGACAGGAGGCAACTCAGGCTCCCTGGCAGAGGCTTTGCTTTGTTTAATAAGCAAGCCCAGCTGTCAGCTCTCTGACTGCATCAGCCCTGGGCTGTCTAAGGAGGCAGGGTGCCTTGGAGAGGACATTCCTCTTCTGGGAACATGGTGGGGTTTCTGCTCCATGTTGCAGAATGGCACAGATGGGCATGAGCAGAGAGGTGTGTGGAGAGAGGGGAACTCCAAGCAGCTTGCAGTTTGGAGGCATGGATTTAGCCTTGAGGGAATCCCTGGCTCAGCCTGGGACAGCTGTGGCCCAGGGACAAGTGAGAACAAGCTTTCTGTCCTGCTGATTCCCTTCCCCTGACACCAGCAGCTGCCAAAGGGGTGAACCTGGCACAGCAGCAGTGCAGGCACTTCTCCCTCAAGGAGCTGTGTGAGATTTGTGTGCTGGCTGTGGGGTGCTGCAGGGTTCCCTTCCCTGCTCATGACTGGGGATCCCCTGAGGAGAACCTTGCCCTGGTACCCAGAAGCTTAGTAGGGAATGTGGAAACCCTGCAAGTTTCTCCAGCCTCAGGAGGTTTTTGCAGCAGAGGGGCTAAGAGGTACAGGCAGGGACCATGCTTAAGCAGAATATGTTACCTGCTCACCCCTAAGCCCCTCCAGGTCAGAGACCCTTTCCTCATGGAGGGAGATGTTCCTCCTCTCTCTGCACCTTTGCTGCTCAGGGAGGAGCACTGACCCTTCTCTGTCCCCATCTCCCCCTGGTCCTGCCCAACATCCACTTCCTGAGTTCCCCTCAGAGCTCTGCCCATAAATACTCACTTTTTATGGCTGCAGCCAGACTCTGAGGTGTTCTGTGGCCTAATGGTTCCATCTGGTTGCTTTTCTAATAGTCATATTAATAAGACTGGGAGTGCTTGGAGTCACAGATAAATCCTAGTGCTCTAAACCCACTGCTGCACTTCATCCCCCAGAGCCTCTCTCACTCTAGTCACTCCTCTGGCACCAAGCTCTTGGCATGGGCCAGTCCTCCAAGGTCCTAACCAGAGACAGCAGAGAAAAGGAGGGGAGGAAAGGGGAAGGAAAGAAAAGGGAAGGGAAAGGGAAAAGGAAGGAAAGGGAAGGAAAGGAAATGGAGGGGAAAGGGAAAAGGAAGGGGAAAGGGAAAAGGAAGGAAAGGAAAGGGAGGGAAGGGAAAGGGAAAGGGAAAAGGAAGGGAAGGGAAGGGAAGGGAAGGGAAGGGAAGGGAAGGGAAANAGGAAAGGAAAGGAAAGGAAAGGAAAGGAGAAAACCAGGCACTTGAACTTGTTTTCTTCCCAGTAAAGTAGTGTGTGGGAAGTGAAGGAAGGGTGGCTGTGAGCCCTCCTTTCTGTGCAGCTCCAGAGAGGAGCAGGGAGGTAAATGCCTTGTGGGGCACAGGATGGGAGATCTGCTCTTAGGAGACCAATACTGGATCAGCCTTGTGGAATTCATGCCCTGCCACCACCAGCTTCTGGGGTGAGCTGCACCAGCTCTTGATGCCTCAGTTTACCCCTGTGGCCAGTGGAGCTGGTGGGACAGGACCTTCCTTAGACCATGTTCTGCAACCACACAAAGAAGAACCCCACTGAATCACTTTGCATGTGGGTAACACTGCTTCCATCACACCACTGCAGGTCCTGGGTCTGGATATAAAGCTGCTCATTGTCTCCTTTCCCAACAGAACCACCCCAACTCCTTAACCTTCTCTGATGAAAATTAACTTGGAAATGATGAGAGCAGGGAGGAAAAAAGAAATAAGGTTACATATTTCCCAGCCTGTTAATATTTATGAGGACTATGAACCAGATTAATTTCCATGCACCATTTCACCTGCAATGCTTTCCTTCCATATTTATCTAAGGGGAAAGCAAACAAACCAACAAACAAACAGGGATCCAACTGGCTAGCTGCTTTTAGATGGTGCAGGAGCCCTCTGGCATTAAAATTAGGATGCTGCCCTTTGTGCAGAGTCTTCCTCTGCATCTTTTTGGTCAGTGGGAATCCTTTTTCAAACTTCAGGCCAAGGGATGGTTTCCCTTTCAGTCATCTCCAGTGTCAGCTCGAGGATCACTAGCTCAATACTGCTACCTGAAAGCAGGGGTTCACAGTTTGCCTGGGTTTTAGGATCCAGAGGGAATTCTGGGGAGAACCAACAGCATTCCCTGCAGGATAGGACTCCTTGCAGTGGGTGAGATCCCATGGCAGGCATTAAATGAGAGACAAAAAGAGTTTTCTGCTGCAGGAGCATCAGAGGGTTGAGAGTATTCTTACAAGGGCAAGGTAGCCAGAGGCTTGGCTTGTCCTGAGTGGTACCCTACAGGTGAGGAGAAGGTAGGAAAAGGGCATCCTCAGAGTCACAGAGGAAGCAAAAAGCAAGATCAGTGCCAGAGTCACTGTCCTGACAGAGCATGCACTGCACTCTCCATTCCACTGCACTTCTCCAGCCCAATCCCAGGTGGCTGCAGGTTTGTTATGCAGCAAAGTGACTGTTTGGGTAACTCCCAATCCTCCAGGGAAACATTTTCCTCTTGTCTCTAGGAGAAACATAAGCAAGTCTGTTTATAAAACTAGTTATTGGTATAAATTAACATTTAAAACCCTCTACAGTTTCCATTTCCATTTATAACACCTCCTGTTAGGATTACTTGATAATGCAGATTCTCATCTCCTGCCTTTAATAGACTCCTGGCTGTTGGGCTGGGGTTTGGATTTCAATTGCTTTAGTTTCTTGGTTCTGCTAGCAATAGGATCTGCTCTCCAGGTGACAGCTTTGTCAGTGGAACTTGAACAAATAATATTAAATGAACTTTAAATGCCATTTGTAGCATCCATTTTTAATTTCCAGAGTGTCACCCTCTTGCATCTGGGGACTCTGGAAATGAACAGTTCACCTCCTAAATTTGGTGGCAGCTCAACGTGTCTGGAATGCTCTCTGCTGCTCTTGCTGTTTATTTAATCTCTGCAATAGAGGGGAAGATTAGCTGTTCCTATTTGCTGTGTTTGGTTTATAATTGCTTGGGGGTTTTTCCATTAATGAAGTGATTGAGAGTGATGCAAAACAAGGTGCAAACTGTATTGGAAGTTGACTAATACACAGCTTGTTGGTAAAAAGAAAACCCAAAGAGGCTAAAGAAATAGATTTGGCTGTGCCATGAGATGAGATAAGAGTCTTTAAAGCCTTGTCTGCATCTGGCTTTATCATGGGATGCAGAGGAGACCCTGACCATGCATGTTGCATCAGAAGTGTAAGAGGGAGGCTAACTCTTTTGGGCATCCAGGCTCTGCTTCACTGTAGAGCCTCACATCCTGGTGAACCACTGCTCCTCTCTGAGGAAGAGCAGCTCTCCCATGGTTAATGCTTCACTCACTCTTGATAAGTCTTTCAGGACCCCAAGAAAAGATGTTACAGAGGTTGGAAAACTTCCTTGGGGGGGGAAGCTTGCTTGGGATTGTTCATAGAGCTTGGAGGGAAAAGGCTATGGGGAGGAGGAACTTGTCCAGGTGCAAGAAGGACACAGGGCTTGGGTTTGGAGCCATTTCTCTGTGGGACAGTGTGGAGAGGCCTCAGGAAAAGTGATGGGAAAGAGGTTGGAAACTTGTGTCCTTAGAGAATGAGCTCTGTGATAGGCATGGGAGGACAGAGCAGGGAGGCTCTACTGGCAGAGCTTGAACCCCACAGGGACTCTGTCCTTCCCACCCCCCCATGTGCCCCAGAACAGGGCTCTCATGCCAATCCTTGGAGACTGACCAGGGACTGGCAGCCTGTAGCACTTGTACAGGGAGTGGGGGCAGAGTGGAAATCCACTTTCATCCATCCCAGCTCCCTGACACACATCCCTAGTGAAGGAACCTTCTGACCACCTGGTCACTTCATCAGAGACAATGAATGTAAGCAGGGAGAGATGCACCTCTCCTGAAGGTGTTCAGGTGAGGGAGCCTCTTTCTCTCTCAAAGGTCCTCACTTCTCCTCCAAAGCAGAGGGATGCCTGGGGCCTTGCCAGTAACCTTTCTGGTGGTTCAGCAGCAGCAGCAGCAGCAGCAGCAGCAACAGCAGGAGAGGTGGAGGCAAAAGGAGTGGAGAGACATCAATTTCCATCCCAGGAAGATAACAGATCATCAACCTCAGTCTGCTGCCTGTGTGTGCCTGGCCATGCAGGGCTTTGCCCAGGAAGTGACTGGAGCAAATGTTGATTTATTCAGACATAGGCTTGAGAGGCTCCTACAGGATGCTCTGCCTTGGGGAAGCAATAAGGGCACTTGCAGAGAGAAGGGAAAGAAGGGGGAGAGCATGGAAAAGGTGTTTGTGGTTTGCTGGCCCAGGACACAGCAGTTGGAATTGGTGAGGAGGAGGGATGGCTCCTGTTGGAGCACAGTCAGGAGCCTAATGCATAGTCTTCTAACCCACCCAGGTCCTCTCCCTCTCCCTCTCCCTCTTCCTCTCCTGAGGCACTCAAACAGATCTATCTCTTGAATTCAACTTCCAGAGCCAGACATTTCCACAACTGGCAGAGCTCTGGCTTTTCCAGGCAGGGAACAGAGGAGTTGAGAGTATTGGGAGGATTCAGCCCTCCCCTGGGCACAGGGTCACTGTCACAGCAGAGCCAGCAGGCACCTGGAGGCACAGGGTGTCCCCTTGGGGCCCCCAGAGCAGAGGCAAGAGGTGACTAGCACATGAGGACAGAAGCAGGTAGCTGCCACTGGAGTCCTGGTTCTTACGGCTAGATAAATAACTCCCCTTGGAGCATTTTGCTACACCAACTTCATGAGCCGTGCCGACGGTGCTGGAACACAAGAAAGGATCATCCTGTTAATTGCAATCCTCTTGTTATGCAAAGTCATCAGCGGGCTAATGTCCCATGTCATTACCAGGGACTGCAGACACCTCCACTCAAAACAGCAGCCAGGGTGAGTGCAAAGACAGACCTGAGACCTACAGAGCTGGCTGGCAAGCTTGCTTGGCTCTGGGGGTACCCTGGGGAGGCAGATAACTCTCTCATGTTATTGCTGGAGTTAGCAATTGTGACAGCAAAGGGGAGCCAGGAGAACAAAACTCTCTCCTGCAAAAGCACCTCTGTGGCTCTGCCATGCTTGTTCCCCAAGTCTCAGCTTGCCACAGGGGGCTCTTAAGTCTGTAAACCACTCATTAGCATCATTGTCCTGGCTGTGAGTCGCCATCCTTGGAAGTTTTCAGGACCAAACTGGATCAGTGACTTGCTCTGAACTCACAGGTAGCCCTGCTGGGAGCAGGAGGTTGGACTGGAGAACCCCTGGGGTCTCTTCACACCTGAACTCTCTCCCTGTGCTCACAGGTACTAAGCCTTCAGCCCAAAATTGCTCATGGTTGGCTCAGCACAGGTGCTAAGTCCTCTGGAGGTGAAGAGCTGCAGAAGTAGCCAGTTTGGGCTCACTGCTTATTTTCTGTTGTTATTTATTTCCAAAGACCCAGAGGATTTATTTGGGTAGAAAGATGCAGGTGGGGTGAATTACACTTGTCTGTGGTGTTTTCCCACCCCAGCACTGGTTTCTAATGGGGGTGGTATTCCCTTGGAGGACTATTTGACTCCTGGAAGCAGCTTTTGATGTACTGCAGCATCCAGTTCTGGGAGAAGGAAGCTAGAGCCAAAGCAGCAGCCTGTGATTTTGGGAAGCACTCTCTCTGCACAGCACTGCTGATCTCATTCATTGAGAGTCAATCTAGAGCTTTGGAAGTGACATGGAGATTAAGTAAGCAAAGGGTTCTGCTTAATCACAGGCTGTGTGTGCTCCTGAGAGAGATGGAACCAGCTTCTCTCTCACACCCGATATCAAACACCCAGAGCAAGAGGAGTGAGTTCTCCCAGGGAGCCACAGTGCAGCCAGTGTTTGGACAGAGGAGGGACCCTGGAGGCACCAAAGGATGCTGCCTGCTTAGATAGGACAAAAGAACCACAGGGAGCAGAATGTCCCCTTGAGATGTCAGTCTGCATCAGGAGCTTTGGACAAGTCTCAGCCACAGCAGAGGTAGAAAGCTAGGCATGGACCTGGTGTGAAACAGCTCTGCCTGGTAGCAGGGGAGGGCTGGGATCTGCCCCCACAGCAGCTTGGCTGAAGAGGATGAGGGAAGGGTTTTCTCTGAGCAGACATGAGAGCCACCCTAGGAGACAGGTATTCTCTAAAGGGAAAATGCCCTCTTAACACAAACTAGCCTCTTCCAGCCCTTGTCCTTAAGTGGCTCTGCTGGGGAACTGAGCCCTCTCTGGTACCTGCTCTCGTCTGTCATCAGAAACTGCCACGCTGGGATGCAATAATTCAGATTATTTGTGTAGAGAGACCCCCCACCATCATCTAGCAGACAGAATGGTACTCAGAAGAGTCTTCTGAATTCCAACCAGAAGCCCTGGATAAAATATTGCTCGTGGTACAGTGTCAGAACTGCTGGCAGGGCATCAGGCCTGGATTTCCCTCTGTGCTCTCTTTAGCTCATAGCTCTCCCAAACTGGTGGCCTCCCAGGAAGTGAGAGAGAGATAATTACCTTTATTTGGAGGTCTTTTCCTCCCTTCCCTAGGTCCCTGCTCACACATCCTATCACATTCACACGTATTTCCTTGCCTCTCCTTTCCTCTGAACCTCCCTTATCTTCTCTCTTTAAGCTGCAGCAGCAGCAGTTTGGCTCTGGGAGTGTTTCCATTTCTTATGCAGTTCATCATGGAGCAGCAATTTTCTGCACTTCCATAATTAGGGGAATTTCAAGCAAACTACCTTTGGATGATTACAGCCAGATTCAATTTTTGCTGCTTTGATCACCAAAGGATGAAGACACTGCTGGAGTATTTGGTGATGTGCTTTGCCTGAAGAAGAATCTCACACCAGCTGCTGCCTTCCTCTCCTCCCTTTGCACTAGCTCCTTCTAGCCCACATCACACCCCCCCTGCCTGTTCAGACATTGTCCTTCTGCTGCTCCATGAGTTCAGGTGGAAGTAAATGCCCCTTCCTGAAAGATGATGCAGCTCTGTTAAGATCAGGATGTTTTCCCAGCTAAGAGGCAGCAGACTGTGATGGTCAGAGCAGGGCATAAGGAGAGCATAGGCAGGGAATTGTGCCTTGGTTTCCTCACCTGTATGAAGGGATAGGGCATGCATTTGCTGTTCTGCAGTGCAGAGGCTCCTATATGCAGTGTTCCAAGGGCAAAAATGCAAGCCTGGTTCTTAGACTTGCAAAAGAGTTTGGGAAACTCTATGACATCAAGGTGTCTTTGAAGCAATAATTGCTTCTCCCTGTTCTTATCACCCAGGAATAAACACAAGACCTTTTGCCATCACCTTTTTGCTTTAGCTATCTTCCCTGATCATCTCCTTTCTGCTCCAGGGCTTGGAATTCATCCACCAGAGAATGGTCCATTGTAGCACTTAACCATTGCTAGTTCCAGAGAGAGGGAAATGAGAGCAGCAGAGCTGAGGTAGCTGAGGACACCTTGGGCTGTTTCTTGCCACACTCCTTCCCAGAGCTGGAGAAGTTCAGCCCATGCCTGCCCCAGGTAGCTGTTCTCAATGGGAGATGATGCCCAAGGGGGTTCTGCCTTCCTGGGAGCATGATGGGCTGTCAGCTCTGCTGTATTAACAGACTGTTAATGCTTCCAAGTTTCCTGAGCCACGTGTATGGGTTTTCCATAGGTTAATTAGGCCATATTTCAGGATAATTACAGCTGTATATTTCTACACTAATTAAGTGGCTTTAAAACATCCCCACAATGTGGCTCAGTGAAATCATAATTAAACTTCCCCTGCCTCCTGCTAGACACCATGGAACTAATACCCATAAAAGACCCCAGCTCTGCTCCTTGCCAGCAGCAAATGAGAGCTCACCAAAAAATAATCTTATGGAATGTTATCTATTTTATAGAATCATGCCCAAATTAATTCAAAATGAATATTGCATGAGTCATCAGGATGCTGCAGCTTCCTTCTCTCTGTTTATATTTATCCTCCCCCATGAACTGTCACCTGATGGGGACAGTGGGGAACCAGTGACTCATTCATGCAAGGTTTTGCCCTCAGCAATGAGCTTTGCTTTTCCCTCCCTTGGAGCCAGGGAAGGTTTAAGGTCCATGGGACAACTGTCAGGGAAATCTGCACTTGTTTCCTCCACTTCCATGGGAGCCTGCACAACTCTTTAGATCTCTCTTTGGACTTGATGATGCTTGTGAGTCCCTTCCAGCTGGAGATAGTCTGTGATCCTGGCATCTGGTGTGAGATGGCAGCAAGCATTCTAGTGGATCAGTTAGTGAGAAAGGGCAGGGATTGGGACTCTAGAAATCAAATTAGAGAGAGAGAAAGATAGATAGACAGGTAGGTAGGGAGATGAGAGAGAGAGAGAGATATGTAGAGAGAGAGATATAGAGAAATATATAGAGAGAGATAGAGAGAGATAGTTAGATAGCTAGATAGGTAGTTAGATAGCTAGATGGGTAGTTAGATAGCTAGATGGGTAGGTAGATAGCTAGACAGGTAGGTAGGTAGCTAGAGATAGGTCAGCCTGGCTGAGATAAGTGACTTTTAAGCAATGTTGTAGCACATGAATGGAAAGCAGATGTGATCCTCATCTTGGAAACTGATTCCAGGGGCTGAGTTCAGCTCCTCAGGAGACAGACACAAAGCCATGGGAGCAGCAGAGCCAATCTGAAGCAGCTCTCCTTTCCAGCCCTGAATTTTTGGCAACCAATTCCTGCTGCAGAGCAAAGCAAATCCACAACTTCCACTCAGGAGCAGCTTTGCAGACCTGGAGTCCCTCTGAGTAACCTCACCTAATGAACAGATTCTGGGAGAGACATCTTCATGCAGAGAGCTGACAGACAAGAGTGGAAGCTGAATCTGAAATCTGTGGGGTTATTGATGAATTATTCAGCCATCTCTGCCTGTAGCACTGACATGTGAGTCAGGAGCTTAATGCCCTGAGGCACCACGTTCCTTGTGGGGAGACCAATCCTGGAGTGCTGCTTTCTAATCAACATTGCATAAATGCCTCTTCCTTGGGCAAAACAATTCTGTCTAGGGCTCAGGAATTCATCTGAAGTGCCTCCTGCTTGGGAACAAACAATTAAGTTCTAGGTGGGGTTTATTCCCTGTGGATCATGTCAAAAGTTCTTAGTGAGTAAAGGAGGCAGGAAAACTGCTTGGGTCATGGCTTATTTGTGTGTAATGAATGGGAAAGGGAAAAAGCAATGCAACAAGGCAATTCAGGTGAGGTACAAGGATAGGAGGAGTAAGGCATGGGAGCAAGTTATCCAGGAGTGACATTGAATCTCCACCAGCATCTGGCAAGGACATTTTGGATATATATGCTTCTGCTTCAGTGAAAGAGGAAGGGCTGGGATGTTCTCCTCAGGTCCCTCCCAAGACAGAAAGGGAGAGAATTACATTACAAGGCAGTTGAGACAGGGCTGAGATGTGCTGGAGATGTTTCAGAAACACCATTGAGTGTGGGAGATATTGGCCTTGGCATTATGCAGCTTCCCCAGGATGGATTAAACCTGCCTGAATTCCAACCCCAGCCACCTTGTCCTGCAACAATCAGCAGTGCTGAGGGCAGCTTTCCTCTCAAAAGGCCTGTAAGCAGCAGGGAGAGAAGAGGAGGCAATTCAGCAGATCTTGGAAGGCTTCCATCTGTCTTTTGTCCTGTTCCCTGGAGTCTAAGCTGCAGGTCCAGCAACAGAGCAGGAGGCTACTTTTCCCCTCAGCCAAATGTATAAATCTGTCCCAAACCTTGCCCCAGAGCCTCCAGGAGCTACAATAGCAGTGTCTTAGAAAGGTTTCTAAACACCCCTACTGAAACTGGGTCACTGTTAGTCAGGCAAGGGAGGTTTTTTAAAGCTCCTTGAAAGATTTGGGTGCCCTGGTCCAGTCCAGAAGGGAGTCAACCTCCCCCTCTGTCCCTACCCACCTGGGCTCCTGGGCAGCACTTGCCACATGCTATTAACCCAGCTTTCATGTTGCACTCCCTAGGGGAGGGGAGTTATTTTTCTGGCTCTAGAGGGAAAAATAAACTTAGAGAAGGGGCTGTATTTGGATGCAACCTGCTAAGGGCCCTGCACCACTTAGGCTGGAAGGCACTGAAGGAAATGTCAACCATTATCATTAATTGCTCCTCTGTGCTGCTGCTGACTTTTCTGTGGCAGCCACTGCAGCCTGTAACAAGCTACTGTCACTGGGAAAATATTCCTGTGCACTTGTGGCTGAGCTGGAGGGGAGAGCAGGAGAGGAGGAATTAGCCTTTGCAGCTGCTGCTGAGAGCCATGCAGGGGTTGGCAGAGCCCTGAGGGAGAAGCAAGGCTGGAGGCAGCTTCAGGAGACCTGGGGCTGCAGCAGGGAGTGCTTCCAGTCGGAGTTAGAGTTTGCTGCAGTAGCTAACTCTATCCCTGAGTGCAAAGACAGGAGGATTGGCTCTCTGAATACTTTGCTGTTGTCTGGATGGCCTGAGAAAGATCAGTCCCATCTCTTCCTGCAGCTAGACAGAAGCTGTGTGCCTGTGGTGACTTCCAGCAGAACTCTGGATGAGGGAAGTGTCACTGGGTGTTAAACACTGGATTTTGAGGATTGAAGGAAAGCTGCCACTGGGCAGAAGAGAGCAGGGTAGAGGAGGGCTCCTGTTGTAGGGGACTCAAAGGGCAGGAGGGGCTTGTTGGAGCAGGGAGGTGGTGCTGGGGCAGAAAGAGCTAGAGAAAAGGAGAGTGCAATGGTTCTATGAGGTGCAGAAGGAGCAGGGTGCCTGCTAGGCAGGGCTGAGTATCCAGGCTGCAATGGGTTGCATCCCTGCACCCCTGGTATACACCACAGAAGAGCTCTTCAGGGTGCAGGTGAGCCCAGCAAATGCCCAAGGCATGAGAATCTGACAGCTACACCTGCTTTCAGACATCCCTTCCTGGCAGACAGCTCTTCAGTGCTGGAGAGGGTGGGACTGTGGCTTGGCTGCAGTGCTGAAACCCACCTGAGCTCCCATCTCCTCCTGAGCCTCCTCCTGCTGAAAGGGGGCATGATCCCCAAACAGGTCACAGCCACTGGCCTTTGTCTTGCCAATAGAGTTGGTAATAGACTAAAGGCCAGAGCAGAGGGTTTGTTCTAGGAGAAACACTATCCCCTCACAGGATCATTTAGGTTGGTAAAGACCTTCCAGTTCTTTGAGTCCAACCATTAACCTAACCCCACTAAACCATGTCTCTAAGCACCATGTCTTCATACCTTTTCAACCCCCCCCAGGGATGGTGACTCCACCACTGCCCTGGGCAGCCTGGGCCAGGCCTTAACAACCCTTTCAGTGAAGAAATCTCTTTCCTAGTGTCCAAACTGAACCTCCCCTGGCACATTTTGAGGCTCTTTCCTCTCATCCTATGACTTGTTACTTGGGAAAAGAGACTGACCTCCACCTCTCTACAACCTCCTTTCAGGTAGCTCTAGAGAGTGGCAAAGTCTCCCCTGAGCATCCCTGACACCAGCCTAAACCCAGGGCAGTTTTAAGGAACTGATAAAGAAATACAGAACAGACTACAACAAATGAACACCTTTTAGCAGGAGCCAGGCAAGACAATCCCTTTAGAGCCATTGTCAGAGTTGGGACCAGTGAGAGGAAGGGAGGGAGAGGGGAAAGAAAGGAGGGGGAGGAGGAAGCATTTAACCCTGCTTGTTAGACATGTGAATCCTGGGTCTAATTTCCAACATCCTTACAGCATGTGTGAGAGCTGATAAGGGCTGTGTGAAATTGGCAGCCTGGGCTGAGGCTGCTATCTGCCATAAACCTTTGCTTTATTGGGCAGATAAAGGAGCCAGGCTGGCTGAGCATGACTCTGCCATTAAACTTGCCAGCCAAGGAAGGAGAGGGGAAGAAAGCAGCACGTTCCTATTAAGGCTACTATTAGTTAATGAGGAAGAGTGTCTGTGTGCCCTCAGCCAGGGTTTTTGCACTCCCAGGGACACACCTGCTCACAGGTTAGGTGTGGGAGTGAAGCAGAATAGGGGTGGGAAGGCAGGAAGGGCAGTGGAGGGAGAGGGGAGGAGTTGGAGGGGCAGCATTGGGCAGCACAGGTGAGCTTGGAGATGGTGTGTGAGAAACTGAGTGTGAGAAGCAGCTGGATGGTGAGCAGTCCAGGTGCACACCACATCTGGGCACGTTGGGCTGTGTGTGTGAGGACAGGCATGCAGCAGAGCTGGAGGAGTGGACCCTGCAGCAGCTGGATTGCAGCACAGTGCTGCTGCTGCTGCTGCCTGGTGGAGTGGCTGTGAGGGTTCTGTGCTTTGGCTGCTGACACTCTGACTGCTTTCCTGGGTGCTGTGACACTGCCCAGCATGATTCCTGAGGGTGTTATCCCTGCACTTTGGATGCTGCTTTCCATGCACCTCTATGCCTGGTGCACTCCTCAGCAGAAAGAGGAGAGATGTAGAGCCCTTGGCCTCTTCCAGCTGTGGACTCCTTCTCTCCTTTCCCCCAGCCAGGGAAGGTTCCATCTCAGTGCCTGAGATGTGGCACTCCCTGGCAGGCAGCACTGTGCCCCCTGCCCTGTCCTCCCTTCTAGTGGAAGCCAGTGGGCTGGGAAGGAGGAAATGAAGTGGTCCAGAGGGCTCCAAAACACTTGGCCTGGAGCAAGCCAGTTAAATCAGAGCAGATGGCCACAGTAGCCCTGCAAAAAAAAGAGCAGCAGCTCTCCCTGTTCATCCCTGGCCCCCCAGTCAGCCTCAGCCTTCCAATTTTCTCTGCAAGCCTTTGACAGCTGCTCCTGAGGAAATTGCACTTGTGTGGTGAGGCAGGGTTAGAGGAACACAGCCCCCACCTCCTTTTCATTACCAATAAGCACACAATCCCTTTGTCTTCTAAAGCAATTTCATAGCCAGTGCACAAACAGGGATCCATCAAAGGAGCCTTTCACTGGCCTGGCACCAGAGACAATGGGAAGCAGCTACACCTTCCTCAACAAAGAGATGCATTTCCATTTTGATAACAAATGTCTCTGGCTCCCTTTGAACATCCACATCATGTTTCCCCTCTGTTTTCTCTCTCCCTTCCCTGAGCCAGCCAGAAGAGTTGGCCAAGCAGAGTGGTGTGGACAATAGCATTTCCCCCTTCCCTCCCATCACTGGTTGTTGTGCTGACAGATCTGATAGGACTGTGTGCCATGATTTGCCTTTCATTCTAAACAGGAGAGAGAGAGAGAAGCCTCATTTCCCTCCTTTCAGTGTTATCTTCCTCTTTCATGTTCTTCTTACAATGCCACCATGGTGATAGGAAAGGAGAGGTTCAGGAGCCACCAGGTATTTTTCTGCCTGTGCCTTTCCCTCTGGCTGTGCATAGACTGAATGAAAATGTGGCTTCTCTGGAACTGGAGCCTTCCCAGGCTTCCCCCATGGCTAAGTGTGACATCCCAGGCTTGTTATTTTAACTGGGTGCAAGCAGGGGAAGAACAAGAGGGTTGCATTGACACAGGGCTCCCAGCAGATGTGTGGCCATGGAAGAGCTGCTGCCCTCTTAGGGTTGGTGAACATGGCCCCAGCCATACAAAGACAAGCAAACCACTCTCAGCATTCCAGGACTCCACCCATTTCTAAATTATTTGCCTGTTTTACCTCTTCCCTGAGCTAATTGGCCTGAGCCATTGCAGATCTCAGACCACAGAATCATTGTGGTTGGAGAAGACCTCTGAGATCACTGAGTGCAACCATGCAGCCACCACTGCCATGCTGACCACTGAGCCATGTCTCCAGGCACCACATCCAGATGTTTTCTGAACATTTCCAAGCATGATGATTCCACCAGCTCCCTGGGCAGCCTGGGCCAGTGCCTGATAACCCTCTCAGGGAAGAAAATCTTCCTAATATCCAATCTGAACCTTCCCTGGTGCAACTTGAGGCCATTTCCTCCTGTCCTGTCTATGCTGTAGAAGAACAAGACTGGTTCCTTTTGTTATTGCCAGACTGGAAAAGCAAAGGCACTGAGTTTCCATCCATGTCCCTGTCTTGGCCTGATGCTGCCCTGTGGTTAAGGTTTTCCATGCTGCCTGAGCAAGGCTAGCATCTTGTGACTTGTCTGCAGTGGTGACAAGTTGTTAGGCACTGTGTTAGAGAGGGGAATTAGCATAGACAGCCCTCCTGGTTTGGCTGCTGTCTCCCAGGCTTTGCAATATTCATGTCCCCAGGGCCAGAAGAAATGTGAGCAGGTTCTCTCCCCTGTGAGCAGCTCCCAGCTGGGCACCTCCTGACAGAGGAATCCATCAGAGAGAGAAAGAGTCAAAGCCAATGGGCACAGGGGGGAGGTGGAGTGGGAGAAATTGTGCTCTGAGCATTCAGACTCCAGAACAGCACTGCCCTGCCACTGTCAGGGCTGTCCAACATCACAGCTGATCTTGGCCACCAGGGATCCTGAGAGAGGCAGGCAAGGAAGCAAAGAGCTCCAGCTCTCTGTCCTCAGGGGCACTCTGTGATGGAACACTAGCTGAGCACAGCAAGGCTGAGTTTGTGGCCTCCAGACTGCTAGGAGAGGATCCTGAAGTGTGGCTGGGAAGATGTGATGCACTGTAAGAGGTTCCTCCTTTTGCTCTCAAGTGCCAATCCAGAGAAGGTCCTGCTGCAGAAGCTGGCCACAGGGATGCTTAGATCCTCTCCTTGGCCTCAGTCTCCAGTAAGAAAGTGCAAATGAACAGTAGCAACTCCCTCCTGTGCTGGTGAAGACCACATGCATGGTCCTCAGGAGATGGGTGGGCTTTACTCCCCTGAGCTTGATTTTATGGCCATTATCTCATCTCCTATTTCTTGCTCTGGCATTCTAGCCCCAGCAGAAGAGCAGTTTCCTTATCAGGCTGATCCTGATCCTTCTCTCCCTGCAGAACCATGACATGGGCAGGGATTGAGAGAGAAGCTGAGGTGAAAGGGGAAGCAGGTTTGGAAGAGAGAAAGAAAGAGAGAAGAAGCTGAGGTGAATGGGGAAGCAGGTTTGGAAGAGAGAAAGAAAGAGAGGAGAAGAAGAAGAGGTGAAAGGCAACCTGAGGAGAGGGAGATTGGAGGGTGAAGAGGATAAAGAAACACAGGAGAGCTTTTGAAAGGTAGGAGGGAAGGAAAGAGTGGGGAAGTGATGAAAAGAGAAAGGGAAAGAAGCACTGCATACAATGGGGTTTTTTTTCACCAGGAATCCAAGATCAAAATGCCAACTGCATCAGGGTATTATAGGTCACTGAACAGAAATTGCACAATGGCTGAGTCTCTAACAAAGGTTAAAACACAGAACAGAGACAAATAATGACACACTGCAGAGTCAGTGACCATAAACTCCAAGCCAAGAGGAGGGTGTTGCAGAGAGGATGGGGAAGCAGAAGAAATCAAGAAATCATTGCTTGTAATCAGTGCTCAGTGGTTCAGGCTGAACAGAAAATGTGCTTTGCAAAGCCAGAGCCTGAGATGCACACACAGATAGATGCAGCTTTGACAGTGCCTTGCAAGGCAATGAATACACTTCAGACACTTGGGAGGAAGGAGAAGCCCAGGGCAGCTTAGGAGAGGCAGAAACGTGCTTCAGATGGACAGCATCACATAGAGATGTGAGGGGGAGGGAAGGGAGGGAGGAAGGAAGGAAGCAAGCCCTGGCTTCTCTGAGCTGCTGAATAGAGGTCTGGGAATCTGTCAGTAAAACCTTTGCTTGCAAATCTATCAATTTAGCTAAATTTAGCCCTTTGTATTGAGAAAGGGCAGCTTTCCTAAACTTCTGGGTTTGAAAGGAATGGGAAATGCTAGGAAAGAATTGCAATGGTTCAAGCATACCAGCTTTAGCCTGGCTTTCCTAAGGAAAGGGAGCTTGGGAGATCAGAGTGCCTGTGGTAGGTGTGAGAAAAGGCAGTTGCTCTCCTGTCTCCTCTCCCAACTCTTGAACCCTGTGCCAAGCTTCAGCCAAACTGTGGCAAAGGGATGGTGGCCAGCAGTGTTATTAAACACAACCCAGGGCTGTGCAAGAGGCAGGTCCTGCAGAAAAGATGTTGGGGGAGCAGCTGGGGGGTGACATTAAACTCCAGCACCCATTCTCAGGGCTGATGGCTCTGTTCTGATGAGGAAAGAGCTTTGGGATGGGGGGCATGGGTAACCCCCACAGCCAAGGGAACCTCAGCCTCCCCCTGCTATGGTCCCTAGGGTCTCCCATCCTCCAGCTTGGGCCCAGAGTCCCAGAAATCCTGACTCTCCCTAATCTTACACACAAACCATCTCTGATCTCCCAGACAGGCTGTCCTCTAGGTGACTTTTTGGGGTTGCCATGGCAGCAGAATTGACAGCTGCTATCTAAAAAGGCAGTTCAATGTTGCACAGGAAGATCAACAAGATCCATCACGCTTATAGCCCATAGGTGCTGGGGCATATCACCACCAGATCTACCTCAGCTGTGTTTTGCAGAAGTCCTTGCAGCTGCCTAGTGTTAGCTGGGCCAAAAGCTGCAGCCCAGCCTGTGGAAAGTAAGTACAAGACATGCAACAGCCTTGCTCTGCCACAGATGTTTTACTTCACCTTAGCTAAGTCTCAGAGGAGGGTGGCTGTGACCATGACTGCTGCTTATTGGATGCTGAGTGGTGCTCTGCTCTTTGGGAGGATGTTTTGGGTTCTGCATGTGGTGAGAGATGTTTCTTCTGCCTCATTATCTTATCCTGCTGTGAGTCTGATACAGCCAAGTCTTTGCTGGATTTCTTTAGGGTATTCTCTTTTTTAATACCTCAGATCTGCCTGGCAGCCAATGAGGTTGTAGAAACAGAAGGAATCTAGGGATGCAGAGGGTGGAAAGGCAGGCCAGGTGGTCTGTGACATCAAACAGGCCTGTTATCTCTCTTTCCAGACTGAGGGCAGAGCTGGGAGTAATTCATCCTGCAACTGTCTTCTAGCAGCTAGCTTTGGATCTGAACCTGACAACTCTCCCTGCAGATGCAGGGCCAGAGGCTTTGCCTCTGAGGCTGCTCATTCCCCTGGGCCCTTCCCCCAGACACTGGCTTTAGCATGGTGCCTTCAGGAGACTAAGGTCTGAGCTCCTTGGTCCCTGCACAGCCCATGAGAGGAGGCAAACCCTTGCCCTGTAGCTCCTTGGAGGGCAGCTGCAGCTCAGAGTGGTTCAGCAGTGCTCACAGCAGCTCTGCTGGCTGGGAAGGAAAGAAAGGGAGTAAGGAAAGACAGCTGGCAGAGCTGAGAGCACAGCTCTGGCTATAAAGCCTCCTGGCTGCAGGAAGTTCAGGTGACTTGTTTCTCAGGTCACCAAACCTCCCTTTGTTTGTCTCTGTGAAACAAAGGGAAAAGAAAAGATGCTTTGGTTCCCCTCCACAATCCCAGGCAGAAAGACAACGAGTGAGATCCAGCTGCTTCTGTACTACAGCCCTTAATAAATGCTGACATCTTTACAGAGGGAACCAACTCTTTTCTTGATGTTAATATGATCTAGCCAGGCTTAACAGCATCCCCCAAACTGTTCTCTCACCATGCAAGTACAGGCACCTTTGCTTTTGACTCTTCTTTTAGACTTGATTATCATTCTCCTTCCCTTTGATGCTGAGATGAAGCAGCAGGAGGAGATGAGCTCCCTCTGCCTCCCCAGACCTGGGGAACCACTTTACACCTCCTAGCTCCCTCCCTGGCAGCAGGGACATGCTGCCCTGCTCTGTTGCTGAAGCAGTTGCTGCCCTGCTCTGTTGCTGAAGCAGTTGCTGTGCTGTTCAGCTCTCTTCTCCCTCCTTTTCCCTTTAGAGCTGCCTTATTTTTAGCTGCTTCTCACAGCTCTCTGAGCTGCAGATTTCTGCAGCTTTGATTGTAGCAGATGAGGTAGCAATAGCAAGGGCAATTTTCAAGCTACATTTCATGGGCAGTCTGGAATAAAACCTCTCTGCATTAGTCTGAGCAGGTTCACAAAGCAACTGCTTATCACTCACCCATGCTACACTCTGCCCTCTCTTCTCTCCCCTGCTCTGATGGGACTGACACCATTAGCTGAACTGCCCCAGAGCTACTATTTCCTAGCCACACAGCCTGCAGACAAACCTCTTCCTCAGTGCCCCTCCAGGGTAAGAAAACTTGCTCTGCACTCCAGCTTCCCTCAGCACTGATGGAGATGAAAACTCCTCCTCCTCCCCTGTCCAAGCCAGCAGGTCATCCTCCATCCCCTGTGGGTACCACACACCAAGACCCTATTGCCAGGTCCTGTGCTACATCCTAGACTCTCCTTCTCCTCCCCAGGCAGGGCATTGTCCATGACAAGTGTCCAGTCCCTCCTCTAGAAGCCATACTTGCTCTGTGGGAAGGCAGCAATCAGCTAAATGATGCTCAGCTCTGCCAAGCAAGCAAGCTGCCTTGCAGAGAACCTCCAGGCCAGGGCATGAGCTCTAAATCATTGCTTATACCTCAAACATTTTCCAGCCTGCTCCTCAGCTCTCCTTCCTGCCTCTCTTCATGATGGAAGAGCAAATAACCAGGACAAGCCACAGGGTGTTAGAGGCAGGAAGGAGACTCAATTCCCTCCAAGGACTCATCCCTGCAGATGCAGTCACCTTCCTCTCCATTAATCCCATTGGAAGCTCTGCAAACTGCTGCTCCACAGCCCCAGCACTGGTAAATCTCTTTCACTCACAGCTGTTTATTCCCTGGTTGGAGCAGCTGGGATTTGCAGCTCTATAAAAGCCTCTGAGCACCACTGGGGCCTCCCAGGCACCCTCATGAATAACACTGCTCAGTATGGAAATGATCTGGCTGGGGAGGAGACCAGGCAGAGCCCCTGAGCTGCTATTGTTTCCTCTTGGCTGAGGGGATCTCAGCTGTCTCCTGCCCCAGCCCAAAGCCTGACACCTTCCTGATGCTTTTGCACACAAAGGTTTCACCCAGTACCCAGGGATCATGGAGATTTCCTTCACAGCCTCCTGGCTTCTGTACAAGCCCAGTTCCTTCCCAGCTGCTCTGAGGTGGGTGCAAGGTGCCCAGCACCAGGGACCCAGAGACAGAGGAGTGAAGCCAGTCAGCAACCACATCTCTTGGAGGAACTGTAACTCCACCTCAGTTCCTTGCCAGCTGAGGCCACCCCAGGGAGAAGTCTATATGGCAGACCCAGGAAGCACTGTCACTGCTTCTGCTGCAGAATCATGAAGGCTGGATGAGACCTCTGAGATCCTCAGGTCCAACCATCAACCTGTCACCCCCATGCCCACTCTTGGTAACACACTGAGGCAGAGGGAGCTCAGCTAGCATGCATGTAGCATGCAGATGGAGGAAACAATGCAGTCTGCAGTCCTTCCCCTGACCACCTCCCTCCAGCCATGCACAACCATGCTATCTTTCCTTGCCATCCACTGCCAGCCTTCTCTTCCTATCCTGCTGCTCAGTGCCCATCCAATACCACTCACATCCTGCTGCTCTCAATGACTCAGTAATCAGATATCTGGTAAATGCACACACACACACACACAAAAAGCTCTTTTCTCTTTTCTTTTCTGGGGAAAAGCTCATGGAAAGCAGGTTCCAGCCTCCTCATTTTGCTGCCTCCTTGCCTGACCAGCCACTGCACCAAGCTGAGTTCAGCAACCACATGTTCTCAAGTGGGTGAGCAGGGAAGGGTCTAGCCAAGACCCTATCAAAGCTGGAGGCAGAGGAACAGGGAGGTCTGCACCTCATTAAATGGAGTTGGGAAGTGTGACAGTGAGCTACAGGCTGCTGGACATTCCTGGGCTGCAAAACAACAAGTCTTGAGAGCAGAAGGAGGGAGGAAGAGAAGGGCTTTGTGTTGAGGAGCAGGGGAAAAGACAACTGGGCAGCAAGGCCACCTCTGCCCATGGGCTCCAGGGATCTCTGTGCAGTTCAGGCAGCTGGGAGACTTGCAGGCTTTGCTCTCCCTGCTCAGGATGGCACTGCCACCCAGACAACCTCCATCTTCATGCAGCTTGGTCCCAAAGCAGTGCAGCTAGCCCAGAGGACTTCCTCAGTTCTGCTGCTGTGAGGATGCAGCTTCACTGCTCCTGGTCCCAGTGCCAGAGTGGTTTCTTGCTTGCCCAGGAATCTCTGCTTGCCCCAGGGCCCTGCCTTGGGGTCAGGCTGATGAATCCTCAGGGGAGCTGGCCTTGTTGTTACCCCTTTGCCACCACATCTGCCTGCCCTGGCACCTGAAGCAAAAGCTCCTGCCTCAGATACCTTGCTCTGAGCAGCTCCACCCCCTGTGACACCAGGCCATGCATCCTGGCACAGGGATTGCTGGGGGTGCAAAAGGGAACCTACCAGCTGCTGAGGGGTTGGGGCCAGATGGTGACCAGGATTTAGAGGCATTGGATTTTTCAGAGTGCATCAGAAACCCAGATGATCTAATATCTCTGCAGATGTGAAATGTCTTAATCCGCAGGGAGGGGGTGTTTTGGGCAGGGGGGAAGGGCCAGTCCTTGCCAACTCCCTTCCTGGAAAGGGATTCTCTTGCCTTGTGGGGGGTAGGGTTCCAGGAGAGTGTTGAAGAAGCTACAGCCTGCAGCTGGCTCCCCACTCTTGACTGGCAAAGCCACACAGCAGCTCCCATACCCCCTTCACACAGTCTTTCAAGCTATGAGACTTTTAAAAATGCCTTTATTACAGAGATTATTCTGGTAAGTAGGTTAAACCATCATTGACAATGCCAGCTACAGCTGAGGAGAAGAAAAAAACAGTGACTTGGAGGCTGCTGATTTCAAGCAGCTGTCCACCTCCCCTCCCAACCCCATTCTGACTAATTCAGACCTCAGGCAGATGTCTCTTGGCTATCATCTGCAATGCACACACAAAATAAGCCTTATACATAAGCACTATTGTTCCAAGATTGCCAACTCTGCCTCTCACTCCTTCACCCTCTCCCTAAGGCAGCTCCTGAGGTCTCCATTTGTGCTAAGGAGAAGCAGAGGAAGGCTGCTCAGATCTTCCCTTTGCTTTTCTGCCAGCACAGGAGAGACACAAAGCTGTGCTCTCCCTTCTTCCACAGTGCCCTGTGTGTGAAAGGAGAGGGGGAGCTCAGCTTCTTGTGTCTTCACCCACCTCACTCCCACCCCCTTTAAGTTCTGCATCTTGGTTTCCCACCTGGACTGGATTCATCTCTGTGACCCTGCCCATCCCTCAGTGGCAGAGCTCTTTAACCACCCAGGGAAACAGGAGCCCAAGCAGGGTTTGGAAATAAGGACTGAGAGCCTCAGCTCTGCAGAACTTCAGATGAGGCTGGAGCAGCTCTGCCCAGCTGGACACCCAGCACCCAGAGGCTTGCATGGTCCCCATGGACTGCCTGCATGTGGCCCTGCAGCCTCAGGAGTCCCTGCTAGCTGTGCAGTGCCTTTGCAGGACTCTGGGGGGGTGTGTGTGTGTGTAGTGCAAGGGGTCCAAGCACCAAACCCAGAAGCTGGGCTCCACAGAATCATAGAGTGGCCTGGGGTGGAAGGGACCCACCAGGATCATCCAGTCCAGCTCCTGTCTATGCACAGGACAAGCCCAAAGTCACCCCGTGGGGCTAAGAGCATTGCCCAGATGCTGCTGGAATTGCTGCCATGGCTGCATCATCAAGACAGATGACTTGAGAGGCAGCTCAGAGGGAGAATGTGGTGTACTCAGCCCCAACACCCCCTCCCAGATTATTTAACAGGGAGAGATTAAGGATGGAGAAACACCCCCAGATACAGATGGTTGCCTCTCCTAGATAATACACAGCCCTCCCTCCAAACTGACTTCATCCCTTCTGGCCTGAAAGACTTCACACAGATGGAGACCCTGATCTCCTGCTTCCCCTGGGAAGAGGAGGGGGAGAGGCATGGAGCGCTCAGACACCCACTAGATGAAGGCAGGTTGTAGGGAGGTAAGGGTTGGGCTCTTCTCTTGGGCTACCTGTGAGAGGACAAGTGAAAATGGCCTCAAGTTGCACCAGGGGAGGTTTAGATTGAATAGCAGGATCAATTTCTTCCCTGCAAGAGCTGTCAGGCATTGGCCCAGGCTTCCCAGGGCAGTAGTGGAGTCACCATCCCTGGAGGGGTTCAAAACCATGGAGATGTGGTGCTTAGGGCCAGGGTTTGGTGGCATGGGGGTGACAGGTTGCTGGTTGGAGACTGATGACCTAGAGCTCTCTTCCAACCTGCATGACTCTGTGATTCCATCTGTGAGTATGGCACTGGCAGGGCCAGGCAGCTTCTCCCAGCCTGCTTTTCTTCATGGGGAACAGCCAGTGCCAGGAGGCATTTTCCAGGCAGGATTTCCAGGGAAGGGAAGCAGAGCATTCCCTGGAGCTGCTTTAGGGGAGCTTTCCCATTTCCCAGCTGTTTGCACATGAAATTGTTTCACACCATTAGGCAGGTAACAGCACCTTTAAGCCCTGTGTCAAATATTATTACACAATAAAATAAAACCCTGCAGGAAATCACCTTGCCACACACCCTGATTTACACCCTGCACTCTGGAGATAATTACAGCTCAGTTTGAGGTATGAAAAGGCAGCAGAGGAGCTGGGGGAGAAGGGGAGGCTTTCTGCAGCACCTGCTAAGTCAGGAGTGTGTTAATCATTGTTTTCCAGGGATCAAACAAGCCCTGGCACAAAGAGAGCCTAACAGGCCTGATCTCAAGGCTTGGCTGTGAGGAGGGCTGGGAACACAGCAGCCTAGGGAAGACAGCTCTGGTGGAAGAGGTAATGGAGGGGAAGCAGTGTGACCTTTGCCTGCTTCTCCCTTTCCTAAGTGTCTAACACTCAGCTGCCTGTCTGCAGTTTCCTTGTCCCCATTCCTAAGAAGGACAGGGAAACCATGGCTTAAGGTGTGGCTGCAAATGTGTTTGAAGGTGTTTTAGGCTGGTGGAGAGAAGGGCCAGCAAGGATGAACTTTCCTGGGAGGGAACTTAGTGTCTGAGAGAAGGCCAAGTATCCCTGTTCCCAGAACAAGGGCTCTGGGCTGTGCTGAGGCATGCTTCTGCTTCTGACCTGCTCCATGGGAAAGAGAAGTGTTGAGTTCAGTGGTCACCAGAGATTATCTGCAGTCCTTGCCTTGCTGCAGAAAGACTTCCCTTCTTTCTCAGTTCTAAGGAGGGCACCTCATGGGAAAATCCCAGGGAGGAGTGAGATTTAATCCTGTCTTGTTGCCAGAAAGCTCCTGCCAGGAGTTCAAGCCCAGCACTGTTTGTTCTTCTTTGCCTTCTCTTACTGGGAGGTTGTTGAGACTAATCCCTTCAGGGCATGAAAAAGGGCAGAGAAACCTGAAGCAAGTGACAGTCTCAGGCCCCACTTCCTTTCCTGGCAGAGAAGTTGTGGCTTGAAAGTGCAGCTCTGAGGTGTCTGAGCAGAGCAAGAGTCCAGAGAGGAGCAGGACATCCCATGGACCATCCCAGGCTGGGGGGAGCTGTGCAGGGTATGGAGCACTTCATCCCTCAGGGGTTCACAACCCTGCAGCCTTGGCAGCCCCTGCAGTTCCTCCCTTAATGCAAAGGAACATGTATTAGGAGTGACAGGGAGATGACACTCTGGGTAGAGCCAAACCTTCTTCCTTTGGCTCTGGAATTGGTTTTAGGCTGCAGGGGACCTTGACAGTGATAAATGGTTGGTGTGGTGACCACTGCTGCTTGCACTCACAGCTCCCTGAGTGAAGTGGGTATTTCATTACCTTTATTTTATTAACTTCCCTGTGATGAAAGGCATCAGCCCTTCTGCTGCATTTGGACCAGGGAGAGCACAAGCCAAGCCTGAGACATAGCTGAAGGTTCCCAAAGTGCCTTCTCTGAGCTCACTCTGCTGGCACACACCCAGGACAGCAAGAACTGGGACTCAGCAGCAGGGACATCAGTGCTGAGAGAGTGAGTGAGGAAGATTAAAGTAAGATAAGGTTTGTTGGCAGAGGCCAAAGCCAGAGCTGCTGTGGGGTAGCCCCAGAGACTGGGGACAGTCAGTCACTAGGAGGTCTATGGATTTTGCAAGGAAAGCCTGGGGGGGTGGAGGAAACTCAGGATGGGGGTCAGTGGGAATGTGAGAGCTGCTGACTGTGGCTTAGGAGAGCAGTCTGAAAGCTGGGATTAACTGGAGGTTACAGCATTGAACTGGGTTCTGTCCCACTCTGACACCTTTGCCTTTTTGCTTATGTGAGCAGAGGCAAAATAAGCACTGTGATTAGGAAAAGAAGAGAGGAACAAGAAATTAATTACTCATAAGAAACTTTTAAGATCAGGGGTTAGACACTGCCTTCTTGAAAGTCTCCAAATCCCCAGGAAAAGCCAGGCCCATGCAATGCACTTTACATGCTAACAGAGTCTAATTCCCTGTCTGATAAAAGCAGAAGGAAAGATAAAAAAGCCTGAAGGCAAATAGGATTAATTGTGTGTCAGAGGTGCCTAATTAGAAAGAATGATGGACTGGAAGGCAACACACAGGAGGCATGAGCCAGCCCAGGCTGCTTCTAAAGGCTTCTTCTCTCTCTCCAGGTCTATCAGCTCTATGTAATGTAAAAGCTCTGTCACCAATAACTCCTTTTTCTGGTCACTTCTGGAGCTGGGATGCCCTTCTCTAATAACTCTCATGTGTCAGGGCAACCCTGGGAAGGTTTCATCCATCCACATCCTTATTTAGTCCATCTACCTTTCCCTTGGAAACAATCAATGTGCTGAAGAACTCTTGCTCCTCCTTCTCCTTGCCTTTTCATGTCCTGGTCTCTCCTTCCTAGCAGTTTCTCCTGCAAGCATTTGGAGCATCTGGACTTTCTGAGGCAAATATTTGTCCTCACTCTCCACCTCAGGGATCTGCTGAGCCTCTGGCCTCCTGTGAGGACTTGCCCCATGCCAAGCTGCTGAAGGGAGCTCATAGTCAATGTGCAGGCAGCAGAGATGGGGAGAAAAGCCTTTCACCCCTGGGCTTCTTCTTCCAGGGTGGATCAGGCCAGTGCTGCTGTTCCTTGTTCCCTTGTTGGCATCAGGCTCCTGCCTGCAGCAGTCCTGCTGGCCTCAGCAATAACATAGAGGAGTCCAGCAGAGCTATCAGTAGCTGGCTGGGCTGGAGATACCTCCTGGCAGTGTCCCATGGCCCATTAGGAGAGGTGCTGCCCAGAAAGAGAGCACAGGTTGCCATAGTAAATGGAAATCAATGTCCAGCAGTGTTGCACTGGAATTTTCCACAAGGCAGAGCAGCTGGAGGGGATCTGGCTGCTCCATGTGATGGGCAGGTTCCAGTCTCTTCTCCTTCTTGAGGGCTCAGAGAGCATGAGTGGGACTAATTTCATTTCACCTAAAGCATTCAGTGAATCCTTTTCAGCATGTAAAATCCATTGCAGTTTTCTCATTAATCCTCCAAAGTACAGACACTTACTCCAGGCCTAATCCCACTCTGCTATTGTGTTTCTCTCCTGCAGCCTTCCCTCATCAGCTTAACAAATTCCCTCTATTTCAATAGAATATCCAAAGCTGAACATGCTGGGCATTAAACTGAAACCATCTCCCAAGGGCTGTTCCACCACCACCTTCATCTCCCCAGCAGCTCCTTTTCCTGCCTTGGGCAGAGAAGGATCCTGAGAGCAGACAGGAGAGGAGGGAAGTCAGGAGCTGTGACATTAAAAAATTGCTTCTCTGAGCCTGTGGCAGGTGAGACAAAAAAATGGATCCTGTTCCAGGCAAATTGGAATTGATTAAAGCTTGGTTTGGGGGTGAGATTATCTTTCTTTTCTGCCCCTTTGTCTCTCATCTGGGGCTGATTCCTGCTCAGGTTGGGAGATCTACCCAAAGCCCATGCTGGTGATAAGGCACTGAATCTGATGACAGACTTTGTCAAAGGGCTTTGTGTCAGAAGCTCAGCTCCAGCAGCCCCCAGACCTCCATCCATCCATTTCTATGCCTAGATGCTGCAGCCCAAAGTGAGCAATGTGCTGAGGGACCTCTGAAAGCCAGTGATGCCAATGATGCCTCAGCCTTTCTGCTGTTGTTAGACTAGCAAGCACCTCAACACAGGGAAAGATCCTCCAAGGGCTTTCATTTCTTGTAACTTGGCTGCCTGGCTTCTTTCCTTTGGCTTCATTTTGCTTTCCTCTTTCCACACAGAGGGGAGGCTGCAGGCTCCTCCTTTACCTTGGCTACTGGTCCAGGGTGAGGCTGTGTCCTTCCCTCTGGGCATTAGTTTGTCACCTCTGAAATGGAGAATTCCCTTTGTCTGGAGAGGCTGAAGGAAGGCCAGAGAGATGTTCTAGGAACATTTTCATCTCCATCTGCTTATGCTTTAGTCACCCATGTCATCTGAACAGCTGTTTCCTTCATTACACCATGAAATCATGCTGGTTACTCCTAGCCCAGACCATGGCTCTCCATCTCCAGTCTAGCAAAGAAATGCTGCTTCAGCTCTTGGGCAATTCCCCAGTTGGGGTGGGGATCACCCAAAGGATTTTAAGCCAGGAAGAGAGAAAAATCTCCCTGAGCCAGCACCTGCTAAGTTCTAGGCCACCAAGGACCTCCTCATGACTCTGCACCTACAGACAACTGAACAGCTACAAACTGAGGCAGATGTTAGCTGCCACTTCCCTACTCTTCAGCTACTCATGGATTCCCCATTCCCACCTCCCTGGGGACCTGAGGTGGCATCCACAGCTCATGTTCACTCTTCTACCTGTCCATCCTTTAGCTCTCAGGATGCACCTGACACCTAAATAAGTTTCAGAGACATCTCTGGCCTCAGAGCACTGGGCAGTGACAGAGGCTGAGACCCTGTGCTGTGTTTCCATCCAGAGGGCACAATTCCTATGGAAATGTTTCATTTGCCTCTAAAAGGACTTTGATCTCTTCTGAATTGGTGATCTCTTTTTATTGCATTCTGGAATCCTAACCCTGCTTTATGTCCTGGTTTCTTTTGGATAGGCCAAGTGCCTGCATGCATTTGTTTTGCAGCCTGCAGTTGCTGCAGGAGCACAGAGCTGAGAGAGGGAGAGATGCACAGTGGAAATTAAGCACAGAAGACTAAATGCTCCTCTTGAGCTAGGAGCTGTTGTGGGTTTTTTGTTAAATTTTTTAGGAGCATTTGGATGGAAATAGTTCCTTTTTTCCCCAGGTTTGTGTGCTGTAGGGTTTGGGTTTGGGGTTTGTCATGTATTATTTGGGGCTTAGTGTTTGCAAATCTCCTCTAAGGAACCAGAAGAGCCTTCTGGAACATGCAGAGAAGACTTGTTTTTAGGAAAAGGAAGAAGGGGGAGACAAAATACACCCAGAAACAGCTGGACCCCTGAAGTCAGCAGTGTCACAGTAGAACTTAACTTGGGACTGATGGTGTGACGTGCACAGAATGGGGGAGAGGATCCTTCCCTCATCAGACATGCTCCAAGGACAAGGCTGGGTAGAAAGTCAGTGACCTTGCTGGAGTCAAATATCCCCCACGGTGTCACCTCTTTTTTAGGGTAAAGCTCCATCAAGACAGTGCTGAAATGCTGAGCTGATGCAGTGGTGGGGGGAAAGGAGCATCCTTGGTGGGAGGCTGCATCCAAGAGAGGAAATGTAAGGAGCAAAATGGTTGGGAAGGAAATGTGGGTGAAAACTAAGCTTGGAGGAGATGAATCCAGTGCAGGAAGGAGAGTGTGTACCTTGGCCCATTGTGTGTGCCTGTGCTGTGAAAGAGCAAGGTCTTCTTCTCCATCTTCACCACATTATGATTTATAAAGGGAGCTCACCAAATCCAACCTAAAACCCAAAACCTTTCCACAAAGGATTGGTCTGAAATTCCCAACCTGAACCTGACAGAGCTTCACAATGCCATGCAGGAACTCCTTTGTTTTGTTTTCTGCTCCCTCAGGTGCAGGAGGGGATTTATCCTGCCCAGCTGAGGTGCCTAGGCTGCACATTACCTATGCAGATGATCTCGGTGTGTGTGCCCTGAATGGGTGCTGACTTCATAGAGTCAGCCTCTGATCAGATGGCCCTCAGGCATTACTACCATATAAAGCACAGGACAAGCCTAGGGAATCCTAAAAGCAGAGGCTCAGCATGATCAAACCTGTCAGTCCCTGTTAGACTTCAATCCAGTCTTCCTGCAGATCTTTCAAAGCAAAGCAGAGCCAACGAGACAATCATGTCCTCAGACAGAGAAAGCAGCCTGTGAACAAAGCATTTGATGCTGATCACAACATTTAAAGAGAAATCTCTCTTCCCCAGCCCTTAGCTCCAGCCCACTGGTTCCCACCACTGGCAGAGGAGGTTTGGTGACAGCCTCCTGTTGTCCCTTCACCTCCCTTCCCTGTCCCTGCAGCAGTTCCCACTGCCTATTCCTCTGAGTTACAGAGTTATGGTTGTTATTAAGTTTGGATATTTTTTATAGCCTCCTCCACTTACAATACACAAGTCTGCATGCACACACATGTCCCTTTTGCTTTAATTTAGCTCTCTCCTTCCCTGCACCCCATCAAGTGACTTCTAACAAATGACCAAATAAATGCATTCAGATAGAGCTGTAATGGAGAAAAATTCAGCATCTAATGAAGAGGTTGTTGGTACCCTGAGACTGTAAAGATGAATGGTGGTGACTACAGCTTGAAAACACCTTTTACTTTAAAATATTGCTCCTTGGTAAGGAAAAAAAAAGAAAACATACACAAAAAAACCCCAATCCTGTTTAGTTTTTACCAGGAAGAAGCTGGATGCACACAGCCCAGATCTGTGGCAGCCCAAATTGCTTCATATATCAAAGCCCAACAGCAGGCAGATAATGGCAAGCAAGTTCTGATCAGGGAGGGATTATTGCTCCCTGCTCCAAGCACTGATGTGCAGACAGTGGACTGCAGCTTGATTTTCTTTAAGTGAACTGACCTTCTGAGGTTGAAATGGAGCAGGTGATCACACTGGTGGGCAGGAGGAGGTGCCAAGCTGAAGGAAAAGTCATCAAAAACCAGTCAATCCTTCCTCTCTCACACCTAGGTGTTCTGACTGAGATGGGATTGTCTCTTCCCACATTGTAGCCATGTGTGCTTGTGCTCAAAGGGGAAAAAAAAAGGCTCTTTTCTTCCAGACCTGACAGTTACCAAATGATCTCAAAATCATCTTGCACCTGATGGAAATCTGTGGTTAGAGGAGGAGTCATCAGATGTCAGACCCTGGCAGGAATAGGAAGGCAATGATGATGAGATCATTTAGTTTCCTATCAGTCTGCTGTCCCCCAATTTATCTGAGGGGGGACTCAAGCACCCCCCATCTTCCCTGCAGCCACAGGGGGGGTGTGTTTGTTTTGTTTTGCCATGCAGGAGGAGTTGTTCCCCCAGAACAAAGGCAAGCTGCTAGGAGTGGCTTGGGGGCAGAAGGTCATGCCAGGGAGTGCAGTTGGCATGCAAAGCCCAAGGCCCATTAGTGCTATGCCCACTGGCCAGGAACATGTAAGGAGTGCTCATCCTTCTGGCCAGCCTTGTTCAGCCCCATAGGTCCTCTGGAGAAGATAGAAACCTCAACAGACAGCAATGGACATCTGCTGGATGCCATCTGCTCCCCTCTGGTCATCAGCTGTGTTTCCCTAGGTAGCACTTTGTGTCTTTGGCTTTGTTTTGCTCTGACTGCACTGCTGGTGCTTAGCAGCAGCCACACTTCTCAGGCTCACAGGAGACACCATGGTCAAAAGCTCTAGCACTGGAGGTTTAGGCTGGACCAGGGGAGATGCAGGTCCTATTTCATCACAAGGACTTATCAGTTAGCCTGTTTGGCCAGGCTCAGAATCCTTCCCTTCCCAACATCAATGGTTTTGAGAAGGAAAGCTGAGGGAGCTGTGTGCTCCAGTCAGGTACTTCTGCAGGGGCTGGAGGGGACAGAGTGTCTCAGCCTCTATAATGATGGGGTCAAACTGTGCAGCTTTACTGCCTGGCAGAGGGAAAGGTGGCTGTGAGCAGTAGGATAGGCTGAGCTGTCAGCTGTGGAAGGAGGGAACCTGCCTGAATCTGCCCTTTCCTCTGCCCATTCTCCTAGCAGAAGAACTTGAGCCTCTGGTGTCAGTCTGCCAGTCAACACTCCAAGGGAAGAAGTCAAGCTGGCCAGGACTTTTCAGAAGTTCAGGAGTCTGTGGCATGTCACTGCTGAGCAGTTACCCAAGATGAGTCCTGAGAGGGGAGTTCAAAGTAGCAAGCAAATAATCCAACAAGAAAAGCCATGCAGAGATGAATCTCCTGCTGCTAAGACAAGTCAAGCTTTCACCTTTCATGGCTGAGACAGCACATTAAAATTAATTGAATGAGCCCTGACTTTCATGAAAATGTTGTTCTATGGCTGCTCAGCTGAATCCTGCCTTCCCTCAAAGATGCTTTTGTGTCATTAATGCAAACTTGCACTTCAGATATTCTTTCTTGCAAAGCACAATGAGACAGACAAGAGCCAGGAGCTGCCACAGCTGCTTATTGAGTTGGTAATATGCAGTTGTGGGAATGATTATAATATCAGCAACTGGATTTCCTCTGTCCCCACACATTCAGGCATGCAAGCTGAATTGAGCAGTGACAGGAGTCTGCTCTTGTTTGCACACAAACACTTGAATAACTAGCAATTTCAGACAGGGAAAAGCAGCAGAGGGAAAGTTGAAGGACAAAGAACTCAACATATTCAATCCTACAGTGGAGTTAACTCTTAAAACCAGTCACCATGAAGGTTTTCCATGTGCCCTGAAGTCTGGTAAAAGCAACCAAAAGGGTTAATCCTTCCCTTCAATCTCTCAGCCAAGGACCACTACTTTGCATGCCTTCTAAGGCAGCCAGGAAATGATATTAATTTCTCTAATGTGTGCAATGCCATAAGTTCTTTTTTTAATTATGATGATCAAAATATTGCTTAAAATTAAAGGCAGCTGCATTTGTTTCTGACAGATCTCATAATTGCAATTGTAAATTGGGAGATGTAATGTTTCCTGGTGCTGCTGTGTGTAATGGTTCTGAAATCATTAGAGATAGGTAGATATAAATAAACCAAGAGATCTGTGAAAAGAGAGGAAAAGCATGCTAAAAGGGTAATTAGCAGAGGGAATAGGAACAGAAGAATCCAGTGCTCAAAAGGAATGAAAATATTCTGTGGAGTTCTGTGACCCCAGTCATAACCTTCTGTGGAAACAAAACCAGATGAAAATTGCTCTCCAAAAAAGGAGGAGAAAACCCCAAACAGAAGAAGAAGGATTTGGAACTCAGGATTTAGCATGAGGTTTCTCCCCAGCCTTTTATACCCTGCACAGAAATACATTCCTCCCCAGCAGCTGCTCAAATGCCAACACCACAGGTAAGAGTCAAGTTCCTTTGGGTTTGTCCTCCCCTTGGGCTTGACTTGGATCAGCAGGTGAAAAGTGAGTGGTCCTGGGGCTGTGTCTTTGCTGGTGATGGAAAACAACCAACCAATCAACCAAACTAGACAAGACAGGTCTCTCAGACTAGCCCAGAGGAGGAGCAGCTGCTGCTTCCCACCTACTGCTCCTGAAGAGGGAATGTGAAGCCAGGCTTAGGCTCCCTGCCCTGGAGCTGTGTGGGCTCCTGGCTCCAGGGCTGTCACAGAACGTTCAGGGTTGGAAGGGGCCTCTGGAGATCATCTAGTCCAACTCCCCCTATGCCTACTGTGGCTCTCTGAGAGAGGGATGGAGTGGTTTTACACTCAGGAAGCATTTCCATTCCCTACAGCTATGGAAGAGCTGAAAGTATTTTGCTCAACAGCCAAGGTGCAGTTGAGCTCTGTTTGTGGAACTGAATGACCTCCCAGAACATAATGAGCTAGTCTGGAAGGAGAGTGTAAATCCAGAGGAATGCACTATAGATCAGTTGAAGCCATGGGGTAGGAAACAAAGAGAACAACAGAAACAGTGCTCAAAAGCCTGTCTGGGATTTGTCCTAGCCAGCACCCATCTATTTAGACTGGAGAGGAGGGAGAGGAAAAGGTAAAATTCATCTTAATTTGAAAGCCTTAGGCTTTCTATATATATATATATATATTTAAAGGGGAAAAAAATAGAGGTTTTGGGTATTTTTTTGGTGCTGAGGCCCTGACAAGTGGAAAATGGCCATGTTAACAGTGGTATTTCTCAGTGGACCCTGAGATCTAACAGGCAATCACACTCCAGCTGGCTGCTCATCAATAAGCAGGGCTGGGATATGAGTAAGAATTCTGTGGGTTTGAGATGGGGAAAACACCAACACAAAAACCACAGAGCAGTTGCAAACTGGAGACCTCAGCCTGGATTTCCTGCTCTGCTTCAAGTCACTTGTGCAACAGCTCCAGGGGGTTTTGGCATGGCACTGTGTCAGCAGAACCATACTGGGAATTGGGGACTGAACTGGTGACACACTGAGCAGATAACCAGGTGGCAGTGGGAAGGCTGTGAGGAGATGTAGAAGCCCCTGGAAAGTCCCCAGGTGGAAAGAAGCTATCAGTGCACAGGGCTGGAATTGTTCCTAGCACAGGCAGAATGAGCAGGATGAAGAGATCTAAAACTCTTTTGAAGGTTCTTGTTAGGGAAGGAATGAAAAGCCCAGGGAACTGCACAAGAAACCTGCAGGGGTTTGATGCTCTGGGGAAGGCCAGGCTTGACTTGTACTGTTATGGCCACAAAATTTGCAAGCATAAGAAGAGCTGAAGTTCTTTAGCATCTGCTGAGGAAAGACATGTCCTTGCATGTGTAAGAAAACACTTTGGCCTTACTTGCAGCAAAAGCAAGCACCAGAATTTGACTAGCCAGGTAAAACTCCATGAAAAGCCAGTCCATCCCATGAAGCTGATTACCAAGGAGCACTTTCTCTCTGCTGGGGGCAGGGTGAGAAGCCTAGAGGCTTCTCAGGGTTCAGTAGAGAAGTGGAGGTCATTATTCTCCTCCTTCAGCTCACAGAATCTCCTCCTGAAAGGGTCTTTTGGCAGCCACAAATGATCTTAACAAGGACACTGACTGATGGCAGAGCCTTTGGATTTTCACATTCACCAGGAAACGAATCAGGTGCCAATTGCATATGAACTGAGTTACTGTCTCACTAACTGTGGGTCTGCAAAACACTGGGGGTCCTCAAGGGAAAAAACAAAGAGGTTGAGGAGGGAGGGAGTACAGCTCTGGGTTAAAAAAGTCTCCAGTTTAGTCCTCTGCTGTTGTTCAGCAAAGCACCTTAGGGAAGGCCACTCTCAGGTGATCAGGCTGCTGGGTAAAACCATAGGGAAGTAGATTTAAATTCCATGGTCATCATGGTGTTGATGGACATGGTTAGGAACCAAGCTCAGAAGAAAGAGAAGCTGGTGGACACCAAGTGAGCAGTGTGAAACTGGATTCCCCTCTCTGCTCCACAGGACTTTTCACTTGCAGAAATCCAACTGCACATTTATCCTCATGCCTGCCAAGTGACAGAAGAGAGATGTGGGCATCCAGCATCACTATCATCTTTGTGTCACTCACAATGGCTCTTCCCTTCCAGAGCTTCAAAACTACTGCTCAGTAGTTTTGTCTCCCACCTCTGGGAGACAGTGGGGTGCAGAGGTCCCTGGAAATGGGCAGGATACCAGGGCTGTGTCCCCTCCTGGGCTGCCCATGCCTGACAAGGGCAAGCCAGAGAGCCATGACAACTGACATGACCCCATGTCAGAAAGCTCTGTCTCCTCCTCTGATCTTCATCATCACCATTATGAAGAAGAGCTCAGACAGTGGAGCTGGGGCTGGTTTAATCTTCTGCAGGCTTGTAATGACTCTGAACCCTCTGTCTAACATCTCTCAGCACGACTGCTTAATTACAGTAATTAAGGAGTGTGGTAGAAAGTGGTGAGGGAGGCATTGCACTCAGGAAATGGGTTCTCCATGGGTTGGGTCCTTTAGGAGGTCAGCCTGCCTGTCACCTCCATCTCCTCTGGCAGCCTACAGGCAAGGCTGGGAGTTTAGGAGGTCTGTCTGAAACATGCTGGGCTGGACACAATGTCCTAGGCAGGGGCTGTGCAGCTTCAGTGTTTTTCTTCCTTCCTTCCCATTCTCAGCTCAGGCTCAGGGAAAGAGCACTCCTGGCTGCTCTTTAGAAGCAGGCAAGGCCTGTGTGTGTTAGACAGATGTTCCTGGGAGACATGGTGGCAGTGAGGGCTTCTCTCTTCTTACCACCCCCTGCAGCAGTGGCAGTGCTCATCATGGCCAAGCCACAGGGAGGCTAGGTGGGACTGCAGCTGCCTTAGCCTCCCCCCCTGAGGAAAGGCACATGGAGAAGTGACAGCAAGGAGGGGACACTGGCTCACCATCACCCTCACCCCAAAGCCATCAAGCCATGGTGGCCTCTCCCATCCATGGCATATTAAGGGAGGGACTGGAGCTTGCTCTCCCAGTAGGTGGGATGTCCTTCTGGAGAAGCAGCTCACTCCTGTGTCCAGCCATCTGAGCATCTTGCCTTGGGTCAGGCAGCAGAAATACTCCCTGTCCTGTGCTAGGAGTGACTTCCACAGGCTCCCAGCAACTCTGGACCTTAGACCACTAGTAGAAACCTGATCCCACACCACCAAGCATGTCCTTTTCAGTCCTGATCCACCCTGGCAGGTAGCCCACCTGCATGTATTCCCTTGGCTGCTCTCACTCTGCTGCTCACACCTGATCTTCCCTGAACTGTGACAGAAAACCCACATTTCACACTGAGCCTTCACCAAGGCTGTTGACCTCTCTGGTCCTGTGCTTCAGAAACATCTTCCCTGCCTGGTGAGATGACAGCCCTGGACTGGCACACGTGGCTTTGCTCACACTTCAGGAGGTGATGCTGAGCATGGCCAAGGGGCATGGAGGAGAAGCTGCCCCCAGCCAGGACAGAAATAATCCTGGCCCCACACCACTGCACCAAGGAAAAGCTCTGGCTCAGAGTTAATGAACCACAAACTCCAGCTTAATGAGTTTTATACTGAAGAGAATAATTAATGTAATTAGCACTGATATGAAAATGATGGCACTTGAGCCTGGNCACCCAGAGGAACAGGGCTGGATGCATTCTTGGCAGGCTTTAAACCCTCACCTCTCATCTCCCATAAAGAGAAAGAAAATAGAGCATGACAGTGTAGCAAAAAAGAGATCAGGCATCCCTGTTTGCAGCAGAGACATGGAAGCTTTAGTGCAGCTCTTTCCTCTCTCTCCTTTCATTTGCAGCTCTCCCCCTCCACTCCATCCCTCAGCTGCCCTCCACACTGCCTATTTTTTGCTTCCATATGAAAATTTCCCTATAAAGGTGATTAGCTCCAAGGATAAAACAACAGCTCTTCAGCTGCAGAAGTATTTTGGGATGTTTCATGTATTTAGTGCAGTCCAAAAGGCAACAATACTGATATTTATTTCCCTTTTATCCACCTAGACTGATACATACATTTCTAGACACACCTAAAGTGACCCAGCAGGAAGTTCTGTGTCCTGAGTGATCAGAGGACATTCAGCTCTGGAGAAAGACACCTCCAAACTCAGCTTAAGTGCTGACCCTGCTTGCAGCTCTGGTAGCAGTGGGGAAATAAAAACCCAGCAGGAATGGCTGTGTTTTACAGCACCTCTGTTTGAGTGGGCATCACTTCCACCTTACCTGTGCAAAATCTCTCTGCTACTAGCCTGGCTGCTTGTTGTGCCTTTCTCAGCTCAGAGGAGCCCAGCTCTAGTTGGGCATTGGTGGGAGTCTCCATGCAAATGGCAGCCCTGTTAGAACCTGCCATCCAGGAGGGGAATCCAGATCCTTTTCCCCTGTTCAGAATGTAAATACAATCCTGGAAGGAGAGGCCAGGTTCCAGAAATACAGGATAAACTTGTCTGCCTTGGTGCAAAGGGAGGAGAGCATTGCCAGCAGCCTGCTTTCACCATTCTGTGCCAGTACTTGGGTCTGCAGCCTATCCTGGGCCACATTCTCCCTGAGGATAAGCTGTGGCTCTCCTTGAACCATCCTGAGAAGCAGCCAAGGGAAAGGCTGGAGTTGTCAGCAAAATGTACCATGGTCATGACAGCTTATCTCCTGCAATCCAATAAACACCCACCCAACAATAACCAGCTTTGGCTGCTGCTAACACAGGCTGTATTCAACCCACTGACTGCAAGCCAGAGACCCTTTTACCCTCCCTTCCTCACCCCCCTGCCATTTCCTAGCCTGGATCTGGGGCTAAACTGTTCTAAAGGTCTTTATCCAGATGCAAAGCCTCCAGCCTTGTGCAGTGGAGCTGTTTTATTAGAGAATATCCTGGGGATTTTTCATTCTCAGAGTTAGTGGCTTGTGCTAAAACTTCTCTAATGGTGTATTGATCAAACCTGCCTGATAGAGCACCTCCTAAGTCAGTGCAAACTTCATGTTCAGCTGGGCTGGGCTCATGCTTCCATTCCCCCATGAATGGATGTGTGCTTGCACACACCAATGTGTCTCTCTGTCTCTTTACAGCTATATTTATTCTCTTGCCTCTGCCTCCTATGAGTCCAGCAATTGCTAATCCCAGATTAGGCAGGGAGTCCTTCCTGCCAGCTGGTGCAGGGCCTGCTTTTGCCCCTGACTGAGCTACAGTTGATCACCTTGTGCTGCTGGGGAGGAAATAGCCAGGACTCCAATGCTTGCCTGCTCACAGCCCTGTGATTCATGGCTGCTAGCAGAGCGTGTAATAAGCAGGAGCAGAGATCGAGCAGTGTCCTTCCCCCTGTGTCATGGGTGGGGCAGAGGAGGGGGTCCCTGAGCTCCCCACCCCTCTCTGACACTTCCCACCCAGTGCCCCAGTGTGGAGGAGCAGGAGCTGCCAAGCATTCCCCTTGCCTGTGGAAGCAGAAGGGCTGCCTGCAGGAGGAAAACCAAGGCACTTGCAGGAGAAGTGGGCTGGAGAGGAAAGGTTCCCCCCAGGGCTGACTTCACCTACACCTTCCCTAAATAGCTGCTGGCCCAGAGAACTGCCTGTTTGCAGCTCTGGATCTATCCCAGCAGCTTGCAGAGAGAAGCTGCGAGGTGGCTTCCTGGAAAGGGAAGAGGTGATATGAATGAAGTGAAAGAGGCACCTCCCAGAGGAGGTGGCCACTCTGTCGTGTTGCTCTGAGGGCAGAGTTACAGTAGTGATGTGCAGCAGGCATTGCCTTGTAGGTCTGAACACTGCTCCTCTGCTTTCACCAGCTCCCCTGGAATTCCAGCAGCATCTGGCCAATGCTCTTAGACACATGGGGTGACTTTGGGGTTGTCCTGTGCATGGCCAGGAGCTGGACTGGATGATCCTGGTGGGTCCCTTGCAGCTTGAGATATTCTGTGGTTCTGTTTGCCTTGGAATCCCATGTCCCTGCAGACAGGGAGGGTGCTAGATGGCAGGTGGGTGAACCCAGTCCTGGCTACAGGCTCTGCACACAGGCAGAATTGCCAGTGCCCAGTGGGAAGGCAGGAGTCTGGGTGCACGTGTGGATGTTTTGGGGTGTGGCTGTGCAAGGGGTGATGGATGGAGTGAGCAACTCAGGAAGGAGTCAGCACTGGGAGAAAGGAAGAGATCAAGCACCTCAGACAAGTTTCACAGCTGTGAGAGAAGTGGTTGTAACTCTTCAGTTCATTTTTATTCAAGTTCTGTGATCAGCCTTTTCCATCTGCAAAAGCTCTTGTGTCAGTGCCACCAACATATGGAACAGGAATCATGACATTTCACCCCAGCCACAGGCAGAATGGCTTCCATGTCTCACACCAGTAAGACACAGAAATAAACCCCCAGCTCCTCCCATATGCTGCTAGCTCCCACCCCAGCAGTTTCCCCTTCAGCTCCTTCAGCAATCTGCCCCCAACTCTGTCACTGGATGGCTCTGTTCCCAGAGAAAGGACCTTTGAAAATCCTTTCAGCCCGTGGACAGGAGGGGACACCTCTCATCTGCACTGCTGGAGGAGGATTTCAGTGCCTGCAAGGCCACTGCAGACATCAGCAGCCTTATCAGGGAGCAAAGCTACTGTTGAGCCCATGGTAAACAGGTGCAGCCAACTTTGGGAGCATTCCTTGTGCAGTGCATGGAAAGGGAGGGAGGAATAAGAGCCCTGAAGCAGAACCATTTCTAACTGCAGCTTTGTTAAACCAAAACAAAGGACTTGAACCTCACTCTCTCTTTCTTTAGGGCTTTTTTGTTGTTGTTCTTCAGGGGTTTTCTCCATTTTCCTAGGGTAAAGGATTTGGTGGTGTGTGGAGATATTCTTGTGCCATTTCTTTGAGACCAACCCAGTTCTTGAGGAGGAGAGAGAACGTTAAGAGGCAAAGAGAATGAAGACATATGTAAGCTTAATATATGTGCTGGCATAAGTCAAACTACTGCTTTGAACTGAGGCTTTTCTTGCTTTTTCCTTTTGTAGGGAGGATTGAAATCCTTTTCCTTTGCTGAAAGCACAGTCAAACTCTTTGTGGCAGTCTTCTGGGGGCAGCTCAAATGCAAAGCTGCAGCAGGCAACTCGAGTTTCTTTGTAAAGCTGTAGACTGTATCTCTGCCTTCCCAGTGCTCATCAAAGCATCATCCCTCCAGCCACAGGCAGCAGAGGGAACTTGCAACATGTTCTCTGCCTCCTCCAGCAAACAACCATTTTACCTACCTTGTTTCTTTATGGATGGGAAGACCTGACCATAATCTGCTTCTCATTTCAACTCTTAGACCTGCCTGAAACTACAGCAGGTGAAGGCTCCCAATCCAATCCACTTCAATTGCCCCTGGTACAGGCATGCACACAGGGAAGTGTGTAATGGATTTTGATTGCTTTTTCTCCATGGGCAGTGGTGCTGGGTTGATTCCAGCATCTCAGAGACCCTTGGGTTTTCCAGCACCTGACCAACTTTCTGAAGAGAGTGACCAAAGGCAGATTTGGTTGACTCCAAAGCATGGTTCCCCTTGCTGGGAGTGAATGTGTTAGCTGTGGCTTCAGTTCAGAGCAATTTCCAGCTCTGTGGTAAGCAGAAAGCACCCAGGGTATGTTGAGAAGAAAACCAGAGAGAGAAAGACATGATCTAAACCGAGACACAGAGCACTTCAGTTTGTTGGTGTCAGCAGGTGACTGGCTGAGTTCCCTGGAGACTGGCAGAGGAAAAGTGAATCCAAATGACTCCAAAAAGAGTCCCATCAGTTCCCAGCACAGAGACAAACTCTTGTCCATGTGGCTAGCTGTCATGCTGTCTCCACAAAGCACAAAGTGACAACGTGCACCAGGAAGGCAGGGGAAGAAGGGTGGGAAGAGTCAGTTCTCCAAGGGGGCTGTGTTAGGGCCCAGGGGGATCCATGTGTGTGGTGTCCTCCTCCCCCAGTGCCACACTGCCTCACTACCTGAAGTCTAAACTTCTCTCTTACACACAGATCTATTGAGTAGCCTGCAGGGAGCCCACGAGGTAGCAGGAACACAGATGTGCTTCTCTGTGGAGGAAGAGGGACAAGCAGGGTGAGTCTTGAGGCTACCCTAGGTGATGGGAACACAGAAAGTGCATAGAAGAACTACAGCAGTGTAGATTCAGCTACACAAAACCCAAATGGTGTCTGTGTGGCATGGCAGGAGCTGGGCTGGTAACATCCAACATGGTTTTCATACCTCCTCTTATGGGGAGGTTTTCATCTTGAGAGTAGCTTCCCTTCTCATTTGTACAAGTCCCACTGAAAGGCTGGTTGGTGGCTGGGCAGCAGGACAGTGGTGTGGTGCCTGAGCAGCAGGACAGTGCTGTGGTGCCCACCTCTCCCTCCCATGTGCACTTTGCTCAAACATCCTCCTGGTTTCCAGAGTGAGGTTAAATGTGCAATGTCTGCAGAATGCTCAATAGCCAACCCAAGACAAAGGAAAGTGCATGCTTAGTTGCCAAGAAGACATACTGCCTGGTCCAGGACTGTCCCAGCTGTCATCTCCTGGGTGAAACAGATGGAAGGTATCCATGAAACCAAGCCCTTATCCAGGATGTTCTTTCCTTCTTCTTCTCTTCCTCTTTTCTATACATTTAAGTGTATATCTATATTTATTTTTCCTCTAATACAAGTGAACACAAATGTGATGTGAAGATAAATACCCTTCTGTAGAACACTTGGTGGTCACAGGAATGGACACATCTGGATTCACACACCCACACACATTCCAATATTAACAACAAAAAAAACCCCTGGGTAGTCCCAAAACTAAGATGCTTTTAAAAAAGTTAAAAGGCCAGATTCCTCTGTTGGCTTTTCTCCTTCATTAAGAGCAAGAGGATTACCTGAAGTCATTAGTTATTCTTTATATTCTGCCTGAGTTCACTTTAAAATTCCAATCAACAGATGGAAGGAAGAGAGGGGGGAAAGCTGGTGGGGGGCCACGTTAGGACTGGAAAAGGAAAATTAGAGATAATGTTTTCATTCCTGATTGTTTTTACCCTTTGGGTGTCAGGTTAGGAGACAGTTACTTAAAGGATTCTTTCTCCAAGTGTGTTGGCTTCCAAATATGTCCCCATCTCATCTGGATTTCAGAGAGTCAATCCACAAGGTTGGGAGTGGGAGCAGGAGGGACAAAGGACAGAACCCAAACCCCCAAACCAAACTCTTTTCTCTGTTCTTGGGCTAGATTTGAGCATCTTTCATTCTAAGCATCTTATTATTTGTTTCAGCTGTCTCAGCTCTTCAGAAGAGGGGGAAACAGGAGGGAAAAACCAAACCCCACTGCACTGGCTGTGCTGTAAAACTTGAGCCAAGCTGGAGGAAGGGCTGTGAAGAATCCACACCTGGCTACTGTGGTGTGAAGAGTGTAGAGATTGACACAACAGAACCCAGGGCTATTTAATCAGGTTTGGGCACATCCCATTCAACACAGGGCAGCTGCCACCCACATACACATGCAGACAGATAGCCAGCTTGATACAGGAGAAGATGATGAGAAGAGGAAGGTGAAAGTACTCGAAGGAGAGGTGGGCAAAGGCAGAGTGTTCCCTTGAGCGTTAGCAAGCCAGGCAGACACAGAACCTAAATCATGGCATTCACAAGGGCACCCAAATGTCCAAGAGCACTCAATAAAATCAGCAGTGGCCACAGGGAGGGATGGAAAAGGCCTTGGCTGTTGAGCAGCAGGGGCAGGAGGAGTGGCAAAGATTGAGCTTCTTCCTTTTGCCGTGTTGAGACTTCACACATACTGTTCCTTAGGACAGATGTAAGGAGCCCGGGAGCCAGGAGGAGGGCAGCAGAAGGAGAGGTCAGAGTGCTGAGGGTAAGGATCCTGGGGGAGACCTGACAAGGGGCTATAGGCATGAGGGATCCTCTGCAGGTACCGGTCTCCCTGTGGGTAACAGCGGCTCAGGTGATCACTCGCATTCGGTATCTCTGAGTGACACTTTCCAAAGTTCTGTGAAGCAGAGAACAGAAGTCAAGGGGTGAAAAACTCGGGGGTCACTGCTTGGAAAACACACAGAGAACAAGTAGGATGGAAGATGAAACAGTTCTGCTACCTGCTTCAGAAAACAGAGAAAGGCAGGTGACAAATCCTCACGTTTCAAAGCGTGTCTCTTTTCCCCTCCCTCCCCCCACAAACAGCCATATTTCCTTAGCACTTCTGTTTCTCCAGGTGAATAGCAACAAGTTCTTCTTTTTCTTTCTGGCCAGGGCTTTGTGCTCACTCTTCACAGGTGGGAGTGGGGCCAAGCCAGGGCAGCTGGAGAATGCCAGCATCAAGGTCAGAGGAAGAGACTTCCCTGTCTCCTTTCGCCTTCCTCCGGCACGGGAAGCCAGGAGTCACCTTGCTCTGGCTTTGTTCCCTAATCTCATTGCTGAGCAGCAAGAAGGAAGAGAACAAAATCAGTCTGATGTTTCTTCACATATTGAGCAGCCAGTGCCCTTTGACTTCCTTCCCCAGTCCCACTGTGATTTCTCCCAAATCTCATTTATCTTTAACAAAGTTTGAAATTAAATCAGGGCTAATGAACTAATTAAATTGAGCTGGCACACGATTCTGCCACCTTCCCCCACCTGGCTTCTCCCCCTTGCCTTTCTTTCCAGCATGACTCCATACAATTCTTCATTATCTGGGTTACAGCCTCCCCTCTCAGTTTTGTTTTCAAGAGCTTGATTAAAGGGGTTGTCAGCAATCTATCCATCTCAGACAGCCTGGCAGGTTCCCTTTAAACAGTCTGGATTTGATTGAATTAGAGAGCTTTCATTGCTGACTCTCAACCCTTCCCCATCCCTTCTACACCTGTCTCCACCTTTAGTTTCCTCCTTTTAGTTGCAGATCATCTCTTTGGTAAATCTAGATGTGCTGTAGACAGCTTCCTCTTGGAGCTGACCATAGCCTAGGCTTTAATCATCTCACAAATAATGAGCGCTCACTGGTCTCTGAGTGAAAAACTCCTTCTGAGGGTGCTGAGGATTTCTCTGCTCTAGTCTCTGGAAAAAATCTGAAGACTCTATTAGATGTGAGAGTTGGACAGATAAGGCTGCAGAGGACTGTGGTTTCTGCTAGTGCTCAAAAGCCCAAGAGCCAATTAATGACCTCTCATGAAGTTGAAACTCCTCTTTGTCTTGCAGAATGGCTCAGGAACAGGAGTAGGCTGCTTTCCTCTGCTTGGCCAAACTCAAGGCAAACACAGAGCACATTCATGCATTTACTGGATGTGTTAGCACCTTCCCTGGCTAGGAAAAGACCCTGCTGTTCAAAAGTACTCCAGCCTTTGGCTGACATTACCCTGACCCTCTCCATCAGCTGGTTTTGAATTGGGGGATGCAGCAGAGGCTGACAGAAAGCAGCAGTTTTGTGAGTGACATACTCTGGACCAGTCAGTGGAGAGCTTGGAGGTGTTGGAAGGGGAACAATCTAAGGGGAACCAAAACCAGCAGCATTTCATCCTGGTGTTGGGAATCTCACATCCTCTCCTCCCTGGTTCTGAACTCCCTACTCAGTGTTTTTGAGCTGCTTTTCATCTTCCAAGCATGGCTGCAATGTTAGGTATCTCCCAGCAGGCTCCTGCTCTATGAGGGATGCTCACTGTCCTGAGTGAAGAACAAACAACATATCAAGGGATGAGCAGCATCCTGTGGCCCTGAGCTTGCTCTGAGGAGTGGGGGACTTTTGTGAGGACAAAACTGAGAGCAAGTGGGGGCAGAGGAGCTCACCCCTGGGTTCAGAAAAAGAACAGGAAGGCTGAACTTCCTGAAACACAGGACAAGGACCCATGAGAAGGGATGCACCCCCAGGCACATGCAAGTGTTACCTATGCAGAAAACTGGCTCATGAAGCTTGCAGCATGCTTTGAACTCTTGTTGTCTCCAATACATACCTGTTCTGGGCTCCTACAGCATCTTAGAACACCAATACTCTTAAACATTTCCTTCCTTGCCATTTCTCCCCCCCAGGTCCTTCTCTCTACCCCTTTTGGGGTCAGAGCTGTTGTCCTCATTTACAGATAGGAAACTAATAAGGAGCCACCTCAGTTCTTTGCTTTATTTCTCCTGAAAATTGGCAAGGGGGCTGTTGACCTGGGTGGAGGCTGTTAAGGCAACCTAGGAAGGAGATGTGGCAAGTGGGGACTGAGCCAAGGCTGCTGCATTTGATGGTTCTCCAATAGCCCCAGCTCAGCCTGCACCAAAGCTGTGAGTGGGGCAGGGTTAGCAGCTTTACAGAGACATTCAGAAAGCAGAGCTGGGAATCTGAGCCCTGCTCACTAGTTTGCTGGGGTCTTGGTGCAAGCTTCATGGCTGTGAGCTGTTCTTGCTGTAACAGGGAGAAGAAATTCCTAAACCAACCTGAAAGCAGGAGTGTAGGGAGGTGAAAAAGGAGGAAATCATTTACAAAAAAAGCATTAAAAATGGTTCAAAATTGCCCTGGTCTGTGATGTGTCTTAGCAGGGAGACTTGGTGGCAGGGAGATTACACCTTCAAAGCAGCATATGACTGGCTTTGGTTTTGACTTCAGAGGAACTGGGAGGGTTTCCAAATTTGGATTTGGAGGATTACTGACCTTTTTGCTGACAATAAAATCCTCCCCACCCCAGGGAGGACAAGGCAAGACCTCCCAAGATGGATTAGGGGTTTGCTTGCTCTGCTTTGAACGGTGGGAATGGTTCTCCAGGGCAGCCCAAGGAGCTGCTGGGACCTGGAGGTGAAGGCATAAGGGAAAGTGGCTGCTTTCAGCCACCTCTTCCTCTGGGCTGACACTTTCATCCTCCCTCTGTGTGCAAGAGGTGAGCAGTGGTGCTGCCTGTTGGGGACAGGCAGGCAGGGTCCTGGGAGCTGCTCAGCATCTCAGCACCTCTCTCCAGTGGGGAAAAAAAGAAAAAAAAAAAACAAACCAAAGAAAAGAAAAAGGGACCCCAGAGCCCAGTGGAGGAAAGGAAACCAAAACCCATCCAGAACTTACTGTCCACTCTCGCTCGTTACGTCTACGAAGACCTTGATCCTCATTCTGGGAGCAGAGGTGGGTGAGACACCACAAGAGAAAGAGGTTACCATTCTGCTCCATGCCAGGCCTGCTCCAGACACTTACCTAGGAAGGCTTTTGCTACAGCAAGGGAACTACAGGGCTGCTTCCAATACAGGGAAACCAGGGACCAGAGGGATAAAGGCAAAGGGAACTAACCCAGTGCACATCTTCCACCCAGATCTTTCTGCTCCACCTTCACCCACCTGTTAGCATAAGCTGTTCCTAGTCTGCCAGGAGGCACTCATCAACAGGACCCTGCAGTGAGAGTTCCTAAAAATGCCATTTTTCTCCTGCCCAGAGCTATTCTCCTGCTTCCCAAGGATCCACTTCCCTTTACCCTTCATCTGCTTCCCCAAACTACCCCTCTCCACCCTCAAGCTACTGCTACTCTGGGTGACCTGGGAGGGATTCAGTCAGCTGCAAAGCACCTCACTTCTCACTTTGCTTTCTTCCTTGTCCCCCCACCCTTCTCTGCACCTCTTCATTGAGTACACCTAGGGGGCTGTAGCCCATTACAGCTACAGCCCTTTTCTCACCTTTAAAAGGCAGCAAGATAAAGGGGAAGGAGTGAGGCAGAAGCTGCAGTCACTACAACTCAGGGAACATACAGAAGTGAGGAAGAGTCATAGCCAAGGAGAAGGCTGCCAGTTGCATTTCCTTGGCCACAAGCTCTTGGCATGACCCAGCAAATCTCCCATAGGATAGGGCAGGAGAGTTGCCTCCTTCCAGATAAGGACCTGGTGCTTTAATACCCAAGAAAAAAGTATGATTAGAGGGTATGGAAATGCAAGAAGAGCTGAAGAGATCTCTTTTTTTCCCACTGCAAACACCATTGCATTTCAAAGGGTTACTGGAAGTTAGAGGTGGTCCAGAACAACCACTTAGAGGTTTAATTGTAAGCTGAGTCCTTATCAGTCTCTGCTCCAGGACCTGAACTCTAAGGAGCTTGGTGACACTGAAGTGGTCAGAAAAACCATGAGATCAGGGAAACAATCAGGTCTTCTCTAAGCCTAAGGAGAGCACCAAAGACATGCAAACACCCAAATGTGCTCTTTGGTTTATTGTTTTCTTTCTTTCAGTCAGTTCCCTTTTCTTTCCCTCCCCTTCTTGCCCTGACTAGCTTAGAAAGGCCTTCAGCATCTCCATGAGCTTCTTGCTTTCAGCTTCTGCCCATCCTAGCCTTGCTGCTCTGCTTCCTGCTGCTGAGCCTTACAAAAACTCCCCAGCCCAAATCCCATGCCAAGAACGGGACCCTTCGAACCCACCTCATCGCTCCCTGTGTCTCCAGCCACCCTGACTGCAGAGAGGGGCAGACCTCTGTTCTGAAACAAAGCCATTTAACCCTTTCTCCCTCCCCACATGCCTCACCTGGCTGCAGAAAGCAAAGGAAAACACTGCAAAGAGCATGCACAGACAGCAAGCCAAGGCAAAAGCATTCCTGCCAGCACCCCCAAAAATCAGAGCAGCCAAGAGAGCAGCTCCTGCAGGCAGCAGGCAGGAGATGGAGTGCGGAAGAGGAGGAGGAGGAGGTCAGACTGGGATGAGAAAGGAGCACTCCACAGGAAAGGGGAGGAGATGCAGGGCAAGGGGGGAGCAATGACTTCAGAGGGGTGCAGTGAGGAAGGCAGAGTGTGATCATGTACCTGGAGGCCAGAGTCTGAGGGGAAAGGGCCTAGAGTGACATGCGCTAGCGTAAGTTGGGCTGGATGGTTGCATACTCGACTAGGTCTCCGCCAGCGGGGATGGAGCTCCGAGGACTGGGTGACGAGGCCAGAGCTGAAGTGTCCAGCTCTGCATAGTGAACATCACAGTCCTTGTTGCCAGAGTTCTGGAGAGAAGAGAGCAGCAAGGCAGTGGAGACACAGGAGGGAGGAGTTGGGGTTGGAGTAGGGAGGTGAGGGAGGGAGAAATCCACAAGCGTGCAGAGGGGTGGGGAGCGAGTGAGTGAGACAGGAGAGAGGGAGAGTGTGGAGGGTGGAGGGAGAAAGAAGAAAAGGGGGTGGGGAGGAAGAAAAAGCAGTTAAAAAGAGGGAGGTAGGGAGCTGATGAACAATCAGTCAGGTAAAACCCAAATCAAAGCAAAGGTCCCAATGCCACTGCTCCCCAAATCCACCAGGGAGCTAAGTGACTCAGCCCAGGATGGCAGCACTCCCAGAACCTGTCCCATCTCCTCCTCTTACTGGGGCTGCTCCCAGCAGCACCTCACTGCTCTGGTTTCCCCATCAGCTCCTCTGGGACTGGCATTTTCCTTAGGTGGGGGTGGTTGAGTGAATTCAACCCTTCTCAGATACCTGAGCTGATCAGCAATACTGATCCAGGAGGCTGGGGTGCAGCACACTGCAGGCAAATGCAGGGTTGGGAGCATGAGTGAAAAGCATGAAGAAGGCTTGAATTTTGGGTGTTGGGAAGCAGACACCCAGAGGGAGAGGCTTCAAAGCCATAGCTCCAAGGGCAGGTTTGCAGCAGCCACATTGCCGTAGGGGAATGATCCTGCTCTCCCTAGCATGGGGACTGTAGAGTTCTGCTGCATTTTAAGAGGAGGATTGACTGCACAGTGTGTTACTGCAGATTAACCATGCAGCATGATTTTGTCATTGTAATAATGTCTAATAGACACTAAAAACATCCTTCTTTGGCATGGAAATATTTATGGCTCTCCCCTTCCTAAGAAGGCTTATCAGCAAGAATGGCATGAATGGAATATTATCCAATTTGTCTGATCATTCCTCACCCAGACAGCTTTCATGCTTTCCAAATAACAATGGCCAATGAACCCTGGAAGGTAGGATGGCCTGGAAACCTCCCTGCTCAGTGGGGACAGTGAGGCACCAGGAGAAGCCCTGGTGCCTGCAGCCAAGGTGGGAGGGGGTACCCTGGCTACCTGCCTTGTGGAGTTCCTTTAATACTTGCTTTTGGGCTTGGGTTTCTGTGCCAGGATTAGCCAAGCTTCTGCTAAGCCTCTCTCTGAGAGGAAAGAGTTCTCTCTTCCAAATGAAACAGCTTCCCAATTTCTCCATCCCAAAGCCATTTCCAAAAGGGCTGCATCACATGGTGATCATGCAAAAGGTGTTTAACTGGAAAATGTTTCTCTTCTCTTGGTTTGGAAGTGTCCTCAGCCACCCACCAGCTGTGGCAGAGCCATTTGCAGAGTTTATAGCCTTGTAATGAGCTCTTTCAGTGCCTGTTGCTGGAAGGGGTTATTCAGTGAGTGATCAGCTCTGACTGCTGCTGCTTTTCTGTGGCAGGAGTTGGCTCCCTGATGGTGCCACAGGGAGGGGGGGAAAGGGGAACGTGGCTGCAGCCACATCTGCAGCGTCCAGTTCCCCTGTGATGCTGAGTGAAGCTGCATGCTGGAAGACCAGGAGGCTTGAGGTCACCCTTGAGGAGGTGACCAGCTGGCAGTGATAAGTGGTTGCTGTGACAGCTGTGTGACCTGTGGCCTCTCTGCTTCATCTCTGGCCCCAGACTGAATGTCTGTGGGCATGAAAGAAAATTAGCAATGCCAACTCCACTCTCAAACCTAAACCCATGCCCTGCAGAACCCTTTCCTCCTCAACTTTGTCTCTCAGTACCTGCTCTAGTCCCAGAGAGAAGCAGAAAAGTCTTTACCTCCCCATTCCTATCCTGGCTACTTTGCCTCACTCTTCTCCAAAACAGCACTTCCTTGGCACTGGAGGTGTTTTCTCCATGCACTTCCCTTGCTTGCTGACACTCCTGGGCTTGCTCCTCCTCCCTGCTGCTTGTTTGGAGCAAAATTTATGACAATATCAATACTGTGACTTGTATACAAGCTCTAGCACTGCCACATGCAAGCATTCTGTGTAAATCATCAGCATCAGCACCCTGGTAATTGCCCTGTGAAACTGAATCCTTTTTGCTCTCTGCAGCAAGGAGGTTTTCCCTTCTACCTGTGCAAGTGGGTATTGCTGCCATACACACTCAGCCCCCCTCTGCTCCTGCAGGCACCTCTACCTCCCCCCTTCTGCTCCTGCATGCACCTCTACCTCCCCCCCTTGCTCATGCTCCCTCTCCCACACAGCCCCACACATCCAGGTGACAGAGGCACTGCCATGTGCCCACAGGGCACACCTTTGCCACCCCCCCATGTTACTCTGCAGACTGGCACACACTCACTGGCACTCTCAGGCATGCAAGAGCCTTTGCTAGGTGTTATCTGAGACACACACTCACCTTTCCATCCTGCCCTGTTTAGGTAGCCTCACCTAAACCAAAGCTTTGACCCTACAGGACCTCAGAGCCAAGTGCTGCAGCCAACCCCACCACCTCCATGGCCCCTTCTGTCCCCTGCTCTGTCCTTGCCCACTTCTGCGCTCTCAGCTTCATCTTATCCTCCCCTCAGCCTGCAACACATCAACACACACATTCACCTGACACAGGGCCCCCCCCTGCTCCCTTCAGCAGGTATCCTGTCCCTGCAGACATGTCCCAGCCTCCCTCCCTCACCTGGTGCCCTGCCAGCACCCATCTGCACATGTCCACACAGGCACAGAGCTGCACACCCTCCTCCACCTGCCTCTTTTCTTCTCTCCTGGCTCCTCTCCCATTTCCCCCTCCCTCAATTCTTTGCCATCTCTAATCACTTTCTGACTCCCATTCTTGGGCTGTGAAATTGCCAACCCCAGGCAGTGGCTTTCATGCTGCCTTGTGATGAATCTGGTTTAGCCCAAATTACAAGGGTTTGCACAATTCATTTAAAGCTGAAGGCACCCTCCCCATTTTCCTGTTCCCTTCACCTCTCATCTCCTTCACCACCCTCCCCAAGTCACATCTCCAGATGAAGCACAAGCAGAACAAGAATATCCTGCCCTGCTTTGGTGCCTAACCCCCTAAAGGATCCCAGAACCACAGAGACAGCAGAGCAGCTGCCTACATCTGAGCTGAAGCCAGTGGGAGCAGGTCTGCCTCAAAGGGAGGTTGGCAGAGACCCAGGGAGGCTGAAGGGCATGTGCTTCCCTCCTCATCCTCCAACTGCCCCATCTCTCAGGTCTAGCTTGCCTTGGTCAGTCCCTTGGCATGCTGTTGGGGTGTGGTTGCTGGGGCTAAGCTGACTATGCTGCTTCTGGTGACCATCACTCTCCCTGCTGCCTTTCCCTGGAGGTTTCCATGCCAGTGCTGTCCCAGCCAGGCACTCCTCAGCATCCCTACTGCAGGGAAGTGCATGGGTGCAGCATGAGCAGGAGGGCTCTGGAGTGATTTTGGGGTGAAAACCAGAAAATGACAGCAGTAAGTGATCCTGCAAGGAGAAGGGTAAGGGCTGGTTCCCTTCTGTGCCTGGGCAATGTGATGCACACCTGGCCCTGGCTGGGGCACTACCTACTGCCTGGCTTCCCTGGGAAGAATCCAGCAAAGCCAGCACTCCTTGGCAGCAGAGTGACCCCCTCCTTCCCCTTGCCAGGCACCAACTGGAATGACCTGCTGCCTGCCCAGAGGATACAGCCACTTAGCATGACATGAGAGCAAGCCTCAGCTCCTTCCTGGGGCAAAAAGCCAAAGCATGGTGTGTGTGGATGGTGGGGGAACCTGATACCACTCCCAGGGGCTGCCAGCCAAGCTGACCAAGGGACAGGTCCAGTCCACAGCTCTGCTAGACCTGTGCAAGAGCAGGCAGAGCTGTGGGAGCAGTGCCTGGGTCACCCAGCCCCTGCAAACTGACAGCAAAGGATGGGCTAAAAGAAATCAGGGCTCCCCACAGCCCAGCACCTCTTGGCTGCAAGCATGGGTAAGGAGCAGTGAGTGCCAAGCATGGGACATAGAAATGCATCTTCTCAGACCAGGATGGAGAGCAGCAAACTCAGTTCCCATGGTTACAGAGCATCTACCCATCAGGCCTCATCTCACATCACTAACTCTGCCACTTAATTAATCGACTGCTCCTTATTTCCCAAAATGAGCTCCTCCAGCCTCCTGCTTGCCTCAAATTCTGCTCCCAGATGCTCTCCACAGAGCAGCCAGTCTGGCTTTAGCATCCTGTGTTTCATTTCAAACACACTTCCCACCCAGAGCTGGAGACAAGCCCCAGGTCTGAGGGAGGGTTCCAAAGGGAAGGTTTTCTTTAGGGATCCCAGCTAGGAGGAAGCAAACAGGATCACATCAACACAGCTCAGCACAGAGCTGTGGATTTTTATTCCCAGTGCCTTTGGCATCTGTCTTGCTGCAGACTTCTGCTAGCTAAAGGTCACTGGGCCCTGCCCTTCTATTTCTGCACAGGGATATGCACTGAAGGGTCATGCCAGGATGAACTGGAGGGAGAGTTATAATTAGTTCATGTTCATAAAATATTACTCTGCTCTGGGCTGGTATTTCTACTGCTTTCTGAAACCAGTGGGTTCACACTGCTGAGATCTAGAAGCAGCAGGCTTGGTGTGTGGAGCTCTGAACCCCCTGTCCTGGAGGAAGGGTTTGAGAGAGACCTGCAGCATTTCCCTGGGGACTCTGGGTCTCCCACAGAGGCTGTGGGCAGCAGCCCCATGCCCCAGGGTGAGGGAGGGAAAGGATGTTGTCCAAGGCCTGGCAGGAGGAAGGTTTTCTCTTTCCTCATCACAGGAGGACTCTAACCCTATCTATTCTCTGTTTCCAATGCCTCTGCCCTTTGACTCAACATTTCCTCCTTCAGCCTCAGCCCATGAGAACCAACCTTTCCCCCCTGGCTGTTAACATCTCCCCCCTGACCCTTAACCTCACTGCTGCTGCTGCCTCCCATTGGCATCTTCCCACCTGAGGCTGAACAAATCCACACCAATACAAGGGGTCTGAAGAACTTGTTGTCAGTTGAGAACCAAACCCTGGCACACTCTGCCCTGCAGGTAATTGCATTGGGAAGCTCTCACTGCAGCTCACACTGCTCTTCAAGAGCTGCTTCCTTCAGCTGCAGACTCTAAGAGGGGCTCAGCTGTAGGAGGTGCAGAGTGAGGTAGCTGCTTTGGAAGCTGAGCTGTCCTGTGTAGGTAAAGATGAGGCTGCCATAGGTTGTGACAGTCCCCTGGTGAAGATTTGGAGTAAGCCAAGTGTTTTACTGAGGAATGAGCCATAAAAGGACAGGGCTAGCACCTCTGGAAACCAAGGGCAAAAGGGGCAAGTGCTGAACTAGGCAGGTGGTGGTTGAGAGCTGGGCTGAGATCAAAGTGCAGAGCTTGCCTTCCTCCAGGAGAGGATGCTCCTGGACTTGTAGGTTGCTGGTTCACCCTCCTGGGGTCTTTTGTTTCAGAGAGTGAGAGAAGCTGTGTGAGGATGAGGTCAGGCAGCACTATGAGCACCCTCATCTCCTTACCAGTTTGTCAGAGTAGGGAGAGGGCTCAGAGGCTGCCATGTCATAGTATGGAGTCTGCAAAGGGAGCTTCTGGATTTCCTCCTCGTGTTTCATGTTGTCTAAGTGCACAACCTGTAAGAGAGGAGAGAGAGGAGGGATGAGAAGGGCAAGCCCCAACCTTCTGTCACAGCTTGGGGCAACATCTGCTTCAGGAGACACAACCAGAAGACATCACCAGGAAGGGCAGAGCATCTTACCTTCTCCCTTGCTCCTCCCATGTTATTTGCCTCCTATTCTCTTCTTGCAGTCCCTCACCCCTCCCCACCACTCAGCACATCCAAAATGGTGAGGATGCTCAAAAGTCCTCCCACCTACAAGTCCACCTGAACACCACCTCATGCAGAATCTAACCCCCATGGAAGGGAGGAAGTAGGATCCAAACTATAGCTTTCCATCAGTGCTTCTGGAACTCTAGGCAGACAAGTCCTGACTTTCTGCCCTTCACAGAGAGGCTGTGAACTGCTTTGCTCCTATCAGTCTGATTTTCCAGAAGGTAGCCACTGTGGACACTGCCTGGAATCAGTTTTCCTTGCCAGAGGAAGGACCTTGCAGCTGCTCTGAGGAGCTGTACCTGGATGTCTTCTGCAGTCAGGTGGCTTTTCATCTCCTGTTTCCTCTTGGGTGGAGGGGCAGGTTTGTGGGATGGAGGCAAATCAATCCTGCAGATAAAGAGGTGGTTGCTGATTAGAGAGCAAGTCTAATTGAGAGGGGACTTTGATGTGCCATAACAAGCTGGATCCTGCATGCATCTGAGTTTTGGTTATGTCACCCACCTGCCAACAGAATGATATCGGTAACCCCTCCATGCCCTCTGTCTCACCCCAATTAGAATGGTTAACAGCCATAAACTCCCTCCTTGCATTCTCTCCCTAATTCCAACCAAATCCCCATGTCAGATTGCAAATCCCTAGGGTGCAGCTGGGATACCTTTGGAATGGCTCCAGATCATCCCATTTATGGCTGAAGGGTACCACCAGCCTGGCAGCGCTCGCTGCACATCAACAAGGCAATGTCAGTCCCAGTTTGGGAGCTTCTCTGGAGCAGAAGCCCCTGCCACAGGCTTCCCAGCTGGGATTTGAATCTTCCTCACAGACACACTGTGTCATGCAGGGACATTGATCCCTGATCCCCAGTCAGCAGATCAGCTTTTTGCCCCAGGGCATGAGGACTGGCAGCCACTGTGACCCCAGCCTAGAGACTGTCTCTGCACATTCTGTTCACAGGCACAGATGTGTCTAATCCTTTTACAAAACTTATTAAAACTCTGATCCACTCATTAACTCCCTGCCTCTCCCTCCTCTCTGCACAAACCTCACCAGAGCTGACAGAGGGGAGTGACTTCCCTTGGCAATCGTTCCAGCCTGGGACCAGACTTGCAAGGGTGAGGGAGAAAAAGCCAAAGGAGTCCCTGAGGCTCTGCAAAACATTGACTTTATGGCTCTGAAGAAAAGAAATGCTATTAACCTTTGGAGGCTTTGGAGAGGCAGCACCTCTGCAGACTAGGGCACCATTGTGTTGCTGTTCTCAGCTGAAGTGCTTCTTCCCTGTGCTTGCATGGAGGGCCATCGTGGGAAGTGGATTGTCTGAATGCAGCTCAGGGCCCATGCTGCTGATGCAATTTCACCTTGTGGTGCTATTGTTTCTCTTTGTTTGTGTGCCTTTCTGCCTCTCCTCCTGCTTTCCCTGCTTCTCTTCCCTCCCTCTCCTGCTACCCTCCAATGCCCTCTCTCCAATGAGATTAAATGGAGCACAAAATGTGCCCAAGATGTACCAACAATGAGGCTGGGGGTTGTGGAAGATGGAAAAGCAAATTCTAGCCTTTGGGCTTCCCATGCCTCCTCTATGAGGTGGAAAGGCAGTGACAGGACAGAGCTTTTCAGGAAGGGTCCTGGGTAAACACTTCTGCAGAGGGCTCTGTCCATGTTCATTCCCCACTCAATTCCCTGCCTGGCTTCTGTGCTGCACAGCATAGGTCAGAGCAAAGCAAGTACCTGTCCAAAAGGAGCCCCTGGGGCACCACCTCTCCCTCCTCTCCTGTTGCCAGAGCTCATGTCTGCAGGCTGGCACAAAACTGGAATGCTGGGTGGATGTGAAGCCTTTCTGGACTCTTTGGGATACATGCAGAGGTGCTCAGGGTCTGCCAGGGACCCTTTTCTGATGGCAGAATGTGTTTCAGTCTAATTCAGGAGCCTGAAACCATTTCTCTGGAAGAGGAAGAATAGGATCTTCTCCTACCACTGGAGATGTGCTACAGCAAGAGCAGCATCTGGGTGAACATCACTGTGCCTCAGTTTCCACTGAAGGCTTGTGGGAAGAGCTCAAAAACAGGAGAAGCAGAATGGAAAGTGCTTGGGGTCCCAAGGAAGGGAAGAGAGTCAGAAGAGTGGAGAGATTCCAACCCCAGCTGGACTCCACCCTGTGCAACCTGCTCTCTGTGACCCTGCTCTGCCAGGGGGGTTGGACTAGGTGATCTCCAGAGGTCCCTTCCAACCCCTAACACTCTGTGAGTGAGCCAGAGGGTAGCAGACAGGAAGAAGTGGCAGGAAGAATGGCTTTCTGCTAAGCTTTGGTGTGCAGGTAGCCAAAGGGCCAGCAGTGCTCTCTGCAGCTCCAGCATAACCTCAGTGTGCTGCAGCTTTGCAGCTGCTGGGCTACTCACAGGTCATTGTCGGTGTCGCTGCGGCTCTTCTGCTGCCTCCTGTAGACAACAATGACGGTGACAGCCACACCGATGATGAGAACTGCTGCAATGACTCCTCCCACGATCCCAATAATGCCTCCTGGGGCACCCTGAGGTAGTGGTTTATCTGCAAGACACAGGGAAGCAGTGGAGAGAGGGTTAGAACATCAGGTGGCTCAGCTGGCAAGGCACAAAGAGCAGCAGAACCAGGGCCTCCAGCAGCAGAGATGCCAAAGCATCCTGAAGCTGTCTCAGGTAGCCATGTGCAGGCAGCTTCATGGAGGGAGCCAGATCATACTGAGCTCAAGAAGAAGAGAAATCTCCAAGAGACAACCTCATCCTTACCCTGCTCTGCAGTTTCCCCTTAATTCAGGTGCTTATTCCTGGATCTGGTTTTCTGCCTTTGTTCTCTCCTCAAAGACAGAAGGGTTGAGGCAATCAAGGTGCTTCCAAGCAACCCACTCCATGTGGTGCAGAAGGACTCTTGTGGACCTGGTTCTTGCTGTTATTTATCAATCCTGAAAGCCTTCTGCAAGGCTTTGTCACAGTGTCTTGCCTGAATTCCTGGTGCTGTTGCAATGGGAGAGAGCTTTGCTGTTGATGGGGACCTCAATTTACTGAGGGGGAGCAGAGGTATGTGCACCCCCAAACCTTAACCCCCCAGAACAAATGTCCTGAGTCTATGATGTAGGGGTGAGAGGGAGATACATTCTATCTTCCACTTCATCTCCAGTTGGGCCCCATGGCTGGAGAGCTCTGTGACTTGGGCCAGCTCCTCAGTGCCTAACATAGACCTCATTCAAAGGGAACCTCTCCCCTGGGCCTGATGGGAAAGAGCTTTGAAACATATGATAAAAGGATTTAATTTGCTCTACCTTCCAACCTAATTAAACTTGAAAACCAGCTAATTGGTACTTTGTACTTACATCTCTGGCAGTGATGAAAGAAGGAGATAATTGGAACAGAGGAAGAAGGAGGAGGAGGAGGAGAAGGAAAAGGAATTCAGGGGAGGGGAGCAAGGCAGGCATGAGGGAACAAGATGCTTTGTAGAACTTGCCTGTCACATCTAATTTTTGTGCTTTTCTCACTCCACTGGCTACTGACTGCTCTTAGAGACTAGACACTGGATTATATGGAGCTGACTCTGCCACAGCTCTGGCTTTGGGTATCACAGTGGTAGTCATTATCTCCACCAAACCACTCATCCCCAAGGCCTCAAAATGATAGCCACTGTACAAGGGTGCACGGTTAGAAAGTGTCTGCACACATTCCCAAACCACACAGGACAACTTCTACAGGACTTTGCAGGGTGAAAAACTCTTGCCAGTGGCCTCCCAGCTCACAGCCAGGGAGTCAGCACTTGCTTAGCTCAGAGGCTGAGCTCCCTGCAATCCCACACCCCAGGTGCAACTGCAGACCTGACTGTGCTGAGCTGCTGCCAACAGCTTATTCCCAGATCTTACCTCAGAGCCAGCCTTCCTCACCTTTCAGATCTGCTGCTGTCATCCAGGAGTGAACTGAGGCATAGCAACATTTCCCAGGGCAATGCCCTCTCTGGTCAGTACCAACAGATTGCACAGCAGAGAGCTGGCATGTTTACTGGGTCAGTACAAAACCCCTGGGCTCCCAGCATCAGGCTCAGACATTGCTCCCAGAGAAGAATTTACCCTGGGAACTGTTTGACACTAATCTCCCATCCCTTTCCATCCACACCTCCTTTTCTCTTGCCCCACAAGGACACCCCAGAGCCTCCTCCCAACCCCAATTTCCCTCTTCCTTAATGAAGAGCTCAGAGCTGTGTGTCTTGGGGTGTCTGTAGGCATCAGAACCTTGAGGCTCTGCTGCCCACTGTCCAAGGCAGGGGCAGACACTTCTCTTCCTCTACCCTTCTCCATAAGCCACATTACCTTGTAAACAGCATTTCTGCCTTCAGACAGCTCACCTACAGCTATGCTCAGGCAGAAAGCTGACATGTTCCAGTCTAAATCTCCAGACAGCATTCCAGATCGTGGCAGGGACAGTGACTGTAAAGAATCTCCCAAGTCACTTTGGCTGGGGCATTTCCATGATGAATTGGTTCCCTAATGGCTCCCTGGATGGCAGGTAGGGAGCAGAGAACATCAGCCTCCTGCTACTGGTGTAAATCACTAGGTAGGTGTATGTGGAAGGGGGAAAGGGGATGGAAGGAGAAAGAGGGGAAGGGAAAGAAGTAAATAAAGCTAAAAAGGCTCTCCAGCAGCTGGAAGAGGGCTGTGGAACAGCAGAAAGGGGCCAGGAAAATGTAAAGAGAGGAAAATGCAGCCATCAGTTGGCAGAAGAGAGAGGGGGGAATACAGGGCACTGGGTGAAGACAGTGAGGGGGTGAGGAGAGGTACAGAACACAAGGAGAAATGCAGATGTTTCTTGCCAAGCTCTCAAGGCTATGGTGTGAACACCATGGTGCTGGCACTTGTGCCAGGTGCCCAAGGCAGGGCTGTGTGGCAGTGCAGTGCTTCCACAGAATGGCAAGGACCCAAGAGGGACAGAACCCTGGGACAGCAAGCCCTGCCCCTCCCTGTGCAGCTCTCTCTCCTGAGGACAGGCTGAGACATCCTGCCAAAGTGCTGGTCAGATCTTTGCAGGGGTGCAGCTGGGAAAGGACTCAGGGATAATTGCTGTCAACGAGAGGAAACACCAGAAGACCAGGAAGATAAATGAGGGGTGAAGCTCCTGAGAGAGCCAGAAAGTGCAGAGAAGAGGAGAAGAGAATGGGCAGAGGTAGAGAGAAACCTTCCTTTCTGCTGGCTCTTCCCTCTTTCTTTTCCCTCTTCTCTTTTTAAAACCTTCTTTCATCTGCATCCCCAACTGCTCCTTGCCTCAACCTCCCCTTCCTGGGAAGGAGCTGTGGCCAGGACAGGGGTGCTGGAAGTCAAACAGGAGGGCAGCAGGAAAGCCTCAGGAGAAGATGGATAGCCCTGGGAAGATGTTTGCAAGGCTTGTGAACCAGGATCAGAATAAATTGGCAGGACAGCTCAGGGGCCTCCAGATTGGAGTGGGAAAAGGCTTTGCCAATTAAGAATGCAAAAGCCCTTGCTCTGTGTCACACTGAAATGATTTAAAACTCTCCAAAAAGAAGTTTGTGGGAAGCAGTTGGCAGCCAGGCAGGTAGCAGAGAACCCAAAGGGGCTGCACACAAGCAGCTCAGCTTTAGCTGGATGTCTAAGGGCTGCTGGGAACTCCTCTTTCCTGCTGGAAAGAGAATTAATTCACAGTGTTACAATTCAGGAGAAAGGAAGGACACTCTACCCCCAGTCTCCTTCAGAACACTTTTCTTCATTACTTTCTTCTCCCAGGGCTCTTCTGGAGATGGAAAGAGACACAGGAAAGGAAGAAAAGTGGTTCTCTCCCCATACAGCATCCTTCCCAGCCAGCTGATGGGGATGTGTCTAGCTTTCCCAAAGCAACCAGTAACAGCTGAAGATCTTCCACCAGCCAGATCAATTAAAACACCCTGTGAGGTGCTGCTGCTGCCATTCACCAGCCCTAATGCTCACCTAGCTCCCACCCAGGCAAGTGAAGACTGTCCCCTAGGGAGGAATGCCCACCCTGCAGAGCTGACTCACAGCTTCAGAGCACTGGGTAAGATAAACCTCTTGTCCAAACAGCCTCAGGGCTGGTGTCTTGGCCTGGATGGACAGAATCCTGCCTCAGATGTTCTGCAAACAGCTTGAAAGCACAGAGAGAGAGAGAAAAATCTTCACACCAGCCATGCCCATAGGGTGAAGGAGTGCAGCTGCAGAGCTCAACACTGAGTAACAACAGAGGAAGAAGGAAGGCTTTGGAAGAGCAGCTTGCAGGAGGGCATGAGAGGTGTTCCCAAAGCTGGAGTAAGGCAAAGATGGAGAAACTGGAGAGCTTCCCCAGAAGGGAATGGCAGAGCAGAGGAAATGACTCACTTGCTCTTGGGGCAGGGGGAGGGATGTGGAGGACTTTGCAAAAGGAGAGGAAAGGAGGAACAATGTCTGCTCCACCTGGGGAAGTGAGGTCTCTTCCCTAAAAGCTGCTTGTGTGGCTGGGATATTTGGATCAGGAAGCAGCCTGGCTGTTGCTGGGATCAAGGCTTTGAGAGCAGGATGTGTTACATCCCCACCAAGGCTCTGGGACTGCCTGGGATTGGCTGTTTAATGGAAAGCTGGGGTCAGCCAGGTAATTCTGCACTTGCTGCAGCTTATGCACAGGGACATCCACCCTGAGCAGGTGGCAGGAGCAGACCTGAGGCCTCCAGGGATTGTGCAGACAGCTGTAGGGTGGGACAGAGCTGCTGGCAGGCCAGAAAGCTTCACTGGGATGGGAGGGCTGAGTCTCACACCAGTACTGTCTTCTTTCTTCCCTGACTGTCTCCCATATATATTCAGCTGCCCCAGGGAGAGCCTGAGCCTCAGGTAAAGATGGAAACTGATTCAGTCTCTGGGCTTGGTTTGCTGCAGCTCTGGGAGAAGCTAGTTTGCTCCAAGAGAGCCTCACACTCTTCTTCTGCCTCTGCCTTGTCCTAACTTCAACCTGGCTGCTTCACAGAAAAGCAGCCTACCAACACCTCTGATAAGCCATTTACTCAATGATTTGATGCATCTGTAACCAATTGCAAAGCAGGGTTCCCTTTCCATTTATCACCTCCCCACACAAAACAAATCCTCATCTGTGTCATGGCTGGCTAGCCAAGGCTCTCAGCAAGGTGCTGCCTTGCTGACAGACACATTGCAGATCAACAGGAAGGAATCCTGGTTCTTCTCCTTTCTTTCTGCTGGCAGCTTTGAAGCTCCTCTAGCTGCCAGCCTTGCAGGAGTGATTGTTACCTTGGTGCTGAGCTGCATCCATCCCTGTTCACAGGCACAGATAGGCTGCATGTCTCCAGCAGCCTGCCTGTGACCTGAACTGCCACCCTGGCCCAGTGACAGGAGTTAGCACTTGCTGAAGCCTCTCTGCCTCCTGAACCTTTCAGCAAGACAATGAGATCAGATGATGCCTATTTACAATCCACCCCCACCTGACACATTCCAGGGAGCCTGAGACATGGCAAGTTCACTGAGCTAAATTAAACTGAGTGGAAAAGCTTGGCAGAACAAACACAGCTCCAGTTTGGGTTTCAAGGCAGGAGCAGGATTGGCTCATGTGAGACATGCTCCAGTAGCACAGACACCCCCAGGCAGGAGCTGGTTCAGAGCCCTGTGATGCTTTCTATTTGCAAAGGGTTAATGAAATGCTGTTCCCAGGAGAAGCAGAGATGAGAGCTGGCAGAGCTGAGGGCCAAAGGGTAGGATAAACAGCAGGGCTTGCAAGGCACCAGGGATTTTAAAGGGATCTGAAGTCTGAGGGAGGAGAGGTGGGGTAGCTTCCTCCAGGGGCACTTCCCTTCACTGTGTGTATGAAGTGAATCCCTTGCAGGGACATCTAAGCATCCAGAGGATAAAAGGGATTAAGAAGGGAAAGACAGTACTTGGAAAGCACTGGCCCATTCCTGTGCCACCCTGCCCCCTCAGCAGCAGCATGTCCTTCACACAGCAGAGCTGCCTCCAAAATTGTCATGCTCTTTCCTTTTGGCCTGGCCTGAAGTGGAGAGGAGAAGGGAAGCACAACATCTCAGGCTCTTCCCACCTAAGTCCTTGCTCCAGCTCAGATCTTTGCCTAACTGCATGTGGAGGTGACCAGGCTGCACCAAACACTTGTAACAGCAGCACTTGGCAGTGAGGAGAATCTGGCCCCGTGCAAACACAAATCGATCTTCCATGGTCAGTTTGTGGTTTGCAGCTCCACTTAACCCCTGCAGCATCCAGAACCAGCTCTGTTCCCCAGTGGTGCTTGTCTGGTGACATGTGGTGAGAGAAAGAGGAGGAGTTAGACCTCAGCATGGAGAAGAGGAGCAATTGGGCTAGGAGAGGTGGCTGGCAGGGTTCTCTGAGCAGGAGGAGTGTCTGGGGGTCACTTGGTGACAAAAGCATGGCAAGAGCAGAGCTGATGCAGCAGCTCTCCCCATCCCTGCCTCCCAGAGGCTCCTCCAGGTACAGAAAGAGCTCAGGACCCTTCTTGCTAGCAGGAGAAGGTGCTGCTGGTTTTGGGTCACCTCAGGAGCTGGAGATGCAGCCAGCCCAACAAAGGTTAAACATCCAAATGAAGGCAGAGCTGCTCTTCTGCCTCTGTGCCCTGATATAAGTCAGAAGGAATTTTAAGAGCCTCCCAGGCTCTCCTGCCAGGCTGCTGGCTGCAATTTATCACCACACACACAGGAGAGTGCCAAGCCATGGCTGCAGCCCTGCCACTGCCACCTCCCAGGGCTGCAGCCTCATTGCCCTGGCAACCCCTCAGTGCCCAGGCTGGCTTCAGAGAGGCTCCTGGTGAGGGAGGGAGCTCCTCTTTCACATGGGGCTGGTCTGCCTGCTGGGCACCTCCCTGCATCTGCTCCTGCTTCTGTTGTGTGCTTTGAGTGGGACCAAAGCCCAGTGTCACCAAGGGTGGTTAAAGGAGCAAATGCTGCTGAGCACTCTCTGAGTTGTCCTTCCTCTCCCTCCCACAGGTGGAAAACCTTGGCCACTGCCAAGCCCCTCCATCAGGAACCTGAGATATCTTCTCTCTAACTCCTTTCTGCTGGAGACCAGATGACTAGCTATCCCCTGCCTAGGTCCTAAGCACAGCATCCCTTTAAGATCCCTGCCCACTTTGCTCTCCTCTGTAATTTTTCCAGGCCCAGCTTGGCACTTGGAGAGTTTGCAAACCACTTGCCTGTCTCTGAGGAGGTTTTTGGGAGAGCTTGGCAGACCCAGGCCTCCCTGGGCTGCTTGCTTTGAAGAGCATGCCCAACTGCAAGTGGACACATGGATGTGCCTGATCTTAGTGGAGATTTCACACACATTCCAGCCCAGGCTGTTGCTTTGCCGTTCACCCAGGCTGGGGACATCCCAGCTCTCTCCAGTAATGAGCAGATTTTCTCCCTTTCCTCTCCTGCAGGGGAAGCAGCAGAGTCATCCTTTGTTAAGTAGCATCTGGTTAAGTAGCTGCTGGCAGCAAAAGCATGCCTGGAATGTGGCTTTAACCCCTGGTGACCTTCCCTTGCAATGCTTCCCAGTGGCCACTAACAAGGATGGGGTTTGGAGAGCAGCAGTAGGAGCAGTGTGTTAACCCCATGGGATCCAGCAGAGATGAGGACTGAGGTCTGCAGGGTTCCTGTTGTTCTCCAGATACCTCTTACTGGGCTGATTTTCCTTCCATGCCTGGAGCAAGCTTGGCCTCTGTGTGAAAGGACAGAGCTTAGCAAAGTCATTGCTGTGCCACAGAAAGAGTCAGAGGTTCTGAGGGTGCAAGCAGTGTCCACCCACAGCACCTGAACCCCTCTGGATGTGCCCAGGCAGGCTGCATCCCCATGCTTGCCACTCAGCCAAGAAATGTCTGCCCTCAATCCAGGCTCTGGGATGTCTCTGTCTCTCTGTGCCACTCAGTAGCTCTAACCAAGAGGGGCCAGACAGGATCCATCTATCCAAAATCCAGCACAAACCTCACCCTGCCCTCTCTGCACCCTGCTTGGCCAATCCCACAGACCTCCTTCTGCCTTCCCAGAGCCAGGGGCTTCCCAGCTCAGTGCAGCAGCATGGAGAGTGCCCCAGCCTGTTTTGGGGGAGAGGATGAGTCCTGGAGAAGATGGGAAATTTTCTGACATTTCCTCTGCCTCCCAGCCCTTCATTTTAGTTCTGCTTCATTTCCTTGCAGCTCAGCAGAGTAATGAACAATCAAATCCCTTTAGTAATTTATTTCTTCTGCTGTACAGTTTTGAGGAGGTGATGACATTTGAAATTGCCTCTCCTGGAGGGATGAAAGGGCCAGATCCTGAACCACACTACACCAGAATGTGTCTCTCTTGATCTTACCAGCCTGCTCTAGCTGCCCAGAGCACAGTGTGGTCCCAAACTCATGTTTAGCCAGACATACAGCCTGGCTCCTTTGATGAGTCCATTAAGGTCGTGCTATTAAGAGCAGCCACCAGATGAATTCTGTCAGGCAAAAGGTACAGAGACTGCAGCTCAGACTCTTATCATTTGCATTAATAGAGTTAATTTGCTCAACAACCTCCAGCAGCACTCTTGGGAATGTCTCACTGCTTGCCCATGTGCTCTGCCTTCTATTTGTCTCCTGTTGAGTCCCAGGTGCTCACAGCACCGGGTAGGGGGCAGCTGTATCTTGGATGTCCCCAGAGGATGAGATCAGTTCCTCTACACAGAGATTCCTGCTTGGAGCTAAGTGCAGACACAGGGGATGTGTGACAGGGTGAGGAGGAACTGCTCTGCTTCTCTGGCATCTGGCTGAAGGTGCCTGAACAGCTGTGCAAATGGGAAGGCAGGGAGGGCTACAGTTCTTCTGTCTCCTCTGGTAGCTGCAGCAGCAAGGAGTGCTTGAGGCTCCTGTGCCTCTTCCCACACCCTCTTCCCTTCTCTCCTCTCCCACAGCTTCCCAAACACCCTTGAGTCCTGCTGCAGTCCAGGCAAAAGAATGAGTCCTCAGCTTCCTGGAGCAGGGAGGGAGCTGCCAGGGAATGATGTGTGAGAAGGAAGCTGTTGGATGCTCACATGGCTCTGACCTGGACTCTTAAGTGCTTCTGCCTGCTTTCCTGCTCCTCACAGGCATCTTCCTGACAGTCAGCAAGGAGGGTGAGATCCCTTCTCCCAAGCCAGAGCATCACTGTGCCTGCACTGGCTTGGTGAAAGGAGGTGCAGCAAGTCCCTGCCTGTTCCCATCCAGTCCTGCTCCAGGAGAGGGACAATGATGCAGAGGGTAACTCAGATTCCATGTTCCTGACCCTTTCCCTCATCTCTCCCTCCTGCTGATGGCAATGAAAGACTCCTAACAGCACAGCTTCCCTCCTGACTTCTCAAACACCTTGCAAGCTCTGCTGAACAGTCTCTGCCTTGGCATGTAACCACCACCATTAGCCACGTAACCTTACTGAGCTGTTAGCTTGGCACACAGGCAGCTTCCCCCATCTCCAGTACAGATCACATGGAAAAGCTGGCAGGAGAGAGATCAGCCAGCATCAGAGAGAAGCTGTGGAGGGCAAGCAACTGATACAAAAGCTGAGGTTACCCTGAGGAGTACAAGAGGAACAAACAAAACCTCTGCACTGCTCTGTAGGCACTTGAGCAGATGGGAATGGTCAGGAGGGCAGGAAAGATTCTGGAAAGGCAGAGGATTGGAATAACTCCTCATGAACTGGCTCTAGAGAACAGCAGACATTGGTTTGTGGCTTCTGAGGTGGCAAAACAATTTCCAGGTTTCTGAGGATGAGAAGGCTGAGGAGCTTGCTGGACACCCTCTCCTTGGATACTGCACTCTATAGAGAGGTTGAAAGGCTTCCCTGGGGAGATCCTAACTCCCTGCTGTTACCTGTTGCCATCCCTTAAAACAGTTCAATTCCAGAAGGTTAAATTCTTGCAGACTGGAAGAGGACACAGAGAGTGACTTGAATACTCTGGGACCAGAGGAAAGGCAAACCTAGCCCAGGTTCCAGCTGATAAAGAATTAAAGGGCAGGGCTACAATCACTGCCAGCCTGTCTGCTTGCTGGGAAAGGAGTCTGGGCAGTCAAACACAATCTCATGTTTTCTTTGCCTGCTAAAGCAGTCATCTCATCAGAGGAAGGGTAGAGATGGAACAGGAGCTAGGTTAGGAATGGCTAACTGGCAGGGCTCAGAAGGAGCTGTCAAAAAGCAGTCCCTGGCAGTGGGCAGCTTTCTCCAGAGTCCATAAGGGGGGTGGGGGGAGGGAGCTGGTGCTCCTCAATGCTTCCACAGGGGGTGTGGAAACAGTGACCACCCCGGTGCCTTAGCAAGCCCTGGCTGAGGCAGAGCTCAGGGGATGTGTGAAGAAGGCCATGCATAGACTCAGCCATTGCAACATCCCTGCTGAAGCACCCATCTCTCTAAAAGGAAGAGGACCCAGAAGGGAAGGAGGCAGAAGGTGCCTGAGCCTAGCTTTGCAGCAAGTCAACTCAAACTGGACCTTGCAGGATGTTCCTTACCACCCCCCAGGGGAGAAACAAACTGGTGCCAACCTGCAGCAGAGGAGCAGGAGAACAAATAAGGAGCTGAACACAGGAGTCCCAGAACCTGCCAGAGCTGATCAGTCACAAGGTCATGCTGTAACCAGCCTTCCCCATCTCTAAATCTGTCTCTCCTCACCCTAATCCCCTGCTGTGTCTCAGCCTTCTTGGCTCAGCAGTCAGCTGAGTGCTGTGAGAGGGGAGGTGACCCCTGCTCTGACACAGGGAAGGTTGTGAGCTTTAAGGAAAGAGCATCCTAGGGAGGGGAGAGAGAAGTCTCAAAGCCTCTGTGGAGGGTGTAGAGCTACCTGCAGACATTCCTCTGGGCTCCAGACAGCAGCTCCCCTTAGTCTGTTGCTCAGGTAACACTTTCAAGGCAGGTCCTTCAAGCAAATTTTTAGGTCAGTTATAATTGGGAAACCTTGCATGGAGCTATAAACCATCAGTTAATATGCTGGAACTATCTAGTTAAATGCCAATTATAAAAGCCCATAAGCTTCTCAACTCAAATGTATTAATAACATAATTAAACATTTATTGCTTATGCAAATGAGGAGTTCAGTTAATCAGACATCACCCAAACCCCAGGAAGTGACCATTTAAGGAACTCATTTCTATTTCATGATGATGCCTTCCCATTATAAAGCCCCCATGCCATTATTTCTGGACTGCTCTACAGTCTTTACTGGAGCCCTTCAGTATCCATTCAGAATCCCAGCCAGCTGCAGCACTCAGACCTTGCACAGCTGGCAGCAGCTGGACTGGTTACCCCCTCCCACGTGTTGCTCCTTCTCCTAGCTCCTGCTTGGCTAAAGCTGCTAGGAAGGGCACAGCCAGAATTAAGTTTCCTCCAGATTCTGCAGATTCAGGGGGGGGAAATGCACCTGAACTGGGAAATGGCACCTGCCATAACTGGGGATGGCAAGTGGGAGCACGTGCTGGTGTCCATTCCCTAGGCAGAACTGTGCTCCAGTGAGCAAGACAAGGATTTAGATCTCCCAAGTCCAGCCCTGAGTGTCCTCCCTGGTTCCCTCCACACCTTTGCTGAAGTCATCTCATTTCTCTGTGTCACCCCCCAGGAGAAGGGCATCCTTTTTCATAGCTGGGAAATTATGGGCCTCAGAGGACGAGTGTTTCCTGAGGGGATCAGCTCCTTGGGTGGACAAAACTATGTATGTCCTGTTTATTCTTATTGTAAAGCAGTCATTGAAAGGTCTGGAGGCTGCAGCAGGGCTAGGAGCTGAGGCCAGGAGATGGCTAATGAAACATTTTGTTCCTCAAGGGATGGAGATGTTTATCCTGGCAAGCAGAGCCTATGCAGCCAGGGCCATAGGGCTGGGCTCCCTCCCTCCTTCCCTCCCTGAGACAGGCAATCAGTTAAAGCTGACAGGTGTGAAGTTGGCAATTTTCTTGTTGCACCTCTGAGATAAACAGGCTGGCAGGAGTTTGAGAGGAGCAGGGAGATAAGGGAGAAAGGGAAACATTCAGATGCTCTCTCTCTGTGGGGCTAGCAGTGGCTTGGAGGCAGAGGGGTGGGGAGGGAAGAGTTTGCTTTGCAGAGCCCCAAATACAGCAGGGAGTCAGCTGTGAGGCTAGCAAAAGGTTTGACAACCAGGCACTAATGAAACAGAGAAAGTCCTTCCTCTCCCAGCTCCTCAGAGGGGACTTTGATCTCTTCAGGTGTGATCCACATTCATCTCCTGGGATTCATCCAGCACTGAACTGCTCCTGAACTCACCAGCAACCTACAGGACAGTGTCCTCTGCAAAAAGGCAGAAAGGACTTAGTGCTTCCATACAGTTCAGACACAAAGCTCTGCCTCCTTCCCACAAGGATCTGGCTTTGCTTCAGCAGTTGTGACATCTCCAGAGGAGGGAGTGTCCCTAACTCACCTTGCACTGGGCTCAGCCAGATGAGGCCACAACATTGACCTCAGCTGCTGAGGGGAAGGGAGCAGCTGCAATGGTCAGTGTCCATAAATCACTGCCTTTCAGGAACTCAGCCCCTGGGAGGCTGAGACAAGGTTTTTTAACTCCCATTTTAATCATCTCCACATTTCTCTTGCTGTGCCCCTGCTTTACCTGCATGGCCATGCCTCAATCTTGGGTGTCTGCTAGCTAGTATGTAAAGTTTTGGGAGAGCTACACACAGGGTGAGAGGAGGAGGAGGAGGAGGAGGAGTAGTGAACCAGGGCATTTGAGGCTCAACAGCACTTCTTGGTGTCACAGGTCCCCAGCTGGAATATATTTGCATAAAGCAATTTCCTCTGCCACATTCATGCACACAAATCAAAGTCAGGATTGCAAACAATCTGAAACCATGGGGAAAAAAAAAAAAGCCAACAAACCCTAATCAAACATATTTGTTACTACAAAGTGATTCACCCAGCACTGCTCTAAACCAGCAAGTTTCTCCCTGCTCAATTTGATCAGCTCTAGCTCTAGAAGACAATGAAATGTGTGACCTTGAACTCCAGCATGGATTGCCTCTTACCTCCCAAAGAAGTTTGGCTTGAAGATCACCTATTGCTAGACTGATATTCTGTGACCTGTCCCTTCAAGCTCTCACCCCTTCACAGCCAGCCTGGTTTAACATCTCCCAGTTACTCTGCCTGCTGGAGCCCTCTGGCTCTTGTACTTCCAGTCCTGAGCCTGCCATGAGTGTGGATCCCTGGGAGATCCATCTGTCTCTGAGCACTGTGCAAGGCATTCATCCCAGCATGAAGGGAGGGACATCTCCTTCCCAGGGACATCTCCTTCCCAGGGACATTAGGCAACCTGGTAATTCTCTGATCCCCCCAGTCTGCATCTCACTCACTCCAGATCCTGCTTAGGCCATGGCCATCTGCTGAGTGGGAATCAGCAGTGCTCCAGGGTAGTCACAACAGCTGGATGTGCTTTCAGCAGCTGGGAACATGGCTCTGTACCTTCACCAAGGACATTTCACCTCTGAACTCTGTCTCCATCTCCCAGGGAGGTAAATCTCATGGTGTTCACTCTGGTTTAGACTGGCTTTCTGCTGCTGGACCATGCTCAGCAGTGGGAACACAGACTAAGAGCAGCCATGAGCCTCTTTTTCATCTCCTCCTGCCCTGATCCAGCTCCTCCCTTGGCTCTCTGCTGATCCTCAGGGCTCTGAAGTTGCTTTTGGGGCCAGCAGTGCTTGCCTGCAGAGATGTGGCTTTGAGAAGAGATCCAAGCCACGCTGCCATCTCTCCATGGGCCACATGCACTGCTGGCACTCCCACCCCACAACATGTTTCTGGTTTGTTCCAGAGAAACACAATACTGAGGAGCATTGCATGGCAGTTAGTTCCTGCTGTGTTCAGCCCTCTGCAACCTGAGCTGCTGGAGCAGAGGCCCCATGCAATGGGCTTTATCCATCATCACATGGCCTGGGAAATCAGAGCAGCATTTCCCAAGGGCTCCTCCCAGCAGGACCATGGGCAAAGCCAGCCCCTCCTAGCCCTCTTTCCATCTTAGATTCCCCATCCCAGCTCCTTTTCTTTCTACCCTTTCTCCCCACTCCCAAACTTGGCTGATGTGGCTGAGCCAGCTGCTGGGGATCCAGTTCTGCTGGATGCTGCCTCTCTGCACTGCTGTCCTGGTTGTTCCTAGGGCTATTGGCCTGAAAGGCTGCAGCTGAAGCAAAGACACACTTCCAGCATTTGTCACTACAATGAGGAGCTGGCAGAGGGGGGAAAACAAGAGGAGTCAAACATGTGGAGATTCAGATCCAGCCCAGATACTGGTCATAAAACCCTTGGCCATATTGAAGCCTGGCAACAAGAGTGTTCCTGGTTTTTCCTCCCTCTGCATCTGAGGAAAGCCTCTCAGGGCCATCTTTTAGCCTTTCCAAAGTGAGGTGCACACTTCTTTGAGAGAAGACTGAGAACTGGCTCCCTTAGTGGCATGGGGTTTGGAGAAACCCTGACTGCCAGGCAGCACACAGTGCATTGATCATCCAGCCTTGTATCAGAGCCTCCTGCTGCTCTGGAGCACACTCCACACCTGCTTTGCTGCTGACAGGGAAGGAACAGTCTGTATTAAACCATTCCTTTCCAGCCCAATCCTCAACATGTTCCTTTCCATCCAGCCTCTCTCTTCACAAGGCAGACTAGTTCAAGGTTAGATTTGAGTCAGGATGCCTCTCCCTCTCCCTCTCTAGGATGGGAAGTGCTGGGCTTTGGTTCCAACCTCCAGCAGATGATCCAAGTGCTGAAGCTGGGCTCAAAAACCCCTTCAGTGTTCTGTTCTCTTGGCCAGAGGTCCAGCAGAGTGCCTGCTGGCACCAGCACAAGGAAGAGCACACACATCTTCTCTGATCTCTTGCTGACTTTGTTTCTCCCTGGCTTGCAGAAGCCTGGCTCTTGCAGAGTTGCCTGCCTTGATCTTTGGGAACAGGGCTTTTTGGGTAGCAGAGATTCACAGGCAGAATGCTGGAGGAAAGGGGGGAAGGCAAACTGTTACTCCCAATGCAGAGATCAGGAAGGGAGCTGCAGGGATGGAGCTGAACAGATCTTGCCTCCCAAAGGACCCTGAGCAAGCCCAAAGCATTTGGGATGGTTCTGATGCAGCCAGGAGTTGCCCTGTAGGATCTGTGTCCAGTCCAAGTGCCTAGCCCAGCATCCTGACCCTGACCACAGCTAATAACATGTCTAGAGGAACTGGGAGAAGAGAGCAAGTGTGTACAGACACTTTCCCAATGGCCTGTCCCATCTGCTGTAGCCAACAGCAACTCAGGAACTTCCTGAGCTAGAAGGTGACATAACACTGATAGCTTTGGGTGGGTTTCTCTTCCCTAGGTTTTTTTTTCTAGCCACCTTTTAAAACTCAGGTTAACTTCTGGCACCTGCAGCATCCTTGGACAAGGAATTTCACTCTTTTCACTGCTCAGGGTTTCCCTCCCACCTCCTCTGGTCTACCCTGAATGTCCATGGCCAAGGAATTTCACACACCACCTCCTGTGCCAGCAGCAAACTCAACTCAATTCTCTGTTCACCTCCTCCAGGCCACTTGCTGTTTTGGAGATCACTTAACCCTCAGCCTTCAGCCTTCACCTGCAAGCAACTCCCTTTAGAAACTACTGGCTAGGGCCTAGGTCTTTGGAAAGCAGATGTTAGTTTTGCTCCTGTCATGCTGCTTGCAGCTCCCAGGCAGCACAGGGTGCAGGAGGCCACAGCCAGAGGAAGCCCAGGAAAGGACAAAAGGACAAAGTCTCTTTTTTTTTTTTCTTTTAAAATTCTTTATTTATAAAAAAGTACATTATTTTTTTTTTTCCACAGCTGAGCCACTATTGGTTTTTATACAAGTAAAAGGAAGGGTGATGCAACACCCTGCCCACACAAATTAGAACCATGAAAATGCCCTCCCCCCCTCCACCCCAGACCCCAACCAACCCCATGACAAAGGATGGAAACCAACAACAACAACAACAAAAACCAACCAACCAAACCAAAAAATAATCATCAAAGTCCATTACATTATTCTTCTTCTTTTTATTTTTTTTTTTATTATTTTTTACAAAAGCACTTACAACACAGGTTTAAAAACAAAAAAAAAAAAAAAAAAAAG